>JAOPTO010002258.1:183348-429495 GCA_033822845.1 Tetrapedia diversipes
TATGATCAATATTCTTCCAGCTCCACCCAGAATCGTCTTGATCCCGCCCAGACAGACAGTTCGTTCCGGAGAAAATCCATCTATCGTCTGCAGCACAACTGGAGACGAGCCAATGACCATAGAATGGACCGCAATCGGTCGTAGCCTTCCTTATTCCGTTACCCATAATCGTGGAGTGCTTCAGTTCCGCGGAATTACGTACACCGATGCTGGAAAGTACGTTTGCAAAGCAACCAACGGTGCCGGCACCGCTGAAGCTGTCGCTGAAGTTCTGGTGAACGGTAAGCAACACTACGTATTTTACTTCCAATAGATTTAATTTTATTTTAACCGTTTTAGTGCCGAACGACGGTATATCGTTGCTCGCAACTTTTGCGAAAGGTGTCAACGACGATATATTGTTGAGTTTGCGATGGGTCAAAAAAAACGATGATTTTCACAGAAATAATTCCTTATTTTTACTGAGTTTCATTCAAAGATCGCGACATTTTAACTATTTTTTTTTCAAATTAAAGAACTTTACCCTTTTAGTGCCGAACGACGATATATCGTTGAGTATGCAATGGCTCAAACAGAACGGTGATTTTCACAGAAGTGATTCTTTATTTTTACTGCGTTTTATTCAAAAATTGCGACATTTTAACTATTTCTTTTTCAAATTAAGAAGCTTAACCCTTTTAGTGCTGAACAACGATATATCGTAGCGTATGCAATGTCACCTAACTAGTCGCATCGCGAGAGAACTCTGTCTCAAAATAAATTTCTAAAACGTTATAAATGATTCAATTTCGTTGCAAGACAATTGAAAATCTTTTTTATGGATTTAAGTTTTTGTGATGCTCTATACTAGTTGATGAGGAGGTTGCATATACAGCTTGTATGCTACAGCGACAAGATAGAAACTCTTATCGCTTGTACGATGGCATCATCCTTTAGTTTTATGGTCCGATATCAGATATTTTGTTACAAATGATTGAAAGTGCAATATCTGTACTTCATACTAGGTGATTTACATAAAACTATGATCAAACGATGATTTTTCTTATGTGTATTTTTACACATAATGTTCTATTTTCTTATGCGCATTTTTATTATTGATCTTTCTCTTTTTCATACTGTTTTATATTTATGTTATTCGTATGTTTTTTTACAAATATTTAAATACACTTGGCATTACTTTATTCTCCCTTTATTTCGTAATATGCTTCTTTTTGAATTTTCTAAATATAATTCTTACTCTGATTTTTATGAGCTTTTTCCCAAACTTTAGCAAATTTGTCAAATTGGTCCGGCACTAAAAGGGTTAAGAAAAAGGCTTTTCAGAAAAAATGAATTAACTGCAAAGTAAAATTACATCTCTCAGTCCAAAAATGATATATGTATACATATGTACAGTAGCGAACAAAAGTTTAAGACAGGGGGACAATGTAGAACATAGTTTTATGGTCCTCAAATATTGTCTGCACATTCATTTTTATTGTTATTATGCGGTCGCTAACAAATATAGGAAATGTTCTATAAAATGTAGAACAGAAGATGGAATTCAGGTGTGAAAAATAAAAGTGAAGCGATTAAAACTTAATAACAGTATATTTAAAACAATTTAACAAAACAACTTAAACGACTTTACAACTTAGCAACTTTAACACTCTTTCTACGTTCACAACCAAACCTTTCTGTCTTCACCGTCCAATACTTTCTGCCTCGCGCTCGCACTTTCCCCGTCATATATTCTTCCAAACACTCGTTTCCTTTCATTCTAATTGTCAACCTTTCTCACTCTACACATTCGGTCACGATCACCCAGAATTTCTCAGTCACACTGTTTTCCGAAGTTCTCATCTTTCACGCCTTAGAAACATTCGAGCCCAAACATTCTGCGTTCGCACGACAATCGCCCAACTCAAGTACTCTTCAGACTTTCCCAAACTCGCATCCGCTCGATCGCATTCCTACACAAATACATCCGTCATAGTCAGTTAAGAGGTTAATAACGTTACCTCTTTCAGAACGATCCTATGAAGATGCAGATGTCAGAGCTGCACAGAGGGACATAATGACCAATGCAGGACAACTTGTACGTTTACGATGCTTGGTGAGGGAAAGGGCCACTATACATTGGAGCAGAGCAGGCCAGCCGTTACCAGCCGGTGCCAGAATTGAAGAGGATTACTTGGAATTGCCTAGAGCAAGACCGGAAGACAGCGGAAGATACATCTGCCAGATTCAAACCGCCCATGGGGTCTCCAGCGACTATATTAATCTAAATGTCTCGCGTAAGTTGGAAACTTGTGGCTCCCAAAAATTCACATGCATGGCGTTGTTCTTTCACTTCCGGCTCATTTGACGTGCGCTCAAGAACTTCTTATCTTTTCGGATACAAGCTGAACAGGAAGAACTATAATATAATTAGGAAATTGTTCTGTACATTAGATTGTTCCTCAGCATGGATCATTTTGAATTGAATTAAATTCAGTTCGATATCGAGCAAAATCATCATCAATAAGTCATAATAAGCAGCTGCTCGATAGTTTTACTTATGGTTGTCGCGGTATTGTTTATCGGTAGTTAATTTGAGCACGGATTGCACACGAACAAACCAAACGCAGTGCGGACAAAGCAGGTGCGTGTGCAGCGTTCAACGATGCTTTCTGTTGGATTTCTTTTGCAACGTCAGTACTCGCAACTTCAATGATATGCGCGACTACATCAACAACAATCGGCAGAACCGCCACTATCTTCAGCAACGACGCGGTTTGTTCTGAACAACTTATGTGTCCCCCCATGTGTGACGTCTGTTCAACAATTAATTAACGCTTCTTCCTTTTATCGTACAGTAAATTAATACTTTCGTAATCGGGCAGTCTTTATCATCGTTACATACGGTTCTGCTAAATATTCGTATGTTTACATGAACAAATTTTACATAAAATTATATTTATTTGTAATATACAAGGTAAACTAATAAAAATTACCGCTTTGAATATATCTAGGCTTATAGAAGCAAGAGAAAATTTTTATACTGAAAATTACCTACATATACGCTAATTGGAGATAATTATACATACGAAATAATTTATTTTAACACTAGAACTACCAGAGCCGTCAAAATGACGTATCGATGATTATTTATAGCAACTTTATAAATTCACTTTACCAAGCTTCCAAAATTTACTACGATTTTCTGCAGAAGGTATAAATAGAGATTTGTTTTCTGTGTATTCGATATTTTTTCATGTAATTTTCAATTTGATCTCTTCCATGCAAATAAGTACACTATAATTGTTGGTAATTTTAGTGTTAAAGGTGCATTAACACTAGAACTACCAAAGCCGTCAAAATGACGGATCGATGATTATTTGTAACAACTTTATAAATTCACTTTACGAAGCTTCCAAAATTTACTACGATTTTCTGCAGAAGGTATAAATAAAGATTTGTTTTCTGTGTATTCGATATTTTTTCATGTAATTTTCAATTTGATCTGTTCCATGCAAATAAATACGCTGTAATCGTCGGTAATTCTAGTGTTAATAATGAAGCTGTTTTAAACAGAATTTTTTCTTTCATAATTACGAAAATATTTAAGGTAGTAATTTCTGTTACTCCACCTTTATGCATTAAATATAATTATACATACGTATACAGTAAACTTCCGTGTTTATCACGCTCAAGTGTACAGCAGTGAATGGATTTTTGCTATTCTTAACCCTTTCGCTACGGCGGGCCTTGCGTGGAACGGAGCACCGTGCCGAAAGCGCGAACATTAAACGCGCGTAGTCTTCAGCATTCAGGACCAAGTCTTTTATCTCAAAAACGACCTTTTAACATTACTTTTAGAAGTAAAATGATTCATGTTCACAATTTTTCCATGAACATATTTTTAATTCAATAATACAATTAATATTTTTCTATTACACAACAAAATAATAACTATAATTATAACATAATGTTGGCCAATAATTTTTTAATAATCATATTTTGTATGAAACTCCTCAAAACACAGATAAAACTTCATTTTTGGCTCTATTTTTATGATAGATGATAGGGTGACTATAGTCATCCGTAGTAGCGAAAGGGTTAAAACACAGCGCGCCTACCAAAAGAACTTTGTTAATTACCCTTAACACTATTCCTACCACGACCGGTCAAATGACCGTTTTTAAAGTTTCGATTAGAATTTCACATATACAACATAATCGAACCGCCTTTAAATTTTAGACTTTTCCTCAAATAAACCGATAATACATTTTTCAATATTCACTTCTTTTCTCATTGTTTAGTTTCTGAGAAAAATTTGTAGTCTTTCTTACGTGGGAATGTCGCGATAGGAATAGGTATACGTGAAGTGTCGGTAGGAATAGTGTTAAAAACAGACCTGGATATAATGATTTTATTTTATCTTACCAAGATAAATCAGGCAAAGACTGTTACTTCACCGGTTGCGAAAGTATTAATCGATTCTCCTATTACTACATTTTGTACTTTGATAAATTGTGATATCTTGGTATTAAGCGTTGGAAAAGTTAGAAATTGTGTACGATAATTGTTGCAAAGAAATTGTGAACGTCCTAGCAAGGGAATTGTATAGTTGCGGGAGAACTTCCATGTGTGTTCGTTGCTCTCTAGAGTAGTCTACACCCCCCGTTAAAGTGGTATGCAGTTTGTCCATTGTCTGTTTGGATTTATCTTAAAAGCAATACCATAGGCAGCAGTAACGGAAAGGGGTTCACCTTTGTTCACATTAGAAATGATTCTTAATGCATTCCGTTAATTGTATTATTTGGATTTTAGCTACAGGCGCACCTGCCGTCAGTGTAGAGGTCTCCCAGGACCCAGTGAACATCGGGGACACCATCGAGATACGTTGCGCCTGCTCTGGAACACATGATCCACGTTATCACTGGTCCAGGCCAAATCATCCCGGCTTACCAGATAATGCTCAGGAATACGGAAACGTTTTGAGATTATCCAACGTGGCTGTCAGTGACAGCGGACTTTACAGGTGTACCGCAGACACTCCCGAAGGGGTCTTCGAACAAGACTTCAACTTGGTTGTTCATGGTAAAATTTGAAATGCAGAAGATGATTTTACTTTAACCCTTTCGCTTCTGATTTTAAAAATTTCTATTTTAACACGTTAAGTGCCACGCCAGTCCCTAGGGACCGACGCTAGACTTTTCATTCGGGCCTCGTCGATCCCTACGGACCGGCGACAGATTTTTCGTTCTTCTATCGCGGCGCGTGTGTCGGTCCTTGCGTACTTGTGAGATTGAATATTTAAATTATGCGATATCGGCTTTTGTTTGGTCAATGCTTCAAGGAAAAAAATATAATACTTAAAAACGTTAATGTAATTTATTAAAACAAGATAAGCAAAGGTGAGGTTTCTGTGTACGATACCCGACATTTGTTTATACTCTGGCCCGCCTGATAGCTAACTGTGGCTTGAACGGAACGGCACAGAAATTTAGCGTAGCGCTTAACACGTTAAAAAAGAAAATTACAGGAATGTACTCTAGTAGGTGTAATAAAACTAAATATATATATAGGAAAATTCTACTTTAACGACTTTAGTAGAGCGAAAGATGGGACTGAGGTGTGAATAAATAAAAGTGAAGTAATTAGAAAATTAATAAATGTATATATTTAAGCAATTTGACAGTAACAAGTTAAACGATTTTACAACTTAGCAATTTCAACGTTCAGAATCACACTCTTTCTACGTTCACAGTCAAAACCTTTCTTCCACGTTAGTCAAACACTTTCTGCCCCGCGCTCGCATTTTCCCCGTCATATATTCTTCCAAACACTCGTTTCCTTTCATTCTAATTGTCAATCTTTCTCACTCGATGCATTCGGTCACGACCACCCAGAATTTCTCAGTCGCAACGTTTTCTCAAGTGCTCATGTTTCACGCCTTAGAAATACTCGAGTCCAAATATTCTACGTTCACACGACAATCGCCCAACTCAAGCACTCTTCAGACTTTCCCAAACTCGCATCCACTCGATCGCATTCCTACAGTACTTATAAAAAATTTTTGGAAAAAATTGTTTGGGCTATATTTCCCTATGTAAGAAATCACAAAAACACAAAAAAAACTGAAAACTCGGTCACGACTCGCCGTTCGGACGGTTAACATAGAAGTGTCGGGACCATCGACGACGGTCATCCTCTCCGAGGGCAACATAGCCCTCCCCACTCCGTGACCAGGTCCCTTCCGCTGAAGGCCCTATCTTTTTGGCGACGCAATGTCGCGTCGCCTGCCTTTCCTAACTTTCCCACGCATTCTATAACAATTCATCCCTCGGCGCCCGACGGCTAAGTGTCCTTCCAAACACAAACCGTCCCGTGGCGTCTTCGGGTTTCATTCGTACAGTTTACAACATTTCTAACCAGACACACACCAGACATCCAGTCATAAACATCGCAATTGTCGATGCCACGGTCCTAACATTTTCGACGACCACCCGCTGCCTGTCGTCCTGTACTCCGGTGTCCCATTTTCGCCCGTGCCCGGTGCAGGTAGTCTTACAATTAGTATTATTTCACGGGATATATAATCCCAACAGTACACAAATACCTAATACTTATATATGATAAAATATGAAACAGTCAGATCTTTCAAACTATGGTACATTTTTTCGAACAATACTTGAGATAAATATATCTCGACAGGAGTGAAAGGGTTAAGAATACAGCATTCCCACGATAAATGTGAAACAGAGGCCCACGATAAATGTAAACATTGTGTCCCCACTACTAAGAAAGTACACCCCTTGGAACCAGTCAAGCGATTAAACTTCGGTGCTCACTCAGTCCTGTTTTTTTTTTTTTAAATGTCGTCAAGAAGTATCGAATTTAGTATCCCGTTCATCATAAATGTTTTCACATTTCACATCCGAAATTTTCACATACATCGCGGGAATACCGTACACGTAATAATAATCGTAGAAAAATTTTTAATCGTCACCAAAATGATCTGAAATAATTAATACAACTTTCGGTTTATTTATGCCTACAAAACTGTTCTAACGTAAGTATATAATGATGTAAAACACCTAAATGCAGAAATATTACATTGAAAATTATTTTAAAGGTGGAAACAACGATGCACCAGCAATTGAAACCAAGTACGCTCCTTATGGGTCCAGCTTAGAAATGGAATGTCGCACCAATATTGATCCACCATTAAAGTTTCACTGGAGCAAATTAGAAGGCTCTTTGCTACGTGAAAGCTTCGAAGTATAATAAACAAGATATTACAGTACAATTAATGTAAAAAAACGATCCTAAAGTTTCGATTTCATTTAACATCTGTTTCCCTTCAGAGTAAATTGAACCTGAACAACGTCAAGGCAGAGGATGCCGGGACTTACGTCTGCACTGTGAATAACAACCATGAGACTATAGAAATACCGACAGTGCTTGTAATAACAGGAGTGGTTCCACATTTCAGTCAGGCTCCTCAAAGTTACATCGCCTTGTCTCCTTTGTCTGATTCGTATCTAAAATTCAACATCGAGGTCTCCTTCAAACCACAGAGCTACGACGGTATCATCCTGTATAACGATGAATCCAACCTTGGAAATGGTGACTTTATCGTATTGTCCCTGGTTAGAGGCTACCCGCAGTTCAGGTAATTATTCAGCAACTCAGTACAAACACTTTGACCTCTTCGCTATTAGTATCAACTACAGTTATTTACAACAAAGTAACTTCTGCGTGCTACAAGTCTGAAGAATTACATTCGCATTTTTAAATAATAGAGTGAACAACAATATTTAACCCTTTCGCTACGGCAGTCCAGTCCGCCGAAGTATCGTCACTGAACGGAAACTCGCGACAGAAATATGCACAGTGCGCGTGGTTTCTGTATATACGTTTTTCAAAATCTTAAATAACAACTGTGCTGAATAAAAGAATCATTGCTCTAATCTAACAAGTATATTTACAATTTTAAGTATGAAAAGACTTACAAAATTATTAAAATATAAAATTATTAAAATACAAAGTACATTTGGATGCCGCCTATAAGCGGCGCTCGTACCCACAGGTCATCTCGTGGATGCCGCTTATAAGCGGCGCTCAAAGCGAAAGGGTTTAAAGCGTGGTTTCTGTATACAGGCGCCCCTCGACTTTCGCACACAATTGGTTCCTGAAAGTGTGTGCGAATGTTGAATGTGTAATTTATTGACATTTTAACAAATAATTTATTTTTTTCATGAGTTGGCGTATACATGTAATGTAAAATTTTTTTTACATAGGATTGTAATTGTTGATTTTTCGTTCCATCAATTTTTTTATATACAAAGTGTTCGGACAGCCCTGGGCTTAAATTGAAAGAGTAACTCCCTGAGACATTCTAAGACGAAAATCAAGAGTAACGATTTTGCGTTTGAGGCTTTGTTTATGAGTTATAACTAGTTAAAGATATCGTTTAATTCGGACCGTTCGACTCTTGAGAGCGGGTAACCGAGGCAACTCGGTCGGTAACGTCGCTGAGCCCACAGTGATGCTCAAGCGTCGAACGGTCCGGATTAAACGATATCTTTAACTAGTTATAACTCATAAACAAAGCCTCAAACGCAAAATCGTTACTCTTGATTTTCGTCTTAGAATGTCTCAGGGAGTTACTCTTTCAATTTAAGCCCAGGGCTGTCCGAACACCCTGTATAAAACAAAAATTTGGCCCATAGAGAGTTAACTATAAAAGAAATGTTCACTTAATTATTATTTGTTATTAATAGTAATATTTGTGTTTCAGCTTCGATCTAGGCTCTGGACCAGCTATTATCCGTGCAGAGAAGCCTGTAACGCTCGGTGAATGGCACACTATAAAACTCCAACGCAACAGAAAGGAGGGAACTATGCTGGTTGATGGCGAAGGCCCTTACAAAGGCGTTGCAGCTGGCAAAAGACAAGGACTGGACTTGAAAGCACCATTATTCGTTGGCGGTGTACCCAGCGATAATATAATCAATAAATATACAGAAATAGATAGCGGTTTCGTCGGCTGTATTAGCAGATTAGTTATCGGAGAAAAAGTAGTCGATTTAATCGGTAATGAGACAGATAGTGCTGGAATCACTAATTGCGAAACTTGTGCTGAAAATCCTTGCAACAACGGTGGCGTGTGTCAAGAAGCTGCTACGAAAAACGGATACACTTGCTTGTGTCGTGCTGGCTACAGTGGGAAACATTGCGATTACGTTGGTCAGTCCTGCTATTCAGGTAAGATGGGTTTTTCATCGTTTGGAGATTTCATGTTTAATCCATTTGCATCATGACTCTACCTAACCCTTTCGTTACGGCAGTCCGCTCCGCTGGAGTGACGCCACTGAACGGGACACCGCGCCGTGAAGTATACAAATTGCACGTCGGTAGTCTTCGATAATCGCATTTACGTCTTTTAACCCTTTCGGTACAGCGAAGCTGGGCGCGATTATGCATACAGTGGCTCCAAAAAGTATTCGTACACCGTATTATAAGGAAATTCATCTACTTCTAAAATTCTGATTTCGATGATACTTTATGCGTGTACAGAGCATAGTGTGTCCTGCGTGGAGCAATTTTTTTAGCGGCAAAATATCTTTTAAGGGGGCTGATAACGAATCTCAAAATTTCAACGATTTTTCACGCTGTGAGTACAAGCTTTTCTGTGGTCTTTTTTATGACAGAGCGATAAAGTATTAAAAATTAAACATTTTCTATTTGAAAGGTTTTGCTTCAAATACCATTACAAAGTTATCTGTAAAAAATGAAAGAAAACTCAGAAACTTCAACGCTAGTTAAAATGGCATTTAGATGAAAAGAAGAGATTAATTCATACGTATACTATTACGATCTACATACCCACAAAGTTTTATCAAATACTTCTATCAGACTCAGAATTTCAGGGTTAAACGAATTTATTTGTGACATAGTGTACAAATACTTTTTGGAGCCACTGTACGTGATCCCAGGAAGTTTTCCACAAAAGTGGTTGCACTGTACGGCAGCGTGAGCCGTGAAAACGTGTTTTGCGGTATTCATAGAAATCTCGAACGTGATTGAAAGTAAACCTTCCATTCAGACCGCAGCAGTCATCGGTGACTGACGGTAGTACCCAGATAACGTTTCGTGGCCGCTGCCAAATTCTCTTGTACACTATTTTAAGAGCTACCTAACAACTGTTTCCTCATATTATATGAAAAACATGAAAATGAGTATATTTTATGAGTATTCAGTTATTTACATATTTACAAATTTTACTATCGTTATAAATAAAAATACAATTTAGAGTAGTTAAACATGAAATTATAATTCCTAGTAATTTAACCGTTTCGCTATGACTTTATGATGTTACATTTTCAGAATTGATACATTGTATACATAACGTTGATTCTATACATATCCTGCGTATTTTTATTTTCATATGTTGATCATATCATTAAAGTGAGAGGTTGTACTCTTTACAGAAGGAGTAAAGGATATTACATACAGGATGTTCGGAAGAAGCTGGGAGAAAATTGAAGGGATAACTCTATGCAACATTCTAAGACGAGTATCAAGAGTAAAAATATTGCATTTGACGCTTTGTTTATTAGTTATAAGCATATTCCACACGTAGTTACGTCTGAGCACCACTGTGCAGTTAGCGACGTTACCTACCGTGTTGCCCCATTTGCCTGCTCTCAGGCGTAAAATAGCTCGTTGTTTTAGTTGCTTATAACTAATAAACAAAGCCTCAAACGTAATATTGTTACTCTTGATTTTCGTCTTAGAATGTTGCATAGAGTTATCCCTTCAATTTTCTCTCAGCTTCGTCCGAATGCCATGTATATAGAAACGGTGACGTACTCGAGCACTTGCGAGAAAGGTTGTCGGTTGATCCCTCCTAATGGCTAGGGCAGGAAGGTCGCCACAGATGCAAATTGGTTAAAGAAATTGAATAAATCAATATCTAAATCGATAACTTTTTATTCCAGGTGCTTGCGGAGAAGGCAAGTGTGTGAACAAGGAAGCAGGTTTCGAATGCTATTGTCCTCCAGGAACAACCGGTTCTCGTTGTGAGAATTCGATGAAGATCTACGAACCAGCTTTCCGCGATGATAAATCTTTCATAGCACATGAAACACCGAAAGCTCTTAGACGGTAATTATCTACAAAGAGCATGGAGCATGATTTTAAAAAATTTAGTCTTTTTTTGCTGTACATATTTTATGCCTCACTTCTTACATTTGCCTGTAGAGAAGTAGAAAGTTTCATATTAGAATGTCACGTTGAATAATTTATTATATAACACATGGCTAAATGTCAATCGGTGGATGCAACGGCACCCTGGAGAGTTCGCGGAGCGCGCACTAACTTATCTTCTTGGAAAGAAGTCTTAATTCTAATTGGAACAATGATTTTCAGGGCGAGAATGAATCCAACCCAAACATACGATCGATTACGAGCACGCAACGCACAAGTTAGAAAGCCACGATCGAGGCCACATTACCATAATAAGTTACACCACACAAAACATTAATACCCTTTTTTTCTCACAATCAAACCTTTTCAATGCACATAATAATAGCGGAAGAAAAAAAAGAAAAGTCATTTATTATTAATTAAATGTTTGTAGGGAACGAATTGATTGTGTAACTGCTATTTATAGTTGTCAGTCAGCATATATGTTATATGTATGTTATATATAGTTTTTTTTATGAGAATTTTATTTACAATTAGATCTTCTCCTCGTTTCTGCCTCATACGTATCATAGTAATTATGTTTGGAGCCTGTATAGTGAGTTCCTTGGAATGATCCTCATGGTGCTAATATTAGAGTATCAGTCAGTTATACTTATGTTATACTTATTATATACCAACCCTTTACAGTTCCATAACTCTATTCATACTAATCTTGTTCTAAGAACGATTTCTCTGTCGATAAAGCTCTCTTTTTATTAAGATAGCTTTTCGTTTGGTGCCTTATGAACTGTAAAGGGTTTTCTGTACAGCTTCTTGAATAATACATTTTAACGCATTATGTTAGTCATTTTAATTATTTTTTAAAGTAAACCATTAATTAGGTCACTGCCAAATAAGAGTTGCATTTTACAATTTTACAAAAGCTTTATAAAACGATTATTTAATGTTGTGGCATTATATGTAACTTGTGCGCAAGGGACATGAAAAACACGTACACATACACACGCGTGCGCACACAGCACACCTAAAATCAGGCACGTCCTAGAATGTTTGTACTTATTTTGTAAAAACCTATTTGGTAAATGTGTCGAAAGAGGTGTATTTCTATGGCTAGAATTACCGTTTACATATATTCGACGGAATTCAAGCGATGCTATAAGTATAAATATATGTCTTGAAATGCAAAATAAAAATTGATTTAACAAGATTCTTTGCCAAATTAAACACTCATTTCATTGGTTACCCATCTTCGTTATATACATGTATACAAACGTCAAAAAGGTAAGTCACATAAAGAAAAAATGAAAAGAGTAAAAGGCAACCTGTTTATCTACCCAATTTCCCTATAACTCTCTTATTAACTGTAACACTCTCTCGTCACCAAATTATATACATCTAATGTCAACGTGAAACAATCGCTTTAATTTTTCTAACATTATCATAGGTTGAAAATTGCTCTGAATTTTAATCCTTTGGAGGAAAAGGATGGTATTCTAATGTATTGTGCTCAAAGCGATGAAGGACTTGGAGACTTTGTAGCACTTGTGATTAAGGAAAAACGTGTCGAGTTCCGATATGACATCGGTTCCGGTCTCGCAATCATTAGATCAAATCATATTCTTCAACCTGGCGTGTGGACACACGTCTCTGTAAATAGGGACTTCAAAGAAGGAAATTTAACTGTAAACGGAGAGCCTACCATAGGAGGCAAATCTCCAGGAACGGCGCGTACCATGACACTCAATACACCTTTGTACATTGGAGGTGTTGATCGCAGAAGGATTGCTGTGAACAAAAATGCTGGTGTAAACGAAACCTTTCGTGGTTGCATCAGTGATGTAAGTTCTAAGATAAATTGTTTACAAGATCTCTGAAACAATTATCCAAATAAAATAAGTTTTACTGCATTTACGTAGCTTGGAGTATCTCTAACGAACGTGGACATACTAAAATCAGCTATCGATTCAGCAAATATAGACGACTGCAATGTTCTGCATCCTAATCAGACCAAATTAACCATTGTAATCACTACTCCATCATCCACCACAATTCCCTATGACCCATGTGCTTCTACTCCTTGTATCCATGGAATATGCCAGAGTACTGGTTCATACGATTACTCTTGTGTTTGTGAATATGGCTACGTGGGCAGAAACTGTGAGAACATACTGAAGCAATGCGAACTACTTCTACCCTGCAGGAATGGCGGTACCTGTACTGACCTCCATGGGTCGTATAACTGCGACTGTCGATTAGGCTACAATGGACAAAACTGTGAAAAATGTAACTATAACAAAGAATCAAATATTTTACATTTTATTTCATGATCTGATACATAATCATTGGTTTACAGTGGCAGAAATAACATATGATGTTGCATTCAAAGGAAATGGCTGGCTTGAGTTAGATAGATCCGTGATGATGCACGAAGAGGAGCGTGAAGTGTTAGGCTTTGAAATTTCGACAAACAAAACTAAAGGGTTAATTATGTGGCATGGACAAACGCCAAATAATTTGAATCCCGATCATTACATAGCTCTTGCCGTAGTCGATGGGTAAAAAACACTATTTTTTAGTAAAACATAATACTATATTTGTTTCCAAAATAAATACTGACTACATATCTATTTTTCCAGTTATGTAGAGTACCAGTACAATTTAGGCATGGGTCCAGTAGTAATTCGTGTTACTGCACAAAAAGTAGATGATGGAGAAAGACACAGAATAATTTTGAAACGTCAAGGAAGTGACGGCAGTATAGAATTAAATGGTGAGCACATGGAAAGTGGTACCAGCTATGGAACACAACAAAATCTAAACACTAGAGGCAATGTATACTTGGGAGGGGTACCCGATTATGCGATGACTTATGGAAAATACCAAGAAGGATTCTCGGGCTGTATTTATACCATGGAGGTACAGGATTCTGGAGCCATAGATATTGGGGAAAAGGCTATAAGGGGGAAAAATGTTTCACCGTGTACCAGGTAAATGATAACTCTAACCTTTTGACTATTATTGTATTAAGAAAATACAAAGTCTGTGTGAAATGAAATGTTAATTTTCCATGCTGCCCAGTGCAAGATGGATCCCCTCTTCCTTGGTATTTACTAACGCAGATACGGATACCTTTGATGCATTTGTTCCTCCACCTCCCGTAAACATAATTCATCCCAAACCAGCAGTTAATGTAGCTGCTCATAATATCAAACATTATTCATTGCTGATCCTGCTACAAAACCTACTCGCCTTCACTACGAATATTCGGGAGCAAAGCATATTTTTCGCAGTATTATGTATAGACGCTGTAAATACAATGAAATGTACATTGAGTTAAGTGTTTCTAAACTGAATATGTATTTCTTCATGAATCGTATATTTAAAAATGAAGAAACACCTATTCAATGATAAATTGATATAACTAATTCAATTTGTAAATTGTTTAATGCTTCATTAATATTAGAAACAAGGTAAATTACTAATATTTTATACTTAAGAATTATTAATTTCTGAGATAACCATTTTTACTTCTTTTTTAATAGTAATTTCAGTGATAGACTTCCAACAAAAGGAGATTATGAAGTGTATTAAAAAATTCAGTATCTTGGCCTCATAAAAAACAAAATAATGGATGTTAAGAAGAAGTTCCATCATCAATAATTAAAGTATGAAGAAAAGATTTATTTGAGTTAAAGGAAGATTATATTATTCATACTGTGAAAGTGTAACCACACGAAAGATGCATAAACAATTTTATATCTGTAGGTGTATAAGATATGTTTCAAATAATGTTTTATAATGAAATTAACTACATTTTATACAGCTATTTGTTTCTATAAAATGTGAAACACTCGTTTTTTATTTGCCGGTCCATTTATTTATTTATTTTATGTCTAATTGCCATTCTCAGAAAGTGAATATTGAGAAAAGTTTGAATGAACACAACAGTATTACATTATACAATATGTATTTCCACTGCCATTATCTAATTTGTTAACTTTCTAGAGAATTTTTCTATTCCTTTAGCTACAGGAAGTTACAGTGGCTTTATTACTTTGTAATTCTAATTACAATGCTGTTACAAATTACCTTTAAATTAAGGAAGTAATATCCATCTTAAGTACATAGAAAACTAAAAAAAATATAATTTAAATTCCAGAGAATTCATACCTGGTACTAATCATTGTTGATCGCTCAATAACTTCTGTATGAATCTTTTATCAAAATTCAATTTATGTAATATTAACAAACAGAAGTTACTAAATACTCATATAATTAAAATATGATGCTAGTCAATTATGTTCTTATCTCTAAAGAAATCTGTATTGGATAAAAAAAAATGCAACAAATTGTATAAATAATTATAATTGATCTATCAAGCCTTTAAATTTTCTTAGCACATTAGTGATTATCTTAATTGAGGGAAGGAAAACATAAGATTGAAACAGAAGATACTTTTACAGATTACTGTTATTCTTTTGTTCATGGAACATTACAATGTGATATAATTTAGTTTTTCTACTGATATAACTGCCCATTAAGTTGTTAACAAACAGATCTAACCATGTTGAAGATATCAATATTAGTTTTCTATATTTGTATAATGGACAAAATGCAATAATTCTTATATAACTTGATTCTAATACATAACAATTACTTCATCATTTTTTATATTCTATTGGCAATGATAAACATTTTTTCATAAATTCTTCTAAGATACATTTTTTATTTTCACAAAAAAATAAAACAGCTAAGTCACATATTGTTGAGGCAAGAATGATTATTAACATTGATGTATCAAAAAACTACTGATACAAAGATATTGTAAATGATTATGTACAGAAGTAACGAAACTGTAAGTAAATCGCTCTAATCTGTAGCACCTTTTATTATCCAACATCGAATGAATGCTTTCTAAATGTCGGTGCAAATGTTAACCATTACATTATACACATTTATTATTATACATTTCGTATACATATATACACATACATAACAAGCATAAATATAAAAAAGAAATGTATAATCCATCAACTGAAAGTATCTACTATAACATGAAAGTGTAGTCTATTGTTATATGAATAATTCTTCAAAATGAAATGAGACAATAAATATAATTTTGTTAAGAACATCTTCCTTAATTATTCCATTACTATTTGCTATACATAAAAAAGATTAATATAATCCTTTTATTATTATACCTGAGAAATTGACATAATGCAAGTGTTTCAAACAGACACTGGCTGCTATAAATTTAGTTTATAGCCAGATATAAAAGGCAGTCCTGTACCAACATTTTTTTGATAATCTAAATAGTCTTGTCCAAAGAAATTAAGCAAAGTAATTTCTTCAATTAAAATGCGATCATAAAAAAACTTCCAAGAAGCCACAGTATATGCCAAGAGACAAAATGGATTTTGAAGTATCAGCTGTGAAAACAGATAGAAAAATTACTTTTCCATATTTCAATAAAGTATTATTTAATATTAAAAATTATTACTTGTGTTCCTATAGACCAATAAAACCAACCCACATAACTGGGATGCCTGCAAAATTTATAAACCCCATGAGTAATTAGTTCATGGTTCTCCATTTTTTCACTCTGCACAATATGATTAAAGTTATGTTTAGCAGTAAACATTGCCAACTTCCTTAAAATCTCTCCACAGATGCATAAAATTAATCCAAAATAAGAGACAAAGGAAGGTTCCTTCATCATAGGGAAGTATTGCCTTTCTGCTATAAACTCTATCCAGCT
The DNA here is from genome assembly GCA_033822845.1 of Tetrapedia diversipes. NCBI lineage: Eukaryota > Metazoa > Arthropoda > Insecta > Hymenoptera > Apidae > Tetrapedia > Tetrapedia diversipes. The sequence continues at coordinate 200,288 of JAOPTO010002258.1, forward strand.
AGAGCATGCTGCTATTCCATAAGCTATACTGTGATTTAAAATAAAACTATCGATGGAAAGAGTAGATGGATTTATCCAGGCTATGCTCAAGAACTCTGTGTAATGAAATGTTGCCAATATAGTTATATATATACCAAACATCTGCCAAGAAGATGGTGCAATGAAAAACATTACAATTCCAATGCCAAAAGCATAACCTAAGAGGGCTGCTCTTACAGCAACCTATTAAATATTGTTAATATTCAATGTTTTATTAATAATCCAAATAAATAATCAAATATGATAGTAGTAGATTTTAAATACCTGATAAGAGAAGCCACGAAACCCAAGAAGTAAGAATATATTTAAGAATCCATACTGAAAGAAATGTGTAAGCCAAATATTGTTGAAGTAGGCTTGAGGAACGTCAAATTCTAACCTCGAAAGTACTCCTGGCAAGATCGCGAATAAAGAAGCGACGAGAAAACAAAATAAACTAAGTTTTCCATCATAACACATTTTCTATTGTTTATTTAACGTTTAACTAAATTTGCGTTTAAATGATTCACCATTTCTCATAAAGTTTGTATCTGTAGGTTAGTTTCTAACCTTATCTAACAATAGTTCATAAGTATACATAGTTATATTAAACCTCTACGATTTGATAAAATTTTACAAACTTTATTTTTCGTTATCTTCTTTTAAAAAGCAACATTATACAATACAAAAAGTTAATCTTCATTTTTAACATAGGATCAGATATTTATATATCGAAATTATAAATAAATAAAATTATAATGTAATAAAGTAGCACTATAAATTAAAATAATCAAAAGTATATTTACAAATCAACAAAATTTAACACTAATAGAATTTTATATAAATTATACGTAGACTTTGTGTCAGAAGTGCTAACTGGTTCTCAACATTACTAAATATAAATTGTATAATATTGTGGAAAAAGCAATTTATTATCACTACATATGTATAAAACTGATCTCTATAAGTTGTCTGACTGATCTCTATACCATAAAATTTGGATAACTGGCAGCCATTTTTGCTTGGAAAGTAGTTATCCCCACTACTGACATTGAGAGTTGTGATGCCAAACTAAGGACAGGAGTTCTCGAGAACACCCCCTTCCAATACGCACACTACTGCAGGAGACGCGTGTACGTGAGCTCAGCGTTTCGGACGACTTCGGGAAATCGAGAGAGAAAACAAATGAAAGACTTTCTTTCTCGCTCTTAAAGCACTGAAATCCAATGTGGTTGGATTCTCACCAGGACTCATTTTATCTGTAGTGACGTATATGTACGTATGAGTTCCCATGCGGAGACAATGAGTAAGATCGATGAAGTGCATTGTATTCAACCAAACCCACACCTATTTATTTGTACATTATTTTACCGAATAAACGTGCATCACTCTTGCATCCTTAAATTAATGGCTTTTATCATTTATTTGTACTCTTCGATTTTTCGATATTATCTGTGGTTGAGTCAATGAAAAAAAAAGTGCAGAAAGCTGCCCTTTCCTTATATATATATAATTTCCTTATTTCTCTTTGTTCATCACAATTCCTTAAATTTCAATTCTTTATGCAATAATTTATTGCATTACCAATTAGCCTTCATTGTTTAGTTATTTTTTAATTAATAAATACAGTCAAGTTTTGGCGCAAAATAGAATTACTTTTAGTTTCATGGTATTTAATGAATTACAATTAAATTGTGTACAATTTTTAATAATTTTATACATTTAAGCAATATTTTCGATGGTTTAATATTTTATTAAAATTTGTATAACAAATCTGAATGATATTACGTAAAATGTGTTCTTTTGACGATTAATCAATTTTTCGGATGATAAATCGATGATGTCCTTTAAAAACAAATAATTTACTGAATTTTATAATTGTTTGTACAATAAATTTTTGCAGTTCCCATTGTCCGGTATTATTTAATTATTTTTAATTTTGTAAATGTAAACGATTTTTAACACTAAACAGAGGCACTTCTAAATTTCCTTGTATTCAATATATTGCAATTAAATTATTTGAAGTTTTGATAGTTTTTAAACTATCGAACCTATATACTACAGTTCATGTAATATCTTTAATATTTCGTTAGTAAATAAGAAAAATATTCTGTAAAATTTGATTGATTAAAGGATATATACTTTTAATATTTAAATAATGATGGTTGGTTATTTGTTGGTTAATCTAAAACGTTATACACCTCTGCTTCTATTATGATTATGATTTTAGTAAAATCGTGAGAAGCTTAAGATTGGAAAAATACATTTCTATTAATAAAATAATTCTAATGCTTACAATGAAGCTAAGCTGTCAATTCTAATCAGTAAAAGAAAATGTGTCTCAACTTTTACCATTTCTATTCATAATTTATAATTCCGCGCAAAGTAATGAACAATTTCGGTTCTACACAATCCTTCTGTATTAGAAATTCACGATTACCTTCATTTGTTATTTTAAATGTAAAAAGTTACTAAACCTGTAAAATTCGTTACGAAGTGAAAAGCAAATAGAATTATAAAACTAAATTTCGTAGGATTATTTATGAACACACTCTTCTAGATAGGAAAAATATAGATAATTTATAGGAAATGAATATAATATTCCATACGCGTTATCGTTCAATTAATTTTTATTAACCGTTATTTTACATTAGCGACGATGCCATAACTTTACTTGTTTCAAATTCGCGCTGAATCGTTCTGCGCAACCGCGGCCGGCTGCTGGTCCGTGACACCGGTCGAGGTGACCCTTTCCAGCGTGGGACGCCATCGTGTACGGATGTTTGACAGGTCGAACGAAACGCGTCTCGCATAATCGCCAACCATAAACTCGTTTTTACGGGTTATAGCTTCGTGATTTCGCGTAATTTAGCCCATTCATCACTATTAACGGTCGGGAGTGTTAGATTTTTATTTTTATTTGTTTTTATATCACCGATTCGATACAAATTTAATTCGCCTACAGTGTTTCGCGACCGGGAGTGTTAGACTTTTATCTTATTTTTTTTTTATTAACGAGTGGTGGTACCTGGATATAGGACTGCATCCTGGATACTACTGATGCTACTGATAATCTACCCGATGCAGGCTATGGGGACCATAGAAGACGCGTGATGCTAATCGCCATACGGTGAGTCACATATTTCATTGTTCCTCAGGTTCCCAATCATGTCGTAGGACAAATGGTCCGAAACGACACGGGAATTGGTTGTATTTTTGCTTATTATTGCGAGCATAGTGACCACGAGTATTTTATTACTCGTGTACATTGATATATTATTTGTCAGGGCTTTCTTGTGTCTCGCGTTTGCATAAATTTACTACATCCATTACTGTTTCATGATTTAATAATTTTACACAACTTCATTGTATTCAGTATTATTATTTGCAATAGAATTTCATATTATCTCGTAATAAAGCTTCGATCTGTTACACGCAAAACCTTTCGAAGGACGTTCGGGCTTGCTTACGTAATGTAAACAAGAAAGCATTTCGCGACGAGCTGGCAGGTGGCATCGAAGCGATAATAGTTGAACATTGTTTTCAATCCTTAGATTCATCGCTTCGATAATCCTACCACTCGAGGGTTTTTTTAACATGTTCATTCAGAGCTTGGAAATATATTTCATGTAGTGAACAGGAAACAGTTTACTTATTTTTTATTAAAATAAATTTCCAAATTACCCAGCTCTGAATACGTACCTTTTCCCTTCCCATTTCTTCAACGTAATAAGATAAATAAAATATGTGAAATAAATAAAGTGAATAAAACAAACAAAACCCTTCCTTGTGTTTTATTATCTTCTTCTCTGAAAAAAGTCTTAGATCGTTAGCTATGTTACTAATTACATTTTTCGCTGGGATTTTTAGCACACATGAAGACGGAAGGTTAGTCATATTTTTGTGTTCAATTATTATGTGTAGTGCTGGCCGTTTTAGCATCCATTTTTATACATATCAATTTTTTAAACTCGGTATTTCAATTTCGTCGTTCGGTGTCGAATTGCAATATTTTCTTCGTACATATTCGTTATTCCTCGGTGTCAAACTTCGAATGCTTGAACGGCGGCCCCTACATGTAATAGGCTAGCAAATTATTCATGATACAAACTCCACTTTAAATTCAAAATATTGTTTTTTGTCAGCTCAAAATTAAGTAAATGTTTGAATCTTCAATTTAAATACATATTTTTTATACAAATTTACAAGTAAGCAATTCAGGAGATTTAATTTACTTCGAAAATTTTCATTCAGATATTATAGTCTTGAATTTAGTAATAATATCTATAAATTAAAAATTTATTAATTAGTGTTTCTTTGGATTCTTTATTCGATCTGTTGTTCTTTCGAAGTTGTTTAGTCCGGAAGCTTTTTTTTAACGCACGTAGGGAATAGTCGAACATTCATAAAGAAATTGTGGATGTTTATGCAAATTAATATTTTTATTAGTACAATTAGAAGAATTTTTTAAATAAAAATTTATATCTTGCATATTGAGTGTATTTCGTGCTTCTACATTTATTTAAATTAATTGTATAAACATCTATGGTTTAATATCGAGTTGCTGCAAATGTTTTGTCGAATTCATTCTCATCTGCTTGCCGAAGAAGAAGGAAATCTACAGATGTATCTTCGAAGAAGCCCGACATATTGTCACGAAGAGGGCTGCAACGTAATGGTTGTCCATATTAGAATAGGCATTCTATTCTACGATGGACTACCATTCTTTACGTTACTTTATCACTATGCTCGCTATTTGTCTGTTGTACACTATGATCAAAGATCGAGAAGTACTAACACAAATGTCGTTCCCAAATAAAATGTAATATTATTTTGCACAAATAGTTTCGAATTTCGAATTTCTAATTAATTAAAATATTACTTTGTACTTCTTGATCATTTGGGTCATTTATTGTTTAATACGAACGGTAAGTCTTTTTTTATCGTTTTCACTTTCACTTTCGAGAACACATTAGGTGTTTCATGTAATATTTAAATCATAATTACGAATATTCAATTTTTAACTAAAACTGCAAGCTTATTAAATTGGTGTTGCAAATTAATACAGCCTCTCAAATTTTCTGATATGAATATTTTACTTTATCTAATATTTCAAACTTATTAAATTACTGTCTTGCATCGTTAGAGGCTCTCGGATATGTTCCCGAATTTCTTTTTTGAAAATTGTCACTTTATTTTGGAAATGCAATGGTTTTGACAAATACTTAAGCTATCTCTGTTATCATCCAAAGAATTATAATATTATTGGAACAAAATACATTAATTTTAATTCCAACATTAAAATCCTTAATTTATAAGTAGTAATCAATTTTTTAATTTCAACGTTTTAATTTAAAGAATTTTTAACTCATTAATTAGTATAAGTACTCCTTTGGGTACTTCGCAAGATCTGTTAGTCTTCTCAGAGTTTAGTTTTTCGGAAGCTCTTTTTTAACGAACGTAGGGAATATTCAAACATTTTTAAGTGAACATGTAGTTTAGGAAAATTTATAATTCCACGAACTATGTTAAAAAACTAGAATCCGAACACAGTAAAAAATATTTAAATGCTACAACCTATTAATTAGTTTTAATATTTCATATATTTTACGTATTGCATTTTCTATTTCGTATTCGTTTGGGTTTTCCATAGATGTTTCCCTCGATGAAGAAGTCTCAAAGAGGCCTGCCAGAAGAACTCGAAAATTAGTACCGCGAATTAGAATAATTTGTAGGTTTTGCCCACGGTTTTCTTTCGCTTTTCAGAGAGTTTCGAATATAGTCAGTGAATAGGTTCTACCAATTTAGGACTTAGGGAAAGTAGGATCTACGAGGGAAGGGTTTAGGGGTTTACAAATTAGAGAGTTTAGAATAGGGGGTTAAAGGGTAGGGAGTATCTAGATTGAAACCCTCCGTTTAGGCGGAGTTTGGTTTAGTAAAGTAGTAGTTTGCTAGTACCTTAAAATTTGGTACCTTTTGTCCAGTTGTCAGCGTGGCCGTGGCGCGTATATACTCTCAGGGCCCTCCGTTCACGCGGAGCTTGTTTGTTGAAAGGTCACAGCCACGTTGCATTCGAGTCATTTTTTATTTGTTAGGGGTACCGGGGGTGGGTTTCGCGGTCGTGACGTTGGGGGTACGCGGTCGTAACGTTGGGGTACGCGGTCGTAACGTTCGCGGTACGCGGTTTAAGGGATGGATTCAAACCTTCCGTTCACGCGGAGTTTGGTTTAGTAAAGTAGTAGTCTGTAAGTACCTTTAAATTTGGTACCTTTTGCCCAGCAGTCAGCGTGGCCGTGGCGCGTATATACTCTCAGGGCCCTCCGTTCACGCGGAGCTTGTTTGTTGAAAGGTCACAGCCACGTTGCATTCGGGTGCTTTTTTATTTGCTAGCGTATTCCGGGGGTGGGTTTCGCGGTCGTAGGGTTGGGGGTATACGGTATATGGGGGAGGGGGGTGGGAGCAAACCCTCCGTTTATGCGGAGTTTGGTCCAGTTGTTCAATTCTGTACATTTTGGTACATTCAGTCCGGGGGCCAGTCTGTTTCTAGCGCGTATATACACTCAGGGCCCTCCGTTACCGCGGAGCTTGTTTCGTTGAAAGGTTATAACCAGGCTGGACTCGGACCTTTTTGGTTAGGTTATCGCGCGCGAGGGTTGTGGGAGTGGTGGGTTTAGGGAATTCGGTGAGCAGGCGCGCGTGGGGTTCTGTGGGTGTAGAGTCAAGGGGTATTAGTAGGGCGAAGGTATAGCGATAATCGGTGTAGGAATACGGCACACCAACCAATCGGTGTGGATTGTAGGTGTAGAACCCTGTGCGTTTTTTGCTAGGGGTGTGGGACGAGGGTGCATCGCGTTTAAGGGGTTTGTGGGTTTTGAGTCGAAGGGGTAGCGGTTAGGATCGCGTTTAAGGGTAAGCGGTTTCGTGCGTGTTAGGTTCCGTGTATCAGGGGGTAATAGCATAAGGGTGGGGGTTTTGCGGGTATTCGGGTCTTCGGTGGCGCGGAAAACGGGGTGTGGGTTCAAACCCTCCGTTCACCCGGAGTGGGTTCAAACCATCCGTTCACACGGAGTTTGGTTTAGTAGAGTAGTCTTATAGTACTTTATAGTACTTTCCATTAGATAATCGATGTGGCCGTGATGCGACCCCACCGCCGGGGGCCGTCGTGCAGAGGCGTGATCCTTCCAGCATTTCAGGGTCCTCCGTTCACGCGGAGCTTGAGTGCGTTTTAGCGTTATAGCCACGTTGAATTGGGGTGCTTTTTTATTTGCTTTTGTATTTGCTAACGGTTTCCGGGGGTTGGTAAAGGGGCCGTAGGGTGGTGGGGGGGTACGGTAGGGTGGGGGGTGGGCGCAAACTCTCCGTTTATGCGGAGTTTGGTTTAATAGTTCAATTCTGTACATTTTGGTACATTCAGTCCGGGGGCCAGTCTGTTTCTAGCGCGTATATACACTCAGGGCCCTCCGTTACCGCGGAGCTTGTTTCGTTGAAAGGTTATAACCAGGCTGGACTCGGGCTTTTTTGGTTAGGGTAACGGGTGTGGGTCGTGGGAGTGGTGGGTTTAAGAAATTCGGTGAGCGGACGCGCGTGGGGTTTTATGGGTGTAGAGGTGTTAGAATCTCGTTTGAGGGTAAGCGGTTTTGTTCGTGTTGGGTTTCGGGGATCAGGGGTAATATTATAAGGGTGAGAGGTTTTGCGGGTGCGCGTTCCGGGGATCACGGTAATAGTATAAGGGTGAGGGGTTTTTTGGGTATTCGAGTTTTTGGTGCTGGGGTAAAAGTACAGGGGAAGGGGGTGCTGGGTTGGGGGGCAGGGTGGGTGGGTCTCGAAGTGCAGTCACCTCCTCGTGGTGAGACCTGGAAATTGGTGCTGGTTTTCCGTTGAGTAATCAGTGGAATACCATACCAAGCTAAGAACTGCGCAAGAAATTTATGGTTCAATTAATTTTGAATAAAACTTCTCATCTGCAATTTGTTGGACATCTAATAATTTTAAAATAAAGATAAGGTAAGTATGGCGCGGTTTCCAGTATAAACTGATGATCAATAAAAATTGAATAAACATTAATCCGTATAAATTATTACATTCATCTTTTATGAATTAATTATATTTTTGCAATTTAAAAACGTGTGCTAATAAATGAACTTGTAATACTTAGCTCTGTAAATCTATTTGTTCGTTATTTCGTTATGAATTTTACAAGTTATTTTTTATATTCGTAATAATATACAAAAGTAATCGTGGATGATTTTTAATGTAGAAGGTTTATGTTTAGTTTATGTTTAATATAGAAGGCCCCACCATAATTCTATAAAATGTAATATTCGCCAAGACAATACCAATTCAGGACTAAAATGAAAGTTCCTGCAAAAGAAATTAGTACTTACATATTTTGTAATTAAATTTCTTTGTGCTGCATCATAAAATTTCAATTAATTTATTGTTTGTTTGTTGAAAATGTAGTATAGTAATACATTTTAAATATCACGTTTATTACATGGATTTATTGCTCGTTGAAAGAATCATCATTGAATCAGCCGTTTCATTTCGGCCGACCTTTAGGTTTACACACTGCATACGGTATGTAAATTTAAGAAATTCGTTTAAATGAACTGAATCGTAACAAAATCCACATAAATAGATAATATGAGTCCTAGAAAAGAAGGTACACGCGTTAGAATTCCTGAATAAACGCTGCAAATATATATTTTTGCAAACTGTCGGTTTGATCGATTTTGTGGGCACTGAAACACTATCACCACATACCGGTGAACGGGTGGAACTAATTTTCGTCTACCTGTCACTTACAACCCAGCAAAAATATTAAAATTTCTCTACTTAATGACAAGCTATTTATATGATTGTCGGCTCAAATTAAAGGTAAAGATCTCTGTAACTAGAGATTAATCATATGGTATCAAAAGCAAGTGAGACTTTGTAGAAATAAGAATTAAGTAAAAAGGTGAACGAAGAAAGTGATTTTAAATTTTCGCGCTTAAATTAAGTAACTTTAGTTTGTGGCTCCATCTATTGATGAACGGTTGAAACTGTTACCGAAGTAGTTCGATTATTTACCGTGTAGGTGGGGCAACTATGTCTTTCTTCACCGCCTCTTTTTATTATTGAAAAAATTTGCGAGTTGTTTGCGGGTTTCTTTGATAGGTGGCAGGCCTCATCAAAGTCAGTTACCACTTTTGTTTACTTGTCGATAAATGTTTGTCACCAGTTTGTACACTTTTTGGAGAGATGGCGCTGTTAACGTGATTAAAATGTTTTTGATATGTGGGAAATTTAAAACTGATTTTATATATTGCAAAAAGATAAATTGTATAATTATTGTATGCCACTATAAGTTACTAATGCTTAACCGTATGTGTCTGTACGTATACATTTATTGAACTGCAATGTGTAAAACAGGTAAAGCAATAATTAAAAAAGAAATAAAGTGGTACGATATAACATTTGTAAATTAATTTCATAACTTTTATAGCTGCTATTTCTATAATTCGAAGTTGTATCTACCTTTTAACTATGGTTCAATTTTATGGTTCAATTAATTTTGAACAAAACTTCTCATCTATAATTTGTTGGACATTTAATAATTTTAAAATAAAGATAAGGTAAGTATAGCGCGGTTTTGCAGTCCTATTATTCAACATATAGAGAACATTAAGTTGTATTATCGTGTTCTCCAATAAACTGTTTGATTGAAATATACACAGTTTTATATGCGTTGCATACCTTTACAGATAATTTTCTAATAACATAATTTTCAAATCGCAAAAAATACTTTTCGGGAGTAATTTAGTATCTTAAAAGTTTGCGCCGTGACATTTTGTAACTCGTAGTAATAGTTGCAACTATTGGTTTTCGATTTATAAATTTTATCACACATTTGAATGGTTAATATTGAATATAAAAATAAATATTGTTACAGAACTCGTGTGGACCTGGAAATGAACAACGGGACAACTCCCAGCATCGGAAATCTCCAGAAGAAATTACACACATATTGCAAAATCAGATTATTTATTGTAAAATTATTTTATACAATGTATTTTACAAAAATCATAATAAATTAGATTAACTTAACAGTATTACAATGCTTTATCATTTATTTCCTCTCCTATCTTATCTAAGATAATAATAAATAATATCCTGCAAAAATTAAAAATAATGTTCGAAAAAAGTAGTAAGAAGCGCGAAAAAATAAAAAAAGTAACGAAGTCTGTTGAAAAATTACGAGAAATCACGAAGTTTTAAGAAAAATATTCCGTGCTACCTCCTTGGTTGTCATGTTCTCCTGATACAAAATCTCGATTCTTGTACCAAAGTCCGGTCGCGATTCAAAAATTCCGCGCTCGAGAAATTCCAAGAAATGACGTCACGTTCCGAGAAATCGGGAGGTTCCGAGAAATGACGTCACGTTCCGAGAAATGACGTCACGTTCCGAGAAACCGCGAAATTCCGAGAAATGACGTCACGTTCCGAGAAATCGCGAAATTCCGAGAAATGACGTCACGTTCCGAGAAATCGGGAGGCTCCGAGAAATGACGTCACGTTCCGAGAAAAATATTCCGTGCCACCTCCTCGGTTGTTCTGTTCTCCTGATACAAAATCGAGATTTTCGGAGCTAAATTTGAACTGAATTTGAAGCGCGAATCTGAAATCGAAAGCGCGGGAAACATGTGCCACCTCCTTGCATGTCATGTTCGCCTGATACAAAATTTCAAATTCATTTCAAATTTTGCTCCGAAAATCTCGATTTTGTATCAGGAGAACATAATGACTGAGGAGGTGGTACGGAATATTTTTCTCGGAACGTGACGTCATTTCTCAGAATTTCGCGATTTCTCGGACCGTGACGTCATTTCTCAGAATTTCTCGATTTCTCGGAACGTGACGTCATTACTTGGAATTATTCGATTTCTCGGAACGTGACGTCATTACTTGGAATTTCTCGATTTCTCGGAACGTGACGTCATTTCTCGGAATTTTTCGAGCGCGGAACTTTCGAATCTGAAGCGAACTTGGCTGTGAGGATCTCGATTTTGTATTAGGAGAACATAACAACCGAGGAGGTAGCAGGGAATATTTTTCTCGGAATTTTTCAACAGATTTCGTTACGTTTTCTATTTTCTCGCGTTTTGTACTAGTTTTTTCGAATTTTATTTTTAAATTTTGCCGTACATTATTTATTCTTATCTTAGATAAGATAGGAGAGGGAATAAATGATAAAGCATTGTAATACTGTTAAATTAATCTAATTTATTATGATTTTTGTAAAATACATTGTATAAAACAATTTTGCAATAAATAATCTGATTTTGCAACATGTGTGTAATTTCTTCAGTAGATTTCCGATGCTGGGAGTTGTCCCGTTGTTCATTTCCAGGTCCAGACGCATTCTGTAACAATATTTATTTTTATATTCAATGTTAACCATTCAAATGTGTGATAAAATTTATAAATCGAAAACCAATAGTTGCAACTATTACTACGAGTTGCAAAATGTCACGGCGCAAACTTTTAAGATACTAAATTACTCCCGAAATGTATCCTTTGCGATTTGAAAATTATGTTATTAGAAAATGATCTGTGAAGGTATGCAACACATATAAAAGCGTGCATATTTCAATCAAACAGTTTATTGGAGAACACGATAATACAACTTAATGTTCTCTATATGTTGAATAATGGGACTGCAAAACCGCGCTATACTTACATTATCTTTATTTTAAAATTATTAAATGTCCAACAAATTATAGATGAGAAGTTTTGTTCAAAATTAATTGAACCATAAAATTGAAACATAGTTAAAAGGTAGATACAACTTCGAATTATAGAAATAGCAGCTATAAAAGTTATGAAATTAATTTACAAATGTTATATCGTACCACTTTATTTCTTTTTTAATTATTGCTTTACCTGTTTTACACATTGCAGTTCAATAAATGTATACGTACAAACACATACGGTTAGGCATTAGTAACTTATAGTGGCATACAATAATTATACAATTTATCTTTTTGCAATATATAAAATCAGTTTTAAATTTCCCACATATCAAAAACAGTTTAATCACGTTAACAGCGCCATCTCTCCAGAAAGTGTCCAAACTGGTGACAAACATTTATCGACAAGTAAACAAAAGTGGTAACTGACTTTGATGAGGCCTGCCACCTATCAAAGAAACCCGCAAACAACTCGCAAATTTTTTCAATAATAAAAAGAGGCGGTGAAGAAAGACATAGTTGCTCCACCTACACGGTAAATAAACGAACTACTTCGGTAACAGTTTCAACCGTTCATCAATAGATGGAGCCACAAACTAAAGTTACTTAATTTAAGCGCGAAAATTTAAAATCACTTTCTTCGTTCACCTTTTTACTTAATTCTTATTTCTACAAAGTCTCACTTGCTTTTGATACCATATGATTAATCTCTAGTTACAGAGATCTTTACCTTTAATTTGAGCCGACAATCATATAAATAGCTTGTCATTAAGTAGAGAAATTTTAATATTTTTGCTGGGTTGTAAGTGACAGGTAGACGAAAATTAGTTCCACCCGTTCACCGGTCTGTGGTGATAGTGTTTCAGTGTCCACAAAATCGATCAAACCGACAGTTTGCAAAAATATATATTTGCAGCGTTTATTCAGGAATCCTAACGCGTGTACCTTCTTTTCTAGGCCTCATATTATCTATTCATGTAGATTTTGTTACGATTCAGTTCATTTAAACGAATTTCGTAAATTTACATACCGTATGCAGTGTGTAAACCTAAAGGTCGGCCGAAATGAAACGGCTGATTCTATGATAATTCTTTCAACGAGCAATAAATCCATGTAATAAACGTGATATTTAAAATGTATTACTATACTACATTTTCAACAAACAAACAATAAATTAATTGAAATTTTATGATGCAGCATAAAGAAATTTAATTACAAAAATATGAAACTACTAATTTCTTTTGCAGGAACTTTCATTTTAGTCCTGAATTGGCATTGTCTTGGCGAATATTACATTTTATAGAATTATGGTGGGGCCTTCTATATTAAACATAAACTAAACATAAACCTTCTACATTAAAAATCATCCACGATTACTTTTGTATATTATTACGAATATAAAAAATTACTTGTAAAATTCATAACGAAATAACGAACAAATAGAATTACAGAGCTAAGTATTGCAGGTTCATTTATTAGCACACGTTTTTAAATTGCAAAAATATAATTAATTCATAAAAGATGAATGTAATAATTTATACGGATTAATGTTTATTCAATTTTTATTGATCATCAGTTTATACTGGAAACCGCGCCATACTTACCTTATCTTTATTTTAAAATTATTAGATGTCCAACAAATTGCAGATTAGAAGTTTTATTCAAAATTAATTGAACCATAAATTTCTTGCGCAGTTCTTAGCTTGGTATGGTATTCCACTGATTACTCAACGGAAAACCAGCACCAATTTCCAGGTCTCACCACGAGGAGGTGACTGCGCTTCGAGACCCACCCACCCTGCCCCCTATCCAAGAACCCCCTTCCCCTGTACTTTTACCCCAGCACCTTTATGTGCTATATAACTTTACCCCTGTTCCCCGGAACCCGACACCGACAAAACCGCTTACCCTCAAACGAGATTCTAACACCTCTACACCCATATAAACCCCACGCGCGTCCGCTCACCGAATTTCTTAAACCCACCACTCCCACGACCCACACCCGTTACCCTAACCAAAAAAGCCCGAGTCCAGCCTGGTTATAACCTTTCAACGAAACAAGCTCCGCGGTAACGGAGGGCCCTGAGTGTATATACGCGCTAGAAACAGACTGGCCCCCGGACTGAATGTACCAAAATGTACAGAATTGAACCATTAAACCAAACTCCGCATAAACGGAGGGTTTGCGCCCACCCCCCACCCTACCGTACCCCCCACCACCCTACGGCCCCTTAACCAACCCCCGGAAACCGTTAGCAAATACAAAAGCAAATAAAAAAGCACCCCAATTCAACGTGGCTATAACGCTAAAACGCACTCAAGCTCCGCGTGAACGGAGGACCCTGAAATGCTGGAAGGATCACACCTGTGCACGACGGCCCCCGGCGGAAGGGTCGCATCACGGCCACAATTGATTATCTAATGGAAAGTACTATAAAGTACTATAAGACTACTCTACTAAACCAACCTCCGTGTGAACGGATGGTTTGAATCCACTCCGGGTGAACGGAGGGTTTGAACCCACACCTCGCAGTCCGCGCCATCGAAGACCCGAGTACCCACAAAGCCCCCACCCTTATACTATTACCCCCTAATCCCCGGAACCTAACACGCACAAAATCGCGTACCCTTAAACGTGATTCTAATCTCTACACCCTTCGATTCTAAACCCACAAACCCCTTAAACGCGATGCACCCTCGTCCCACACCCCTAGCAAAAAACGCACCGGGTTCTACACCTACAATCCACACCGATTGGTTGGTGTGCCGTATTCCTACACCGATTATCGCTATACCTTCGCCCTACTAATACCCCTTTTGACTCTACACCCACAGAACCCCACGCGCGCCTGCTCACCGAATTCCCTAAACCCACCACTCCCACAACCCTCGCGCGCGATAACCTAACCAAAAAGGTCCGAGTCCAGCCTGGTTATAACCTTTCAACGAAACAAGCTCCGCGGTAACGGAGGGCCCTGAGTGTATATACGCGCTAGAAACAGACTGGCCCCCGGACTGAATGTACCAAAATGTACAGAATTGAACAACTGGACCAAACTCCGCATAAACGGAGGGTTTGCTCCCACCCCCCTCCCCCATATACCGTATACCCCCAACCCTACGACCGCGAAACCCACCCCCGGAATACGCTAGCAAATAAAAAAGCACCCGAATGCAACGTGGCTGTGACCTTTCAACAAACAAGCTCCGCGGGAACGGAGGGCCCTGAGAGTATATACGCGCCACGGCCACGCTGACTGCTGGGCAAAAGGTACCAAATTTAAAGGTACTTACAGACTACTACTTTACTAAATCAAACTCCGCGTGAACGGAAGGTTTGAATCCATCCCTTAAACCGCGTACCGCGAACGTTACGACCGCGTACCCCAACGTTACGACCGCGTACCCCCAACGTCACGACCGCGAAACCCACCCCCGGTACCCCTAACAAATAAAAAATGACTCGAATGCAACGTGGCTGTGACCTTTCAACAAACAAGCTCCGCGGGAACGGAGGGCCCTGAGAGTATATACGCGCCACGGCCACGCTGACAACTGGACAAAAGGTACCAAATTTTAAGGTACTAGCAAACTACTACTTTACTAAACCAAACTCCGCCTAAACGGAGGGTTTCAATCTAGATACTCCCTACCCTTTAACCCCCTATTCTAAACTCTCTAATTTGTAAACCCCTAAACCCTTCCCTCGTAGATCCTACTTTCCCTAAGTCCTAAATTGGTAGAACCTAT
This sequence comes from Tetrapedia diversipes, assembly GCA_033822845.1. Classification (NCBI taxonomy): domain Eukaryota; kingdom Metazoa; phylum Arthropoda; class Insecta; order Hymenoptera; family Apidae; genus Tetrapedia; species Tetrapedia diversipes. The sequence goes on from JAOPTO010002258.1 coordinate 215,788, forward strand.
TCACTGACTATATTCGAAACTCTCTGAAAAGCGAAAGAAAACCGTGGGCAAAACCTACAAATTATTCTAATTCGCGGTACTAATTTTCGAGTTCTTCTGGCAGGCCTCTTTGAGACTTCTTCATCGAGGGAAACATCTATGGAAAACCCAAACGAATACGAAATAGAAAATGCAATACGTAAAATATATGAAATATTAAAACTAATTAATAGGTTGTAGCATTTAAATATTTTTTACTGTGTTCGGATTCTAGTTTTTTAACATAGTTCGTGGAATTATAAATTTTCCTAAACTACATGTTCACTTAAAAATGTTTGAATATTCCCTACGTTCGTTAAAAAAGAGCTTCCGAAAAACTAAACTCTGAGAAGACTAACAGATCTTGCGAAGTACCCAAAGGAGTACTTATACTAATTAATGATTTAAAAAATTTTTATATTGGAATTCAAATTAATGTATTTTGTTCCAATAATATTATAATACTTTGGATGTTAACAGAGATAGCTTAAGCATTTGTCAAAACCATTGCATTTCCAAAATAAAGTGACAATTTTCAAAAAAGAAATTCGGGAACATATCCGAGAGCCTCTAACGATGCAAGACAGTAATTTAATAAGTTTGAAATATTAGATAAAGTAAAATATTCATATCAGAAAATTTGAGAGGCTGTATTAATTTGCAACACCAATTTAATAAGCTTGCAGTTTTAGTTAAAAATTGAATATTCGTAATTATGATTTAAATATTACATGAAACACCTAATGTGTTCTCGAAAGTGAAAGTGAAAACGATAAAAAAAGACTTACCGTTCGTATTAAACAATAAATGACCCAAATGATCAAGAAGTACAAAGTAATATTTTAATTAATTAGAAATTAGAAATTCGAAACTATTTGTGCAAAATAATATTACATTTTATTTGGGAACGACATTTGTGTTAGTACTTCTCCATCTTTGATCATAGTGTACAACAGACAAATAGCGAGCATAGTGATAAAGTAATGTAAAGAATGATAGTCCATCGTAGAATAGAATGCCTATTCTAATATGGACAACCATTATGTTGCAGCCCTCTTCGTGACAATATGTCGGGCCTCTTCGAAGATACATCTGTAGATTTCCTTCTTCTTCGGCAAGCAGATGAGAATGAATTCGACAAAACATTTGCAGCAACTCGATATTAAACCATAGATGTTTATACAATTAATTTAAATAAATGTAGAAGCACGAAATACACTCAATATGCAAGATATAAATTTTTATTTAAAAAATTCTTCTAATTGTACTAATAAAAATATTAATTTGCATAAACATCCACAATTTCTTTATGAATGTTCGACTATTCCCTACGTGCGTTAAAAAAAAAGCTTCCGGACTAAACAACTTCGAAAGAACAACAGATCGAATAAAGAATCCAAAGAAACACTAATTAATAAATTTTTAATTTATAGATATTATTACTAAATTCAAGACTATAATATCTGAATGAAAATTTTCGAAGTAAATTAAATCTCCTGAATTGCTTACTTGTAAATTTGTATAAAAAATATGTATTTAAATTGAAGATTCAAACATTTACTTAATTTTGAGCTGACAAAAAACAATATTTTGAATTTAAAGTGGAGTTTGTATCATGAATAATTTGCTAGCCTATTACATGTAGGGGCCGCCGTTCAAGCATTCGAAGTTTGACACCGAGGAATAACGAATATGTACGAAGAAAATATTGCAATTCGACACCGAACGACGAAATTGAAATACCGAGTTTAAAAAATTGATATGTATAAAAATGGATGCTAAAACGGCCAGCACTACACATAATAATTGAACACAAAAATATGACTAACCTTCCGTCTTCATGTGTGCTAAAAATCCCAGCGAAAAATGTAATTAGTAACATAGCTAACGATCTAAGACTTTTTTCAGAGAAGAAGATAATAAAACACAAGGAAGGGTTTTGTTTGTTTTATTCACTTTATTTATTTCACATATTTAATTTATCTTATTACGTTGAAGGAATGGGAAGGGAAAAGGTACGTATTCAGAGCTGGGTAATTTGGAAATTTATTTTAATAAAAAATAAGTAAACTGTTTCCTGTTCACTACATGAAATATATTTCCAAGCTCTGAATGAACATGTTAAAAAAACCCTCGAGTGGTAGGATTATCGAAGCGATGAATCTAAGGATTGAAAACAATGTTCAACTATTATCGCTTCGATGCCACCTGCCAGCTCGTCGCGAAATGCTTTCTTGTTTACATTACGTAAGCAAGCCCGAACGTCCTTCGAAAGGTTTTGCGTGTAACAGATCGAAGCTTTATTACGAGATAATATGAAATTTTATTGCAAATAATAATACTGAATACAATGAAGTTGTGTAAAATTATTAAATCATATGAAATTGTGTAAAATTATTAAATCATATGAAATTGTGTAAAATTATTAAATCATGAAACAGTAATGGATGTAGTAAATTTATGCAAACGCGAGACACAAGAAAGCCCTGACAAATAATATATCAATGTACACGAGTAATAAAATACTCGTGGTCACTATGCTCGCAATAATAAGCAAAAATACAACCAATTCCCGTGTCGTTTCGGACCATTCGTCCTACGACATGATTGGGAACCTGAGGAACAATGAAATATGTGACTCACCGTATGGCGATTAGCATCACGCGTCTTCTATGGTCCCCATAGCCTGCATCGGGTAGATTATCAGTAGCATCAGTAGTATCCAGGATGCAGTCCTATATCCAGGTACCACCACTCGTTAATAAAAAAAAAATAAGATAAAAGTCTAACACTCCCGGTCGCGAAACACTGTAGGCGAATTGAATTTGTATCGAATCGGTGATATAAAGACAAATAAAAATAAAAATCTAACACTCCCGACCGTTAATAGTGATGAATGGGCTAAATTACGCGAAATCACGAAGCTATAACCCGTAAAAACGCGTTTATGGTTGGCGATTATGCGAGACGCGTTTCGTTCGACCTGTCAAACATCCGTACGCGATGGCGTCCCACGCTGGAAAGGGTCACCTCGACCGGCGTCACGGGCCAGCAGCCGGCCGCGGTTGCGCAGAACGATTCAGCGCGAATTTGAAATAAGTAAAGTTATGGCATCGTCGCTAATGTAAAATAACGATTAATAAAAATTAATTGAACGATAACGCGTATGGAATATTATATTCATTTCCTATAAATTATCTATATTTTTCCTATCTAGAAGAGTGTGTTCATAAATAATCCTACGAAATTTAGTTTTATAATTCTATTTGCTTTTCACTTCGTAACGAATTTTACAGGTTCAGTAACTTTTTACATTTAAAATAACAAATGAAGGTAATCGTGAATTTCTAATACAGAAGGATTGTGTAGAACCGAAATTGTTCATTACTTTGCGCGGAATTATAAATTATGAATAGAAATGGTAAAAGTTGAGACACATTTTCTTTTACTGATTAGAATTGACAACTTAGCTTCATTGTAAGCATTAGAATTATTTTATTAATAGAAATGTATTTTTCCAATCTTAAGCTTCTCACGATTTTACTAAAATCATAATCATAATAGAAGCAGAGGTGTATAACGTTTTAGATTAACCAACAAATAACCAACCATCATTATTTAAATATTAAAAGTATATATCCTTTAATCAATAAAATTTTACAGAATATTTTTCTTATTTACTAACGAAATATTAAAGATATTACATGAACTGAAGTATATAGGTTCGATAGTTTAAAAACTATCAAAACTTCAAATAAGTTAATTGAAATATATTGAATACAAGGAAATTTAGAAGTGCCTCTGTTTAGTGTTAATAATCTTTTACATTTACAAAATTAAAAATAATTAAATAATACCGGACAATGGGAACTGCAAAAATTTGTTGTACAAACAATTATAAAATTCAGTAAATTATTTGTTTTTAAAGGACATCATCGATTTATCATCCGAAAAATTGATTAATCGTCAAAAGAACACATTTTACGTAATATCATTCAGATTTGTTATAAAAATTTTAATAAAATATTAAACCATCGAAAATATTACCTAAATGTATAAAATTATTAAAAATTGTACACAATTTAATTGTAATGCATTAAATACCATGAAACTAAAAGTAATTCTATTTTGCGCCAAAACTTGACTGTATTTATTAATTAAAAAATAACTAAACAATGAAGGCTAATTGGTAATGCAATAAATTATTACATAAAGAATTGAAGTTTAAGGAATTGTGATGAACAAAGAGAAATAAGGAAATTATATATATATAAGGAAAGGGCAGCTTTCTGCACTTTTTTTTTCATTGACTCAACCACAGATAATATCGAAAAATCGAAGAGTACAAATAAATGATAAAAGCCATTAATTTGAGGATGCAAGAGTGATGCACGTTTATTCGGTAAAATAATGTACAAATAAATAGGTGTGGGTTTGGTTGAATACAATGCACTTCATTTACACTACAGGTAAAATGAGTCGTGTGAGAATCCAACCAAAATTAGATTTCAATGCCTCAAGAGCGAGAGAGAAAGTCTTTCATTTGTTTTCTCTCTCGATTTCCCGAAGTCGTCCCGAAACGCTGAGCTCACGTACTGTCTTCCGCTCACTTGAAGTCCCGCGGCAGGAATGCGAGAAAAGTGGAGGGGATACACGTATTCTCACGCACACGTTCAATTCTCGCTCGCTATTCGTCGCGGCAATTACAGACACATGGGTACTGCCTGACAAGGAGGTCAGCGCGTTAGAGAGAGATAGTGAGAAACAAGCGGCAAACAGAGCCCCATTGGCGTAGATGCAACATATTACTATTATACAATAGTTATATCTAATACAGGATGACAATTTTTACTAGTTTTTTTACAATATGCTAAGAAAGCATTGGTTGTATAATTACCATTAGAAATAAGTAAAGTTCTTTTTAGAAACAAAAATAATGGAATAAAAACTTAATTTAGAAGTAAATAAAAATGAATCTGCATTCATTTCACAAAAAGTTATATATATAAATTGTAAAAATAAATGTACAATATGTTACCTTATTCGTCATTGGAACTTATGCTGGAGTCAGACTCAGCATCAGATTCTTCATCCGTTATGAGATCTATATCTATATGAGATCGCTATGGTTTCAATGAACTTTTAATTTTAAGGAAGATACATCGTTCCTTTTAAAAGTTTATACAACGAAAAACATGCACACTTCTATTACACACATATTTCATATAAGAAATTAATTTTTGTTTATACGATAAAACGTATTTCATTTTCAACAATCTATTTATCTATTCCAGCTATACAAAAAACCGTTAATATTACATAATATCCTTTTTTATATTAAATAATTCTTATGAAATAAAACAGGAACTTCATGCATTAAATGTAAGCATAAACAAAACCTCAGTAATTTGTAGTTTCCAATCTTTACATTTATATACGTATTGAGATAGGTACGCAATTAAAATCTATTCCTACTACTGTGGCAGAACGCGTGGCTAAGGCTCAGAACGTGCGCTTAAGGTGGGGATGGGCGGCCCGATCCCTCTTTGCCCCTGTGCCGTCCCGCGGGACTTCAAGTGAGCGGAAGACAGTACACGCGTCTCCTGCGGTAGTTACGTAGTGGAAGGGGGTGTTCCCGAGAACTCCTGTCCTCAGTCTGACATCACAAAGTGGTACCCGCGAGTCGGCACATAAGAGAGAAAACTATAATTTTCATTTATTGTTGTTTAATATAAAATTTAATATAAAATTTTGCATTCAATAATTGAAATATTATATTTCTTCGTAACTGTAATCCGATATTTTAGTTGAAAAAAGAAAATTAATCGAATTCATTATTAATTATATAGGACTTCTTTTTCCACTTTTTCATCGGAATACTATAACCACCCAGCGATAATTGACTGTATAAAGGATACATGAAACAGAATGTATATTTAAGTTTTTCAGTTTGTAGATGGTATTCTTGAGCTTTCCGCATCTCAAATCAAATATTAGAACCACATAATTGGTTTTTATTCAATTCCGTTCTAACTTTTTGCTGTATTTACTAATTGTCAATATCTACATGACTGGTGTACCGCTAGTTGGAGAATATTTGGGAGGGTTGGTAATGTTGTCTTCAACGTTACCGATTCAGCTTAGAATAAGATAACAGATGTCACTTTATAACCCACACACGTGGTTAACCCAACTTGATTATTTAAATGAGTATGGTCATTGTCTCTTGAATGGTGTGATGTACAAATACAAATGAAATATGAAAGTGGTAGAAAAAATTGATTAAAGAAGGTTTGTTGTTTTGTTCAGAGGATTTTCTTGTAATATAATACTGAAGATGGGAAGAACAAAATATAATTGGAAAGCAAGAAATGTTCCAAAAGTTGAAATTGATAACTCCACAACCAAAAAGGTAATACTATAATGATACAATATTTTATCTAAGATTAATAAAATATTTTATAATGCTTTTTTTAAATAGATTTCTATTGATATTAAATATCATGAAGATAATTATGATAGCTGTAATGCATTAGTCCTACCGAATGAAAAAAGGAAAACAAAGAGCAAAGTTAAACAAGTTGCTACTACTAGATTGTTATCTAAAAAACGAAGGAAAGAATTGGAAAAAGTTATAGAAAAAAAACAGAAAAAGTTACGTGTAAGTAGCTTAATATAATTATATGATTTTCTTACTTTCTTTTTTATTTTAAATACATTTTAATTTTAAATAGAGAGCTGAACTTTTAGAAAAGTTGACAAAAGTTCAAGCACCACAAGAAGAACTTAAGCAATATGTATCTTTCACCAGTATACAAACCAAAGGCTTAAAGCGTCATTTTATAGAAACAGAAGTATCAATTAAAGAACATGAAATTAAATCAGATGATGAAAATGAGAAAGATGCATCAGAAATACCTATAAATGCCATTAAAGGCAGCAAGAAGAGAAGATTGGCAATCATAGATCAAAAAAAGCAAGAAGCAGCCTCAAATCCAAATATTATTGGATTTGATGTAAGTTAATAACACTAATAAAATTAAAGTAAATATTAATAAATATTTATCTTAGGAACCTACTGATAGTGAATCAGAGTCTAGTGTCAAGGAAAGTGAAGATGAAGTAGAAGAAAGCATAATACAAAATGAATTTTCTGAGGAAACCGAAAAAGTTGAAAAAGATGAATGTGCTTTGAATAAAGAAACTGAATCTGTAAACACTAATAATGTTATAAAAGAAGCTATAGATAAGAAAAAAGAAACTTCTGTTATCACTACAGGTACAGATTTACCAAAGCCACAGCAACTGATTGAAAAAACACCTGCTGTATTTGTAATGCTTCAGAGGAAACCAGAGATTCAAACAGCTAGATTAAAGTTACCAGTGGTAGCAGAAGAACAAGTTATCATGGAAGCAATTAATGAAAATCCTGTAGTAATAATTACTGGTGAAACAGGCAGTGGAAAAACAACCCAAGTGCCACAGTTTCTGTATGAAGCAGGTTATGCTCAGGAAAAACTAATTGGAATAACAGAGCCTAGAAGAGTGGCAGCTATATCTATGAGCAAACGTGTTGCTGAAGAAATGAATCTCAGTGAAAAAGAAGTTTCATTTTTAATTCGATTTGAGGGAAATGTTACATCAGATACAAAACTTAAATTTATGACTGATGGTGTTTTACTGAAGGAAATACAGAGTGTATGTAAATATTTAGGAGCAGTAAGTAAAAATACTTTGAAATAATCATAATAAAGATATTTAATATTTTAGGATTTTTTACTCACAAAATATTCAGTAATCATTCTGGATGAAGCACATGAACGTAGTGTGTATACTGATATTTTGATAGGTTTGCTATCGCGAATAATACCACTTCGAAATAAGAGAAAAAATCCTCTAAAACTCGTAATTATGTCAGCTACGTTACGTGTAGAAGAATTTGTGGAGAATAGTAAATTATTTAAGACGAAACCACCGGTATTAACAGTGGAATCAAGACAGTTTCCTGTTACTGTACATTTTAATAAAAAGACTAACATTAATTACATTTCTGATGCTTTAAAAAAAGCTATAAAGATACATACTCGTCTTCCAGATGGTGGGATCTTAATATTTTTAACAGGTAACATACTTTCTTTACCTTTAAATTATTTTAATTTTTTATCGTCTTTTATCTGAATACATTATACATCATTAAAATGACAGGGCAACAGGAAGTAAATTTTGTAGTACGTAAATTACGCAGAGCGTTCCCTATGAGAAATAAGGAAACCAAAAAGAAGAAAAATGAAAATCTTTCAATAAATGAAGAAGGTACTGGAAGTAAAAGTGATACTGACAATGCTAATAGCGATAACGACGATGATTTTTGTTATAAAAAGATCATTCGTTATAACAAATTACAAAAAAAGAAACAGATTCAACTACCAAATATTAACCTTGATGAGTATGTAACTTAATATTCATTAACTCTTCTGGAAATCTAAATTATGGTCTTTAATTTTCAGTTACTCTATAATTCCTACCGACGATACTCACGAAGATCTAATTGGCGAAGATGATGATGAAGAAGTACAATTAGATGAAGATGAAGATGAAGATGACGATGCTATTGATTTAAAGGCCTGTGCAAATTCACAACCACTATGGGTTTTACCATTATACTCTCTTCTTTCAAGTCACAAACAAGCAAGGGTAATTGGAAGATTTAGAGAAAAAGATTCAAAGAAAGACAGTACTAAAAGAATTGTCATTTTTAGGTATTCCAATCACCTCCTGAGGGCTACCGTTTGTGTGTAGTATCCACAAATGTAGCAGAAACTTCTCTAACTATACCTAACATAAAGTATGTGGTAGACTGTGGACGTTGTAAAACAAGAATCTATGATAAAGTGACTGGAGTAAGTGCATATAGAATTTGCTATACTAGCAAAGCATCTGCTAATCAACGTGCAGGTAGAGCTGGTAGAACTGGTCCTGGTCATTGTTACAGGTATTTATTTAAAATTCATGACTTATTAAAATCAAGTTCACTGACGAATTTTATGTTATTAGGTTATATTCTTCAGCAGTGTTTAATGACCAATTTAAACAATTTAGTCAGCCTGAGATTCAAAGAAAACCTGTTGATGATTTACTTTTACAAATGAAAGTGATGAATATCGATAAAGTCGTGAATTTCCCGTTCCCAACTCCTCCAGATCTAATACAATTAAAAATGGCTGAGAAAAGACTAGTGATGCTTGGAGCTTTGCAACAGACTTCTTCTGATAAAAAAAGTATATTCGATAATTTCAAGTAATTTCATCACAATTGATCATTTATTCAGGGATTTTCTTTCAGATTCCTATAGTGCTAGAGTAACACCACTTGGATATAGTATTGCTGCATTTCCAGTTGCACCTCGGTATGGGAAAATGTTGGCGCTTTCCCATCAGTATGATCTTCTTCAATATACAGTGTGTATGGTAGCTGCTCTTTCTGTTCAAGAATTGTTGGTGGAGGCCTTTGAAAGTAATAGCGGTTCAAGAAATAAGTGGTTACGAATGAGGCGTTTTTGGGCTGGTACTGGAAACAGCTTGCTTCTTGGTACACAACTTTGATTTTAATGAACAATTATTAGCAAAGAAACATACGATATTAATTAAATGAAATATATTCTATATGAAGGTGATCCAATGATTTTAATTAGAGCTGTAGGAGGTGCAGAATATGCAGGAACTAAAGGAAAGTTACTTTCTTTCTGTGAGGAGCATGGTTTACGTCACAAAGCAGTTATAGAGATTCGAAAACTCCGACAGCAACTAACAAATGAAATTAATTTAAATATACAGGATCTGAATCTTACCATTAATCCACGGTATGTATCATAAAAACAATCAAATTACATTGTACGTTGAAAACAAATCTTTTCTTATTCTAAGCTTTATTTCAGGATGAAACCTCCAATCGATATGGAAGCTAAGTTGCTCAGGCAAATAGTTCTCTCAGGAATGGTTGATCATGTTGCTAGGAAAATAATGCCAGATGAAATTAACGAAAATCAGGATAAGGCTAAGATGAAATACGCTTACAAGTAAGATGCTGAAAACTTTTAGATCACTTTAAACTACTTTTGATTATAAAATTATTTTCTATTTAGGACCATGGATATGGAAGACCCGGTATTCATGCACTCTTCCTGTGTTCTCCGCAAAACATGTCCCATGTGGATAGTTTATCAGGAGATATACGAAACAAATAAAATGTACATGCGTGGCATTACGGTCATAGAACCAGAATGGTTGCCTAAATTTGCTCCTTCTCTATGTCAGTTTGGAGAACCTTTGACAGATCCACCACCAAGGTTTCTTTCATTCTTAACTTAACTATCATTTTTAGATATAGATACTCATATTAATATATGTATATAGGTATGATACAGAAACGGGGAAAGTAATGTGTAGTATGGAAGGAACATTTGGAAGAGCAGGTTGGAAATTACCAGTAATAGAAATGGAATACCCTTTCACTGTGGATGGAATTAAATGGTTTGCATACTTCTTTCTGGAAGGGAAAGTTTGTCCAAAATTGAAGGAGTTCGTTCCTTCGTTATTATCGACACCTCAAAGCATTAACAAAACATGGGCTAAGTAAGAGTTTATTATAGACATAAAACTATTTAAAACTGATTTAAAAACTTAATTGAAATAATTATTTTAGATTAATACCACGTACACAAGAAATAACACAATTATTATTGGCTCATGGAGTTATGTCAAAGGAAAAATTATTAGACACATGGAAAAAAGATAGAAGTTGTAAGTATATCTTTTTATATGTGGATATGTAATCAAAAATAATAAAAATGACTCATATTAATTTCAGTTCTGCTATCGGCGTATCAAAAATGGTTACCAGAATCAGCCCATGGACATGTTACAGTCATTTGGCCTCCTGTATAATGAATTTTATATTTGAAATATGTTGTATATATTTAAATTTTGTAATATACATACACATTAATACAGTAATGTATTTCAACAGCAGTTTGTGTACTGCAAAATTGTGTATAATCTCTTTAACCCTTGCTTTGCCAATTTTATGTCACTTTTGACATTATCTTGAATCTAAAGGAATGACAATCACCGTTCGAACTTCGAACTTTGCATAGTCCTATATTTCCAAAAACTTAGCCAAAACTTTGAAATAACTAACTGATATGCATTTAAATTATGTTCCAGAAAAACAAATAAGCTATGTTAAATGTATAAAAATACAAATCATATGTTTCAGCATATTTGGAATTCAATTTTTAAAGTCAAATTCCCATATATTACATTTTTCAGATTACGTCTTTTATTATTTCCTCCTTTCCTTTTTCTACTACTAAGTTTTCATCTTGAAATATTGCACAGATAATCTTTATTTCGTCTTTTTCAAAGAATTGACAAATAAAAATAACTAGTAACAAATGTAAGATTTAACAGCAATTATTAATTAAAGTCACGCAATACGGCCATTTTGAATATTATTACTTTTTTGTCCTCATAATATGTCCAGCACCTCAAAAAAGATTGATAGTGTACGAACACTAACAATAGGTCGGAGAAAATATAAAATATGTAACCTCTTATCCAAATTTATATATAAAACTGTATTTTTCATAATGGAAAATGGCAGTGAAAAATTGGATAACTGAAAACAAGTTTTTCGCAAAAGAAAATTTATTTTTTCCGAAAACATTGAAACACTATATGATATATGAAAATTTATAAATAACAGAGTATTGTATGACTTAATATATAGATAGTGAAACTTTTAAAAGGAAGAAGATAATATATTTACAATAATTCATGAAATTAAAGAGATATTGCTTTAAACTTTGGTTGATCTGTTATAGCTAAAGTGAGGAAAAACAATTTATAGCCAATTGAATTGTAAAAAAGATCCAGTTATATACAATAATACCTTATTAATAAACCAGGATTTTGCCTTAATAACTGTTTGTCATTAACTTAACCAACTTTTAAAGACATGTTAATTTTAATAATCTACTGACTTTAAGTCCCTGATATTTTGTATCAGGTATCTGTATTATTCGTATTCAATAGAGGAAAAATCTACTTAAGATTTCATAAAACTTCTACCTCCCTTGATAACTATCCAGCTATAATTTCCAAATCATAAACAGTTAACACAGCATTTTCGTACGCACAAGCAATCATAAGAAATATATCATAAAATATATAAGAAATTTTAAATACATGGGTAAACTATATGAAATAAAATAAAATAATATTTTGTATGTGCAGTGTATACAAATAAAGATGCGTGTGTATTTTATAAATATGCTTATAAAACATTTATATTTCTTGTAATATATTCCTTTCCTTCCTATGATAAGTAATATTAGATAATATTTGGAATCGAAAGCTAGATGTAAAGCATGTAAATATAGTGAAAGTTTAATCATGGATAAAAAACGACCTGATATAGACCTATTACTTTGCTGTTTTCAATCAGTTCTTCAAAAGTTAACCAGAAATTGCTTTGGTTTTCAAAAGTTGTTTTATAAATGTGGTATTTCATATCTTTTAATACCAATAACATTTATAAAACTAGCTACATTTTTTATAAATCACCGTTTTAATCTATACTAATATTTGATATCTATTAACAGAACACAATAATACACTAATTATAAAAACGTAATGGGATATTTATAATCCTTTTACAGTTTCACTATAAATAAAAATTTGCGCAAGACATAAATATATTAAATGTACATTATTCTACATAGTAGAAGTAATTTTCATTTAAATTGTTGGCAGTGCTACAACATTAATAATGTTTCAACAAACAAGACACTGGTCAAATCACTCTGCTTTCACTGCTTTTTTTTCTTTTCTTTTGATTGGATTCTTTTTACAATCTTTATAAATGTTATTCAAATCAAAGGCTGCCTTTATGTTATCCTATAAATCAATGTAACTTTTATTGTTTCTAGAATTTGAAAGTTATAAAAAACTGTATTACACATACCAATGAAAAAAGGAATTTAACCAATTTCCCTTTATGATCTGCATAAGGACGTCTTTCCATTTCTTTTCCTTCTTTAAATAGAATTAAAGTAGGAAGCTGTTTGCTAGTACTAGCATCACTAATATGATATTTTACTCCTGCATCTGGATATCTTCCTATGTCTACCTTACCAAATTTAAAATTTTCTAAACCATATCTGCAAATTAATAATATTATTTTTGAAAAAAAGAATTGTAAAGTCACAAATAAAGTATAAATGATTAAGTGGTACAAACTCTGCTGAAAGTTCAGAGAATATTGGTGCGAAGTTAACACAAGCTGGATTCCATGCTGTATAAAATGCAATTAACCAAATAATTCTTGTGTCACGTTGTAATTCCTCCTGTAATCCATTTGCACCACGCAGATAGGTCACCTTCTCTGGGCCTTGATATGTTGGTTCAGGAAACATTAAACCACACACTAAAATTATTAAATCATATAGTAATGTCTACTTTAAATATTATTGTATAATTAAGTAAATACACACAAATGAATATAATGGCAAATATTATTCCCATACGAATATCTGCATAAAACCAAAGAATCAGATTAGCGACTTTAGTGTACACAAAACTAGATGACAAGTAGCTTATCATAGTAACACTTCCAGTTTTCCGTGTTCTTATCATTATAACTATCATGAGAAAAAATAGAATTTCGGTTTCTCTCTAAAACAAGAATATATATATTATGCAATATGTGTTCTGTAAAAAACCTAACTGATTTATTTTTCTTTGTATCTAAATAACTCACCCCATCAAGCTCACACTCAGCTTGTACAAATAGGTAATTACACACAATTGGAATACGTTTTGAGACAATATACGAAAGACTCAATAAAATATTTATAAAATAATAAGGCTTTAACAACAGTTGCAAGTCTTTTTTTAAAGGCATTTTAAAAATAATGCAAGTGTTCAGGTTATGCACCGCGAATGGAATAGCAAATAACTTCTAATCTTATAAGAAAATAATTTTATTTTAACTTATTTTATTTTTGATAAATGGTGTTTTATGTAACATGTGAAAGTATTTTAAATAACTTATTAAAGTTAAAGAACTTTCTTTTAAAATAAGAGCAGATGAAACATTCTTAAACATCAATTACGAATCGCTCTTGTCAACAAACTCTTCGAGCAGTGAAGTGCCATCAAAATTATTTTATATTTGTTTATTGAAAAATTTAAAGAAAAGAAGACACATTAGTTTTAATTTCACTTTAAAAAAAATAAGCACTAAATGAGCAGTGTTAAGTAACTTGATAAATTTATTATAGTTTACAAATAATAGAGTTTTAAATTGTATAAAATAAATAACTTTTAATTTTCCTAATTATTTCATAATTAAAATATCAAATGATTGAAATTATTTCAATCATAAACAAATCATAAACAATCAATACATAAAATTAAATTCCTTATTAATTGGTAAATATGATCATTTACATAGAATAGAATTATAGAATAAAAATAAAATAAATTTTCATAAATCAGATGAAATTACAATTGGCAAATGCATTGTTGATAAGGCAGAGTTTGTAATTGATTAAAATACATGCACTAGACTCAATATCTCACTGAATTTTTCCATCATTCTGATAAGATATTTTTCATATTTTAGATAAATCAGGAACTTGGGAAGGAAATATTATGTTAAAGTAATATTATAATTGTACAGATTGTGGTACCAGAAATATATCCCCGTTTTGTCTGTGAATAAAGCTTATTTAATCCAAGACTTTTTAATACTAATGAACAATCTCATAACTGATTTCAAATATGAGATTTCTATTGACTGTCTACTTAGCTATATCCATTTGCTTAACATGGTGTCAAGATGCTTATGCTGTTAACAACAGTATTCCTTTGGTAGTTATTACATGGGACTATGCAGATGCTACACAAAAAGGTAACTTTTTAGTTTCATAAAATATAAAAATAATAGATTAGTATAATGAAATTTCTTTCAGCTTGGAATGTTCTTAATAATGAAAAAAGAAGTGCCTTAGATGCTATAGAAGAAAGTTGTAGTCTGTGTGAACAACAGAGATGCAGGAAAACAGTAGGATATGGAGGTAGTCCAGATGAGTCTGGAGAAACAACTTTGGATGCTGTAATTATGGATGGGTACATTTGTTTTTTATTTACAGATTTATTCTAAAATAAAAAGCTTGTTTTTTAATTAATTATTTACTAAAAAATAGAGTTACAATGGATGTAGGTGGTGTAGGATTGCTAAGAAATATTAAAAGTGCAATTTCAGTTGCTCGCAAAGTTCTACATAATACTAAACATTCTCTGATTGGTGGAGAATTGGCTACAAAATTTGCTGTAGAAATGGGATTCAAAGAAGAGTCTTTGCAAACAGAAGAATCAAAGAAAATGTGGGAAGATTGGAAGAATGATAATTGCCAGCCCAACTTTTGGAAGGTAAATTACTTTAAATGTAATTAAACTTAAAATAAATAATTTATTTTATAAGGGATTCAGATATTCAAAAATAATAAAGAAATAAAGTTTTATCTAGATTGTAATGTTAATTTACGTATCCCTTGTTTTAAAATGTATTATATAAGTAACTATTATTAAAAATTAAATAGAAAAAGATTAAAATACACTTGTAAAAGTACATTTATATATTATTTTCAATAATTGCACGCAATTTATGTTATAAGAGAAAGTAAATACTTTTCTTACCATATCTGGTTATTTTAATAAAGATTGAGAGGATTAATTAGTATCGCTTAAGAATTATATATATATATATTTTCCTAGAACGTGATTCCAAACCCAAGAATGACCTGTGGTCCATATCATGTGTCAAATACTGTGGATAATGATTTAGAGAAACATGAATCATATGTAACAGAAGAAAACCATGATACAATTGGAGTTATAGCTATAGATTCAAAGGGACACATAGCAGCAGGTACATCGACAAATGGAGCTAGAAATAAAATTGCTGGCCGCATTGGAGATTCTCCTATAGCTGGTGCAGGTGCATATGCAGATCAGAAAGTTGGGGCAGCAGCTGGAACTGGTGAAGGAGACATCATGATGCGCTTTTTACCAAGGTAAATTATATTATTAAGTATAAGTATATTATTATTCATCAGCTTTAGATATTATATCCAAATATCTTTTTCAGTTTCTTAGCTGTAGAGGAAATGCGTCGTGGTGCCAGCCCTACAGCAGCAGCAACCACAGCAATTAGTAGAATTGCTGAACACTATCCTACATTCACAGGAGCAGTAATTGCATTAAATAAAGATGGAGAATATGGAGCTGCATGCAATGGAATTACTCGTTTTGAACACTACGTTGCCAATCCTGAATTAGGAAAACCAACGATGCGTTATGTTAATTGTATAGATTCTAACTATCAGGTTGTTTCTTATAAAAACAATTAATAATCTTTTTGTAATGTTAATTGACATTAAGAAAATGTTATTACTTTTTGAATTAAATAAAAGTTGAAGTACTGCATAAATATAATAAATCATATTTTTATTAAAAATCCTTAATATCGAATGACGAAATAAACTTTCCGATTATTTCAATCAAAAAATTCAAATTTGAAACCGCATTCCAGTAGATGTCAGTGTCACTGCAGCCTTTGTTAGAGGTTTCTGCATGCTTATATTTATATTAAATAATTGACAGATAAATGTTAGTCTTATAAACAAATTATTGTATATTTTGTAATATTAATCGTATGTAAAATACATATTATAAGCTAGAGTGTATAAAAGTACCTTAAGTTTTACTTTTTGTGGAGATTTCGTTAATTTTAACGAACTAACCTCAATTTTTAAGAATTTATATATAATAATCAAAATGCCAGAAACAACAGAGGAAGATATGGGAATGTCCGTTCGTTTAACGAATGATGACTTTAGAAAATTATTAATGACACCAAGAGCATCAGTTCCATCTACTACACCAGCTTCTGTACCTGGAACTGCTCGAGATGCCAGTGCAAAGACTGCACAGACACCAAATATTAGTGGTGGCAGTAGAGCTGAATTACGAAGGAAGAAGAAGAGTTTTTATGCAAAACTAAAGAAGCAGGAAGAAGATAAGATGGCAGAGTTGGCAGAAAAATACAGGGATAGAGCTCGAGAACGTAGGGATGGTACAAACCAAGATTATCAAGCAGAGGATCCTATGAATAGTGCCAGTGCATACCGTGCTGTTGCACCAGATTTGAAATCAGGAATGGATGCAGCTGAAAGAAGGAGGCAAATGATACAACAATCAAAATTCTTGGGTGGTGACATGGAACATACTCATTTAGTAAAAGGTTTGGATTATGCTCTCCTTCAAAAGGTAAATATATGTGATTATAATAATTTGATTTGTTTTATAAAGATATAGATGTATTAAAGAGAATATTTTATTCTGTAGGTGCGTAGTGAGATAGAAGCCAAAGAGCATGAACAAGAACAAGAAATGGAAAAGCTGGTGAAACCAAAAGATAAAAAAGACAAAAAAGAAACAGAAAAGAAAGATGATGAGATGCAGTTCAAAACTAAAATAGGACGCAATGTTTATAGAACAATTATGACCATGAAATCAAAGCAAATTGAAAGAAATGAGTTATTCACACCTGGTCGCATGGCATATGTAATAGAGTTGGATGATGAAAACACAGATGTGGATATACCAACTACTTTAATCAGAAGCAAAGCAGATGTACCCACTATAGATAATACTCCTACTTTAACGACAAATGATATTGTAATAAATAAATTAGCACAAATTTTGTCATACTTACGACAAGGTAATCGTCATGGTAAGAAAGGAAAGAAGAATAAAGATGGAAGATCGAGACCTGATGATATGAACGATATGGATATTGCTCCAAGACCGCAAGATGATAGTATCTATGGAGATATTGGTGATTATGTTCCAACAATTGGCAAAAAAGACACAAACCAATCTCGGGAAAAGAAAAAGGGTTCATACTTTGATAAACCAGAGAGTAACTTAGACACAGATAGCAAAATAAACGCTCCACAATTACCAAATGTTGCACCTTCCAATTCTGACAGTAATGCTCCAAAGAAAGGTGCACTCCTTAATAAATTGGCAGCAGAACCAGAAGGTTATGCAGAATGTTATCCAGGATTGGACGAAATGCAGGATGCTATAGACGATTCGGATGACGAAGTGGATTATACCAAAATGGATCTTGGTAATAAGAAAGGTCCCATAGGCAGATGGGACTTTGATACACCTGAAGAATATAGCGAGTACATGAACAACAAAGAAGCTTTACCAAAAGCAGCATTCCAGTATGGAGTAAAGATGGCTGATGGAAGAAGAACAAGGAAATATAATAAAGAGAAGAATGAAAAAGCTGAGTTGGACAGAGAATGGCAGAAGATTCAAAATATTATGAACAAAAGGAAACCAATGACTGTATTGGATGGAGCATCAGAATTCAAGGTCCCCAGATATTAAATGTTTGAGTCATTTATATAAGCCCGAGTGCAATTAATTTTACATTGTTAATATAATAGAATATGTATATGTTGTAAGTATATAATTTAATCGACCTGTTCGTGATTATTGCGTGAATAAGATAGAAAATATAATAAAAGACTGCAAAATATTTTTAAAACACTGTTATTTCTAATCTCCTGTTCCAAAATTACACTGCTAAAAGTTACAACACGCAATTGGAAGCAAACATTAACATTTTCATTTATCTCGGTAAAAGATCAGGACACTTGTGACCTAAAACCAATTCAAACCAGTTTGAAACTGGTGGAATAAACAGCTTATCAATGACCTATGACCAATCGATAGGGGGGAATCTTTCATTCAAACTTGTTTGAACCTGTTAAAACTTGTGATCAGTGATAATTACATCTAAAAGAAATCGATAATTTACGTTTACGCATTTAACATATGACGTATATTTCCTCGAAATTTAAACAACGATATTGATTCAGGTTCTAAGTAATTCGATTTATTTGTAATAATCGATGATTTTCTTTTAATCCAATAGATTTGCAATCAATTGCAGATGTTAATAGTGAATACTAAATGTACAGTTATACATCAAGAATTTGATAAAAAATTTAAATTTTTTGAAAAATCGTTATAATTTAATTGTTTTCCACTTTCTAAAAATGAGGTACCATTTACCTAAAGTATCATGCGACATACTAAATATTACAATCTACGCTTATTATTAGATTAGTATCGAAGATTTATCTTCGAATTATTCAGATTTTAAAGCCAACAATTCATTCCTATCATAATAAAAATCTAATCAACCGCATCGTTCACTCCTTGCGTACTCCAAAATAGAAATATCACCTCTTGAAACGATCATAAATTACCATATTACAAATTGATAGAATGTCACATCATTTACGTACCGTTTCTTATCCAAACTTGGGATTCGATAAGGCAACGTTCTCAAGGGGGAAAGTAAAGGAAGATACGTGTGACCATTCAAATTCAAAATAGTAAACGAATCCGAAGATAAAATGAGGAAAAGGAAGAGAAAAAAAATGCTTGACCCTAGTGGTTGATACAGCTAGCTTATATAAACGTTCAGCGTTTTAGCACTGTGTCAGTCAGATAGTTGCAGGAGCTGGTAGTCGTCGAATCGAACAGTCGGTGAACAGTGAATCTATCACGGGGTAATCAGAAGATCGTTGACATCACTATTCTGATGCTGTTTCTGAAGAACCTATTTTCGATACGCTCCTACGTCGTGAACACCGTAAGTACAATCTCTTGAAATTTGAAAATGTTTACAGTGCTTTGGTATTCAAATGATTCGAATATAAACAGTAGAAAGTTGAATGACAGTCGGGAATAACATATTGGTGATAGATCGGGATAGTAGATGCTACTAAACCTGTATCAACAACATAGTAATAGTATATAGAAGTAGGAGAGAGACCCCCTTTCTTTTTCTTTCTATCTCGCAATAACTTTCCCTCTGCACAGCTTCCTTACGGTGTTTCTTATTACAGTTTGCTTGAAAACACAGTGAAAGTTAGTGGAGAGCGTTAAAGACGTTACTAGTAGGTACGTATGTATATATATAGTAGTTACATAGTGTTCCTATGATTTGCATGCTTGATAATTTTGGTACCGCGTTGAATAAAGGATAATGTAGACTTAACAAGAAGTGTATAATGAAATCATAAAAATTAGTGGTTTCATACGTTCTTTTAAGATTTACAAACATTTATATTTTCTTCAATTTCTATTTATCATTATTGAATCTTCATTGAACTGATCCTTTCCGTGTTTTCTGTTACCATTTTTCTTCTTTATCTCATATTTCATTATACTTGTCCGATTAGTAAGTAATACACAGTATTGTTAGATGTTAAGGAAATAAAATTGAAAACGTTTTGAGTATTTAGACGGCGATGGCACAACTCAAAGTGGCCATAATCGGCCAGAGCCCCTTCGCAGCCGAGGTTTACAAGCTCCTGAAGCTAAATGGCCATCAAATAACAGGGGTATTCACCATTCCAGATAAGGGAAACCGAGAAGACCCTTTAGGTGATTTCTGTTCCCCAAAAACCTACCAGATAACAAATCTTAACTTCCCAGTGGCGTAATCGCATACTCCATTACAGCCATAACAGCGAAAGCTGACAATACTCCTGTCTTCAAGATCAAGTCCTGGCGTAGCAAGGGAGTGACTTTGCCGGAAATCCTTCAATTATACAAAGGGATCGAAGTTGATCTAAACGTCCTCCCATTCTGCAGCCAATTCATCCCCATGGAAGTCATCAATCACCCACGTCATCGCAGCATATGCTATCACCCATCCTTGTTGCCTAGACACCGTGGAGCTAGCGCCATAAGCTGGTCAGTTGCTCTGAAATAACCGTTAATAACATGTTACGCGATTACGCTTGCAATACGTAGTTAAGGTAAGGCGTGTTCTGTGGCCAATATACGATTTTCTAGCCATTTATCTGTCGGAATGGTAACACCGAACGTGCGGGGAGAGGGTAAGGAGATACTGCTAACGTAAATGGAACCGGTTCGACTCAATTTTCCCGTGCAATACTATCAGAGTATACGATACGTGTTTTGTTCGTAGCTTTCGTATTCAACGAATGTGCGACAAGTGAATTGATAAGTGGCTAGGCGCCATCGAGCGATCATCTTTTATCTGCAATCGAATTTTACCACAAAAATATACCGATCTTTTTGTGTACCGCGTTAGGACTCTGATTGAAGGAGATGATACTGCCGGATTCTCCATCTTCTGGGCCGACGATGGCCTCGATACCGGGCCAATTTTACTCCAGAGATCATGCAAGGTGGAATCTAACGACACTCTCGATTCTCTGTACAACAAATTTCTATATCCAGAAGGTATCAAGGCCATGGCTGAAGCTGTGGATCTTGTCGCCAAAGGGGTTGCTCCCATGATTTCTCAAACAGAAAAAGGAGCCAGTTACGATCCAATGTTGAATAAAAAAGAACTTCAAAAGATAGACTGGTCCTGGCCTGCTGAAAAGATTCATAACTTCATTCGCGGTTTAGATAGTACTCCAGGAGCCTGGACTACTATCAATGGCGAAGAAGTTCGTCTATTTGGGTCTACTTTGTGGAACCGTACTAAGATACCGGAACATGAGACTGAGGTGAACGTAGAGGACAGAGTCGGCATCATTCATGAAGGTGGGCTGTTAATTAATGCCATTGACGATCACTTTGTTAACGTGGAAAGGATAAAAATTGGAACTAAGACCATTCCTGCTAGTAAATTTGGCCAAAAAAGCGAAGATACCGTAATTGAATTTACCGAAGAAGAACAGGAGACCAAGGAAATCTTAAAACGCATTTGGAATGGAATATTGAACATGGAAATTGACGAGGACACTGATTTCTTTGCTTGTGGTACGTAGAAGAATCGATTAACACTTAAAACATAAAAATTCAATAGGAGTTAAAAATATGCTGTTTTTTTCATGTAGGAGCTGGAAGCATGGACGTCGTCAGGCTAGTGGAAGAGGTCAAAGATAACGTGGGAGTGACCTTGCAAAACATCGATGTCTTTATGGCACCGGTATTCCTTCAATTCGCTACTGCAGTAGTTTTAGTAGCCAGAGGTGCTTCAGCCTCCAAAAACATTAAGTATGATGCCGTAGAGGTGCAAGCAAACAACATGACTTTAAGGTTCCCCAAGCAATTGTTCATCAATGGAGAATTCGTAAATGGCCATGGAAAACCCATAGATACGATTAACCCACACGACGAGAGCGTTATTTGCTCGGTTGAAAGCGGTTCTTTAGATGATGTAGATAAGGCAGTTAAAGCTGCTAAAAAAGCTTTTGAGGAAGGAGAATGGAGCAAGATCAGCGCGAGAGAACGCGGAGCTCTTCTCTTCAAGCAAGTATTTTTTTCCATTAAAAGTTAGTTCAACGTACATTGCATTCAAATTCGATCGTTTTTTCATTAAATTAGCTCTCATCTTTTAATTTTAGCCAATCTTTAATATCTTTCCAGGTTAGCAGATCTGATGGAAGAACATAAGGAAGAACTAGCGACTATAGAAACTTTGGACTCCGGTGCTGTATATACTTTAGCCTTGAAAACCCACATAGGAATGTCTATAGAGACTTGGAGATACTTTGCGGGCTGGTGTGATAAAATCCAGGGTTCCACTATACCAATATCCCATGCCAGGCCAAATCGCAATTTGTCTTTTACTAGAAAGGAACCAATAGGCGTTTGTGGCCTGGTTACGCCCTGGAATTATCCTCTAATGATGCTCTCCTGGAAAATGGCAGCTTGTCTGGCAGCAGGCAACACTGTTGTGATGAAACCAGCCCAAGCTTCACCTTTAACGGCCTTAAAATTCGCAGAACTGACTGCAAAAGCTGGTTTCCCACCTGGCGTAGTGAATATCCTACCGGGAAACGGTTCTGTAACAGGAAATGCTATTTGTGAACACCCGCTGATTAGGAAATTAGGATTCACTGGATCTACCCAGGTTGGACAATCCATAATGAAATCTTGTGCTATCAGTAATTTGAAGAAAGTCTCCCTGGAATTAGGTGGCAAGAGTCCTTTAGTTATCTTTGAAGACGCTGACCTCAAGCAGGCAGTTAGAGTTGGAATGAGTAGTGTGTTCTTTAACAAGGGAGAAAACTGCATATCTGCCGGTATGTAATAGTACTTAGACAATTAAAAGGTGTTCATAGCAAAAACATGATCATTGAAAAAATTAAAAATATTTTGTTTCTTTCAAACAGGCCGACTATTTGTTGAAGAAACAATTCATGACGAATTCGTGAAGAGGATAGTGGAGGAAACCAAGAAGATTTCCATAGGAAATCCACTAGACAGAAGCACTTCCCACGGTCCACAAAACCATAAAGCACATCTAAATAAGCTCTTGGAGTTTGTACAACGTGGTATTCAGGAAGGTGCTAAACTAGTTCATGGTGGAAAAAGATTAGATCGTCCAGGCTGGTATTTCGAGCCAACAATCTTCACGGATGTCGACGACAACATGTACATAGCAAAAGAAGAATCTTTTGGTCCCATTATGGTCATTTCTAAATTCAGGTCGGAGAACATGGACGACGTGATCGCAAGAGCCAATAATACAGAATATGGACTAGCCTCGGGTGTCTTAACTAAAGACATCAGCAGGGCTCTCAAATTTGCTGAGAAAATAGAAGCTGGCACGGTGTTCATTAATACTTATAATAAAACGGACGTGGCTGCACCTTTCGGCGGTTTTAAAATGTCTGGTTTCGGGAAGGACCTCGGCCAGGAAGCCTTAAACGAGTATTTAAAAACAAAAACCGTCACTATAGAGTATTAGAACGTCTAGCTAATTTCATGTTTTCTCATTGCACCCTTTTTCTGTCCCTGCACCCTCTTTCATTGCACTCTCTGTCTGTCATTGATCATGCATTACACATATATTTGTAAATCTTTCAACTTTCTGCTGCTTCTCCTTTTTTTTTAATTTATATTGAATAAATATTTAGAATATTTTGTACCCGAGTTTTTGTTTTTATTTTTCAAATTCGAACGATCATCATCATCACCTCTCGAGGGAAAACAAAAAATTGTTCTCACGCATATGAGTTACACAAACGGAGGACTTTTATACAAGCCACTCCTAGTCTCTCTTTCGAAACTCCAGATGGTTCAACGGTCCTTTTTTTTACACAGGGACAAATGTGCTCCGTTTCTGCGGGTAGTCGGCCGTTAGTCAGTCATTATTTCACTTCAAGACTTTTCTTTCCGTCTCTTTCTTCTGTTTAATCCAGGCCTCACAAAACGACACCAGCTTGAAGCGTGAAAGTTTTATCCATTTTGTTGCGCCGCTCAAGAGTCAATGTACCATGAAAGGATAAAAAATAAGTTATCGGGACGACAGAAGTGTCAAAGAAAATTGCACTTCCTCTGTCTGATAATCTCAGTTATACTGTTTTGACCAATAGGAAGAACACATTGCGGCAAATCTGTT
This sequence comes from Tetrapedia diversipes, assembly GCA_033822845.1. NCBI lineage: Eukaryota > Metazoa > Arthropoda > Insecta > Hymenoptera > Apidae > Tetrapedia > Tetrapedia diversipes. The sequence goes on from JAOPTO010002258.1 coordinate 240,355, forward strand.
TATCCGACCATACATATATTTTCAGACCACTGTTTTGATGTTTTGATTAGGCAATCGACGCCTGTTTTGTTTTATGATTACTTAACAGTTTTCTTGGTATTACATCTATTGCGTCATTTTAAAACAACATCAGCACTGAATGAGTTAATCTATTTCTTTTGCAGATAATTTTTATAGTATTTTTTTTCTCTTTATTTTTATATGCTTCAATTACTGCATTAATGGTACTAAATAGTACATAATATAAAGTACACTATAATATTAATTCGATGCTACTTATTAGCAACTGTTCTATCCAATACTTTAATTATACGTGTAATAAAGCAGTAAAATATTTATTATTTTTCTTTAACGTTTTTGAATATTTTATTATTTCAATATTTTTTCTTTAAATTAATACTAAACTACATGTTTGCAGTAACCAATTCTCTAATTACATACTTTAAGGGCACACACATACGAAAGCTGAGAATGCGCGAAAGATTAACCAGAAAACAAACAAAAAGCTTCCCTTCAATGTTAATGAACACGTGTTGCTTCTGTATACCAAGGGGAGGAGGAAGGGTAGGAGTCGGTAAACCTCTTGTAAAGTCTCTTACTGTGCATTGTTGGGAAGATGGTAAACGAAGGGAATACGGGATGGATTGGCGTAGTTCCACTTTTTCTAACACATTTACAGTAGAGCCTCTAGTACTCGAATCAATAGGGAGATAAAAGTGTTCGGATAAGAAAATTTCTGTATAACAGAATAATCAATATTTTAGTACTAAACTTTAATTTATTCAAATGGAAATCAACAAAATTTAAAGTTGTTTCAATATTTAAAAGTTTTATACCTTTTTGGCTTTTAAATTTTATATTTTTTACATTTTTATTAGTTACTGTTGTCACCGTGAATTGTTAACTTTACGTCAAACCGTTGTATAAACTGTGGACTTTCATGCATTTGTGAGAAAATTGAACATACAAAAACTGTAAAATGCACGTAATATGCAAAAATATAGAAAATTTCGAAAGTAAAGTGCACACTATAATATTTAGTGAGTTAAACACATCTCTATGTGAATCCTACTTCTTTAGTTTTAAATTCGGAATTTGCATAAAAATCTGCTGTCTAGTTATTAAATTTGTTTAACCAAGCACGAGATGGTATATATTGTATCCAAAAACTAAATATTGATAATAAGATAGGGTATCTATTGCTGCGAGACATCCTGTTCAAATAACAGATCATTTAGATATTAGGGTATCCGGATAATGGGAGTTCGAATACAGGAGCCTCTAATGTATTTCAAATAATATACATTTTCGTTATTGATCGAAGTGATAACACTTAAGAATCGGATCATGTTATACTAATTTTGTGACAAAAAATATGAAACGATACGAGTGAAGTAACCCCCTTACTCCTGTTTTCGCCCTGCTAGCACTTCCCCAGTAACAAATATAGTAGGTATGCATTTAGTAAATAACGACTCTGTTCCTATTTCATAATTGTTAATCCTTTGCACTCGAAAAGCGATTATCGATAATCAAATAATTTATTACTAATAAATGGGATAAACCCTTTAGTATATAAAAGAATAGTTTACAATTAGTCGCAGGTAGACAAAGAAATCAGAACCTGATACATAAAAACATTAAACAACAAAAGAAATATTAAGGAAAAACAAGGACAAACCTTTAGGACAAGTAATGAGACTATTAAAAACTTCATTATATCAATTTTATAAATATACGAATGCAAATAATCATGTTTAAAAATTTCAATAGGATTTATCTTAATTAAATAAGTTTTAATATAAGTGAATTCTGATCTATCTAATTTCAGTACTTTATATTTGAAAATTTTGAAAGATCGAAAGTTGCCTTTCGAGTGCAAAGGATTAACAATTATGAAATAGGAACTGAGTTGTTCTTACGAACATTTCACCTCCCTTTTCTTCTTCCCTTGAAATTTTAAAAAAGGTAGTTGAAAATTTATAATCGATATCATAAGAAATGACATTTATTAAAAACCTCTAGAAAAAAAATCGGATGAAAAATACAATAATTATATGGATGAAAATGTTATATCAATAAATGACTGATTCAATCTTTTTTACAGTCTTGTACATGATTTTCGATACCGTATTTTCGAAACAAAATTTATTCAAGGATTATTCGATTAATTTGACAATTGAACAACTGCAGTTTCTTCGTACGGCATTATTCATTGTGAACGAGAAATGCAAATTTTTCTGTGGCCCAGCTCTTTGCCCTCGCCTCAAGACACTGCCCTCTGACCCTTTCCCAGTCCCCGTTGTTTCCACTCATCCATACATTTATGTTTATCTTGTTTTTCAACCGTGCATATATATTTTTTCCCTTTCAGATAAGTCTTCCAGATAGCTGATAAAATTTTCAATAGATGTATGCCTTTTAATGAGCCACAGAATTGTATCTGAACCCTTTCTATAATTCATTTTTTTTTAAATTGTACAGTTTAATGTAACTTGAAAACCCTTAAGCTTTAATTTAATCGTTTAATTATTATAGATGAAGTATTCAATATTGTTAAAAAGGAAACATTTAATTATTAAAATAAAGTTTCTTACACTTAGGAATTTTCAATTTACAGCAGCTTGGCTGAGTTCTTGAAAGCATTAATAGTATAAATTAATTTATGATTAATTTTAAATAATATCGTAGGAAAATTAATCTAGCTTCATTTTATCGTGTGCATAAATGGTGTAGGTCTGGCTTCATTAATTACATGATATTAGACTATCTAATAGAGACGCAAATTATTTTAATATTCGCCTACAAGATTTTATAAGCATAATGGGTATAATTTTAATAACACAGAGATATTACCAAATAATCACAGGACTAGCCAACTTATAATTTAGATTCAAAATAAAAGAAATGATGTTTGTAATTTAACATTCTATTTTGCAATTATGTATTCTAAACCTTTAAATATTTCAAGCAAATTTTTATTCACAACATTATTACATGTTATAAAAAGTTCAAATATCATAAATAAAAATTTATATATTTTTAGAAACAATATACACGGTCTTTAATGATTAAAAATGAATTTCATATGAGCACAATACAAATACAAAATTGATACACCGATGGAGATTTCACTAAAATGAAGGAGGCCAAAATTTATTTCATGATTCACTTACGATTTTATCGATTGACCAATAGAGAAGAGGTTACAGATCTCGCGTACTACTGCTACAGATCTCCCTTCACTCGGAGGGTCGCACCACGTGTTTCTCCCAGAATCCTCCCTTCTCCGCAGCTGTTCCGCAAATCAAGTTTACTGTTCAGTTGCCCTCGGAACATCGTGCTCGATGGGTGCAGTGCAAAAATATTATATTTAATTTTACATGTTATTAACTTATAGGATTGATTCGAAAAGTTCCAAACAGTGCAGTGTTAAAATAATAGCAATTAATCTTCAACATCATCTAATTCACTTTTATAGCTGTGTATAATCTTATTATATAATTGTTATTTTTTTTAATGGGTTGTTAGTACAATGGTTTCTGTGTAACAGACTCGTCGAAGAAAATCTGTTGGTTTGTATCAATAGTGTTCAGAAGCTGTTTCTAACTTTCCTATGATCTCGTGGATATCGTGCTGGGCGGAAATGAGTATCTTTTTTGTAGGCCACACGTGTTTGGTAAGCTGATCTACGGGGTGTCCCATGAAGTACAGATATTTGTTGCCACGTTATACTCTGGACCAACTAATCCATCTTCATTCAATCAGCGTCCATAAATACACGTGACTCAACTTTTTTGCTTTCCGGTGTATTTGCTTTTTAGATTGAAAAGTTTCTTAATACTTCCTAATGGGTGCTGTAAACCATATTACTATTAAATTATATTAATATTACTATTATTTCTTGTGTTTTAAAACTACAGTATTTATAATTTAAACTGTGATGGTAGAAACAGATTCAGACAATTCTGAGTTATAACCTTACAATACGTATAACTAACATTAGCATTCAAAAAGGTAGTACCGAGTAGTACCGAGCTTTTTTTCAACTTTAAGATATTTTAATTTACTTTTTACAACAACAAAAATGTCGGTAAAAATTTGAATGCTCCCGATGAAGTCATTTCAAACGTTCCGTAATACCACGTATTGTAATTATAATATTTGCGAATGCAAATGAACTTTCTAGACAGGTCAAGGGTCAACTTAACTCACCACACTCTTCTAATATTCTGTTTGGTGCCCTTTAACTTCAAACCGATTTTATATACCTTCGATATTCTGCTACAATTCACGGGATGTATAAGTAACTTTTCGAAGCAACAGGTAACTGCTCAGAATTAAAATATGTTCTTAGTTACGCTGAAAACTAAAGCTGGCATATAACGTGGTGCATCGATGCTAGCTTGTGGATTCACTTGAAAAAAATCAACTGCAGTATAACGTGCATGAGTCATCCCGCGTCATAACAATAATACTAACAAGGAACATCACCCAACTAAGATACGTTGATTTTGACAAAAATTCGTACACAGTTAGGGATCAAAAATATTAGATATACATGTACTTCTTGTTTATCGGCGGAAAAAGATGCTTAGAAAGTAGATAATTTTATCTCTCTAAGTTGTATATATACTGTAAGCCTATTAATTTGAGTAATTTGAAAACAAATGGAAGTAGAAATAATTTGTGTTTGAAAAATTGCTCAATTGTTTTATGAAGAATAATTTTGCTCAAAAGATGTTAGCGCAACTTAATAGGTGGCTCCACTGTATGGGAAAAATTCATATTTCTTTCAAAGCTTTTTATGCAGCATCATGGTTACTACATATTTTTCATTACATATTTCAAAACATCGAGTTTTTCTCAATTGTAGAATTTACGTTAACTATAACACAGATTTTTTTATAGAAGTTGTATACATTTAGTAGTTGTATGAGACTAGTTGTGTATTTCGATATTGTTAAAATCTCAACTCTTTTGTGGTTATCTTTATAATTCTGCTATTATTGTCACCACTAGAAATCTTATATTAAAACACCATCACCCACACATTAAGAAAATGTACGAGGTATAGAACTTGTCTTTACACGTTCTCCTGTAAATTTTCCCGTTGTTGCATTGATCATTAACCCATTTGCAACGTTAACGTATACATACGCTCAATTTCCCTGGTCATTATCACCAGATCGTATATGTACGCTCATCCTCGTTGTGAATGAATAGTAACCGTGGCAGATTAAATTATTTGTATCGTGTAAAGTCATGTAAATCATTATATCTATAGATATAACATAGATCTAATAAAACAAATTTAGTGATAAATGCATATTTTTAATTTCTTTGTATGATGTAAATAATATACTTTTTTCAACTTTTTCAATATTTTTTTCCAGTATTATAAATACTTGTACTGATAATAATAATTCACTGGTCTATACCAATGATTAATCTCGAATAGTTATGATTCGTGTAATACAAATTAAACACCAAGTTCAACCTATCTTTGTCTTACTATACAAGTTTTATCTTTTATCTGTGATAAAAATGTATCTTTGATTACAAGTTTCAAAATTTGTTGTAATTTTTTCATTAAATTGACACTATTTCAAAATTAACTAAATGTTAAATATAAGACGAAGCTACATTATAGTTTATAATTTTATTTATGACATGGGAATTGTATTGTAAATTATGAATACTGATTTCAAAGATATGCGATGAAAGAAAGCAATTCAATTTTTTCAAGGATGGTCATATAAAATGATACACAACAGTTGACCTATAACATTTGATAATTTTATGGGAAAAAATGAGGTGATTTCTTAATTTCTTTCGTATGCTATATTATTAAAGATTTAAAAAAAAACGATCAATTGATACATTTTAAACATGTTTTTCTGCCAATACAAAAAATAAGTATTTAATATTTTTTGACTCTTTAATTTTGTAGTTTTATCAAAATCAACTTTTCTTTAAGAGATACTGATTTTAATTCGTAATGATTCTCCTTCTGCTTTGGCGAGGAATCTTCGAAGTATCTTCGACTAAGAATTTAAATGTTGAATTTGAAATATTAGTGTTGGGGACACAAATTCTTCTTTAAATAATTTTTTCAACTTTTATTATTCAGTGCGTAAATTTTATAATTGCTAATAATAAAAAATGAGATCGTAGCGTTTGTATTTAAGCTTTAAAAAGGATATTGATTCTGACATATTAGTTCAGAATCATGTTTGAACGATAAGGCGATTTTTGTGCTCTTTTTAATTCTACTGATTCGATCGGGCCCCAGATTTTCATCCATTGTAATTCATTTATTCTTGAACCAAAGGCAGTTGAGATTACTATCGGTCCTCTAGAAAAACATACCAGGTGGTCCTCTGTAAATGGGCCAACTGAATTGAATGCATTTCAAAGGACTCACATGGCCCCCAAACTTGCGCAATTGAATGTTTGCTCTCTGTACACAGAAATCGATGATGCTAAAGATATGAAGAAAGAAAGCTATTCTTCGTTTATCGACTTGCCAATTTTTTTTTTTTTTTTTACTAAAAAGGATTAAATCTAAATCAAGAAGCTTTTCATGAATAAAATCCTTTCTATCGATAATTCTAAAAAAAATACTCCACCTCTCGAAGTTCTGATATTATTTTTCGTTTCGATCTACACATAGAGGTACCTTTTAAACTTTTTCTTTTTTTATTTTCACCATATATGCAAAGCATGGTATATTATTCGTATTTTATAATATCAGTTGTATTGAACTAAGAATTTGTGGATTTTCGTAAGTTTCGGAGACAGAAAGAACAGAGAAGAAAGAAAATTACTTGTTTAGGTTAAAGAACGAAAATTATCGCAGCTAAGAAACTAAAAAAATTTTATATAATCATATCAAAAGAGAACACTGATTCTCTGGCCTAATCCTCAAATGCGCGATATATAAAGATGCATATATGTATAATTCGCGTCGAAGCTTGTTTTTTAAACTCCATTTTACACTAGTACTGGATAAACGTAAGTATACACTCAATTAACGTGCCACTGCAAGCAAACGAAACCGTGATAAACAGAATAATTGGAAAGGTGATTCATAATGCATTAGATTGTTTATTTTTTATCTTGAGAGGATCGTGTAAGTTTAAGGCTAAGTTTAAGGCCTGTAAGTTTAAGCTTCAATTCGTCAACTTAAATTCTAAGATGTAATTGGTAATGTTTCAAAAATAAAATTGAAAATTTGCTGATCAGCTAATTTTGATAGAGATATATTTAAAAAGGGATAATTCTCAAATATAAATTACTGATTTTAATAAAATCGATGTATAATATAATTTCCAAACGAATATTAGACATGTATTTTTACGAGATAACATTCATGTAAAAGAGTAAAGATAATAAAGAATACGAAAACAAGATTTAGGAATTGAAATAGAAAACTTATTTTGAGGTACATAAAAATGTGAAAGTTAGTGGTTTTTAAACAAGGAATTCAATTATATTAGAGCTATATTTTTACATACAGTTTTTAAAAATTTAATTTCTTGAAACAATAAATAGATGTACATGTACATTAAAAAACAGTAACTATGTTTTTGTGCATTTTTATCGCAATTTTTTATGAAAAATGATTTTGTTATAAAGTTTTCTAGACTGTTAATGTTATTATATGGTAATTGTATTAAAAATAAATGTTAATTAACTGTTAAAATTTGAGGAAAGATAAATACAGATATATAAAAGCACTTGATTAATATCACTCATTATATTTTCATGGAAGTGCTGAGAATGTCAATATTTATCGAATACCGGCACACTGCACCAGAATACCCCTAAATAGTTTACGAGGTATTACTGAATTAATCTTGTACTATTAGTAAGAAACGTAAATACTCTAACAGTCAGTAACAATACAAGAATCACGACGAAATCTTATCAATAATAAATATTAGTAAATACAATGCTACGAAATGCTTGACCTATTTCTTTTATTTCTGTCTTTATAGATCATTGTATCGCATATGGTTAAGTATGTATTATGCATTAAGCATAATTTCGTATAATATAAAAAAAAGGGTTTCATTAAAAATATTGAAGGTTACTTCCCTTTTTCGAAAAATTTTAAAAATTAACATATTTCTCTAAATGTATTGATCACAAATATTGTAAAACTTTTCCCTCCTTTATTTTTTCTGTATACCTGTATTACTTTTCTATAAGTTGAATACGTCATTCAATGAATCATAGTAGAAAATAAAACAAGAGATTTGAATTACTGATCATTGCTTCGCAGGATATTAAAATAATAATAAGCGATAGGAATAGTTAACACGCGAAATACTAATTAATTATAGTCAAGAATGAAGAAATGACTCTGCATTGATATTTACTGTTTAAAATCATTTTACATGCCACTACACCATAGGTCATTGAACTCGCCTTGATGTTGACTCTAACATCGCATAAGAAATAGATCTTAACATACGATTAAATATCCACATTCTTAGAATAGTTTACAAGTTGACTTTGGAGGACTTTATTATCATCAGATATGTATTTGAGAATCACATAAACTTGTCGCAATTATTACCTTACCTTACCTTCGATAATAGTGAAAATAATTTACGCTATAAGAGTAAGAGACAAATTTTTCAAAAAAAAAAAAAAAAAATGATTTAGTGCTAAAGGATTTATGATGTGGATATATCGACTTTTTTATACTTGGGGTGACTTCAATTATTTGATATTAGTTTCTGTTTTTTTTTTTTTTTAATGGCATGTGCCTAAATAAATTCTGAAACAATTCAAAATAAATTTATCATGAAATCACTCTTACATGACCTTAACTGACTTTGAGTTATAAATGCTTGTATTTTTACTATTAATTGATAAGAAAAAAAATAGAATGTCATTTAAAAAAAAATCCTTCATATGTTCTAAACAAATCCACCTACAAAAGCAATAGATATAATCATGTGATAAAGCCTTTAATATTTTTTTGTTAGAAAAATTTATTTCTTATTCTTATAAATTCAAAGATAATTCAGGTACTACTTCTTATTGGGACAACCTGTATATCTCTCCCTTTTCTTAAACTCAACGGAACTTTATTCGGTGCTTCGAATCCTTTTTAATAAATACTTTTAATTTTCATCAAGATAAGCTTTTACAAATAATTTTTTCACTAAAATCAATTTTGATGGTATTATCGAATGATGGTACTCCAAAAAAGAACTAAGGAAAGCAAGTATAAATCAGTTATTTATCGATAGATAGGAGCACAGAGAGTAAATAAAAGTTAATCCTATTTTAGTTAATTTTTAGCAATAATGAAAGGAACCTTCTTGGAATTTATAGAAGCAGGAAATCAAGGAACAAATAATACATGCCATCGATTTAAAATGATAGGCTTTACAACGGAAACGAGAATCGAGTCTAGAAAATATTCAAAAAGAATATTGCTGATTTAATGAAATTGCACAAGAAAGTAACAAAACCAATGAAATGTAGTGATTTCAGCCAGCATGCAGCAAAAATTAACGTAGTTGCTAATAGTTTTAATTTAGCTGCTAAGAAATACTTTAAAAATTACAATAAACAATATGAGTATTAATTAATTTTAACTACAATAATATTTCATTTATCAAAATCATTCAGAAACAATGTGCTTCCGATAACTGAATCGTTCACATAGTAGAAGTCTGTTCACTTTTCCTCTCATTACTGCTTATTCGTCTATATAATAGGAGCTAATATTAATATAATTTAATTTCTACTGATTTATTTATATACATATGTATAACAGAACGCACCATCTTATTATCATGTTCAAATACAAGGCAAAAACCCAAGTTTGTGTAAATGGTACACTGCATAACCAAGGTTTGGATAATAAAATCTCAGCAACATATTTAGTAGACTGAGTGCTATAATAACATTAGATCCTATTGTATCAGAGAAAAACTAATAAATTATATGACCATACATATAAATTCAATCTTACATGGAGTACACAAAATTTACAAATATATTAATTTTTGTTATCTAAAAAAAAAAAACCAAAATTACAGTTTATCCATATTTTGTGATATTGTCTATAATTTATATATGTAAGTTTGTATGAAAATGAATTGATATTCTGTAACAAAGATTAACAAAAATATATTCATTTTTAATATATTATCTAAGTAAATTAAGTGTTTTAAAGACTTTTTACATAGCTGAATCTCTAGTTTAAAAATAAATATTTCCATACTTAAATCATTTCCTCTAAATCTAAATAGTTTTCAAGATATCGTACAAAATGTTTTTCATCTCCCCTCCCAGGGTTCATATCATCCCCCTGAAAGTGGATATCGCCGAATACAAAAACATATAATAAATATTTTCCTTTTAAATTACATACTTAACCCTCTATGGGTCCGTGTGACTTTCAAGTCACATGCTAATTTATTGACATTTTAACAAATAATTTTAGTTTTTTTTTCATAAAATGGCGTACACGTATTAATTCTATAATGTTCTATAATATAAAAATTAAATTTAAACTGGAAAATTTTTTCATTTGCATATATAGGATTGTAATTATTGATTTTCCGTTCCATCAATTTTCTTATATTTAAAACAAAAATTCAGCCCATAGAGGGTTAAGTTTCACTAAAATCACCTTCAGATTCTCCTTTGTCATTAATTTATCTTTAACTTACAGATACTGTTTTATACGTTCATTTAACTCTCGCAACACCGACATTTTAGGTATCTACGTAAAGCCCACGTCTGGGTCTAAGCGGACCCATAGTTTGACCTCGCTTGTCCAAATATTTGAAATTGAGATTCTACTGTCATCATCATTATAATAATATATAATTATTATTATGTCATAGTTTGTTTTATACTTCTAAGTAACGACTAACATCCTCCATCAGATGATATTTCATTGTTATGCTCGCTTTCACCGTCAATTTCATGAACAAATATATTTCTTCTAAATGTCGATTGTCGTAAAAAAGTACAAAATTTGTATGTACAAAAATAGAAAGTAAAACGATTCTGACAAATAACAAGAATAACAGAACCAGGTCTACATAAGATTCTCAACCGGATTAAATAAACCTTCCCTTTTCGAAGTAACACTAAACACGCCGATCAGAGATGCACTTTTCAAGGTATTGGTAAATTCAGTTTCTAGCACTGGGTCTGAAGAGACCCAGGCGTGGTACTGCGAGGATCAATGCATGGAGAATGGAAATTGAACTCGAGCGCCAGTCGAAAGAACTCCCGCTGAAGCCAATTTATACGTCTAAAGTACAAATCTAAGACAACAGCAACGATAGGAAAATCCAGGAAGAATTGAACTGGGAAGTGCATTTTTTTTTTTGGTGATTTGTTGCAGTCTGAAATTTATGAAGAAGGAAGTGTCTAAGGTTTCTGTATCTGTTATTGTCAGGCTTAAAGCTAAATCTATCAAGGTGATATCTAGTGCAGCAATCCGCCCCTTCCTGTTTCCTCTTTACAAGTAGCTTGGTTAATCTCTAGACCACAGCATCCTGTGGGGGGAGAACCTGTACAATTATAAAGTTTCTGCTGAAATCTCAAAAATGTTCAGTCAAAAAGCGGTCCTCTTAGAGTACACATCTCATCGTCGGCTGAGCACAAAATTTTGGCCGCTGACTCCGGTTCCCTCCTCCTCGAGCAGGGGGACACGATCGATGTTCTCGCGTGGAACGTGATTAAAAGCAATTGCATTGCAGCGTGACAGTGTTAATCTGGATCTGGAAATTAAACAGTGACAATTGGGACATCGAAGAGAGAAGTTCCAGCTTTCGTTTACAGTATCGCCGTAGGGGAGATGTTATTGGAGTCGCGGAAATAATCCAAAACTGGCTACGTTGCGGCTCGTCATCGGGCACTTTGCTACTTTTCAACGCAAGCTGCCTTTTGAAGGGCAACACCGTACTCAGTGACACGCATCAGTGAACATTTATCTCTTCATTTCACGTCGTTAACAATCACTGAACCTTCTTGTTCGTTATACAAGTGCATAGAAAAAAAGATGATGAAAAAAGAAAGAAGTGACACAGTCACACCTTTCAGTGTGACCATAATAAATAATCATGCCTCCGAACAGTTTGTCCGATACTCTTCCGAGCAATGTATCAATAGACGCACACAATCAATGGAGCCATCTATTTGATTTTTTTTTTCTTTTGTAGATATTTTATTTCGTCTTAAATAATTAGTTCTTATATAACTAAGAATTATCGCGCGAGAGAGAAAGATTGTTTGTGTGTATGTGTGTGTGTGTGTGGCATGTTTGCGTGATCGTTTGTATGTGTGTATGATCATATGAATGTTGTGTTAACAAATTTTATGATATCGATGATCACCGCATTACAGAAAATATGAATGATGGCTTGGCCGGTAACATGAAAAGGTTAGTTACAAACAGTGTAATCATTTTTTTCATTTTGTCGAAAAAAAATCACATGTTCGTCGTCGAATAATATAAAGTGCAATATTCGTTACACCCACAGCGAACGCAGCTGCAACAGAAATGTGTCAATTCGTCGTTTCTGTTGCAATTTGAAAAAAAAAAAGGAAGGAACAGATAAATACAGAAGAAACATTTAGCGCTTGCTTCGCAATAAGGCAATTTCGATTTTTAAAATTGTTCGCGTAAAATTTGTCCCCTATAAAAAGTCAGTCTCATTTTTGTTTACGGCGTACCACAATAGTGACGTGTTTCCATTACAATTTATGTACAATTGTCGGCGGTTCCAGTGGACAATGATGTCGATGCAAATTTTTGTTTTCTTTCCGTATCTCGTATCGTTTTAAGTACTTACACGAATTGCGATATACAAATCAACATTCTTAATCGTACAAAAATAAGTTCAACTTTTGCGAATATTTTGCCAATGTTTTATGAAGACAAAAAAAAAAAAAATAGGAATGAAATAAAAAGCTTTCCAACAACGTTGTTTCTCTGCAACCACCGTGGTCCAACGTCATTCAAAGCACGAGAAAACAGTCTCCTTGTACGCTGACTCAATAAAAACTCTTTTTTCTTAACGTTAAACGTTTGATAAAGTTTCAAGAGTTAGAACCATTAAAAAGGAAATGTACAACAACACGTAGAACTCTCAGCTTCTGCCCTCAATGTGCCCCCACACTCCTTCATATTCCCTGTCTATTTACAGGTAATAAAACGTTCGACTATCGAGAAAGAAGAAGAACTTTCTCTTATTTAGAACTAGCTTCTGGCTGGCCTTATAATACTCGAGCGATCGTGAAGCTGATCAAAGCTAAGAGAAGAACTTGTGTTCCACGAGTATCATGTGTCCTTATCTGAATTGAACTACACAATAAAAGGCACACTGCTCGCCAAAAGCGTAAGAATTATCTGATTTCATTAACAACAGATAGATATTTAGCTCAACGGCAGGTACTTGGTTTAGATACAGCAACATAATCAGCGACAGGTACTCGATCGTCTCTATTAATTAGCTTAAGCAAGCAACTTAACCTTAGTACTGTCCATTTGACAAAGGTTATTCGTTGACACGTTGAATGCCACGCCAGTTTTACAGGATTTGCCATGGTGGCGCCACCATGAATTTTCTGTTATATGATACATATATTGTTGAAATATTATCCACAACAAATAAGTTACAGTGTGTACCTATTTTTAAATGTTTTATACTGCATTAATTTTTTTACACCATTGCATTAACACGTTGACGCTAACGCCGATATTCGTGATTATCTGCCTGAGGCGGCGCTCGAATTCATGCACTGCACTTCGTGAGGCAGCGCAGCGTCAGATTACATTATTCAATAAGATTTTTGCACGGTCATGCCCCCTAAGTGACTCTTATAGATCACTCTATAGAATGAATTAAAAACGAATTTGAAATCAGTTTTTGAAAAAAATCGCAATTTTTCAACTTTGACCTCAATTTATAACAAAACTACAAAAGCTAAACGATTCCTCTTAAATGCAATGAATTCCGTGGACTTTAACGAATACATTGATATATCAATATCAATTTGCATATACCTGTATATGTTAATTAAATCTGACGGGACCCATTTTTGGCCTTATTTTTGGGGTACTTTATTTAAGTATGACCCACCGGTGATGCACGCTGGCGTCAATATGTTAACGATGGTAATAATGAAAAATTTATAGGTATTGACATTTGTTCAAGTTATGTATATCTACCATTTTGGGCGTGCAGGTTATCGGTTAGCCCCATAGCGCCACCGCCAAGTTGAGTTACCGGTCACTGGTAACCCCCGTGGCATTCAACGTGTTAACGCGTTCGGATTGGGAGTTTTAAAACAGCCAACTCGTTGGAGGAGAGTTTTGTCTGTTCCGTAAGTTAACGTACCGAACTGCAGCAACGATTAACCCTTTGCGCTCGAGAAGTGACTGTTAGTCACCAAATGATAGTTTCGCAAATTTTCAGACTTTAGTTAGTTTGTTTATTAATCAGACTCGAAGGTTAAATAGTCATATATGTAAACTTTAGTATATCACTTAACTAAACTAAATGACGTTTAATATAAGCGAATCTTAGTTAATGTTTGAAAATTTTTGAAGTTAGTATCATTAGACGACTAATAGTCACCTCTCGAATACAAAGGGTTAATGCCTCGCTACCACCACCGATCGAGGCTGAAATACGATACTTCCAAGCTCCTTATCGCCCTCGCGGTGGAACAATACTTTTACGGTAACGATGGCCATTTTACGTTTTGAAACAACACCCAGCCTGAACGTGTTAACGTGTACGTTTAAACAATTCAAATAACAAAATGAGATTAACTGGTAGAACTGTTAAGAACTACTTGGCATGAGTCTTCTTTTCATCTTTTCACAAATGTAAACAGATCCGAAGTATCATCGCGTTTTTGTAAAAGGAAGCTTCTCACGATTGAAAACTGCAGGACAATTTTCAACCATAGGGGGGGCCAGTTCAGTCAGCTGTCTAGGATTGAACGTATTTTATGAGAACGTTAAAGAGAGATGACAAAGATATGTATGTATCATGCTCGCATATCAATTGCCAGAACAAACTTTCGTGAGATCTCGTCCATTAATGATCCCAGATCCACAACAGAACCAATTTAACACAATGCAATTTTGCCACCGAGTCTGACTACATTCGACATAAAACGATGACTTAGTAAGAAATTTTTCGTATTCGTTCTCTCTTTTTTGTACCTTGACATATTACAACATTCGATGAGCATTATTCAATTGGCAGAAAGTAACGCCGTTTAAACGTACAATTAAACAAAGTTATTCAAGCTAAATAGGAAATAATAGGTAGGTTTCGAACGATAAAAAACGACGCGAGAACAGAGATGGAACCAACATTATACCCTTCCAGCGTCATTAGAAGTTCTGTCTGATAGACTGTTCCGAAATCTTGGAGTCTGCCCGTTTAACAAAATTTTGAAAGCCTCGAAATGAAGTGATTTACCGAATGTAATAGATCACGATCTTTTATTCCACTTGAGAACTTTATGATAAGATTATACATTTGTTGATCAAATGTAATCTGGAGGGCTTCGAATGATCACGTTTCGAGGATTTCAAGAGGCAATATCTCGATCATCCCCAAGATCTAGAAACTATCCGGATCTAAAACTGAATGCTCATCGTTGGACGTACAAATACTAGGTGTTCCGAGCTTTGGTACAGGCACGTAAGAAACATCATTAAATACTATTCGTAATAATTTACACATCCTTGATTAGTGTCATTTCTCAAGCATCCCGAGCTAGAAATCACAATAAAGATGATTCAATTTGTCTTTCAAGGGCATCAGGCTGCTCAACTACTGTACCCTGTGTGTCTTTGTCTCTATACTGTTACGAGAGCAACCTTTTCTTAATCTTGATGAGTCTTCGCAGTGTCTCCGTGACTTCACGATCGCTCGAAGGAAACGCTCGCGTATCCGGCACAGTTACGAGCCACAATGGTCGTCGTTGCGTGATCTCCGGTCAAACGAAGAGAGGTATGTAGCCGATGCTGCTGTCTTGCTAGTCAAGTCGTCGACAACGCTAGGTCACCAGAAATGCGACTGCACGTAGCCACCTCCCATACCGATGGGATTGAAACGATGAGGGTGAATTTTCTCCATTCTCATAGCGCCAGGACCACCACTTCCGCCCAAGAAGCCGCCATGTGGCCCGCCACGTGGCCCAAATCCGCTGCCTGCCCTTCCTAACATCCCTGGGCCGCCTCCACTGATGCCCATTCCCATTCCAGGTGGTCCGTTGATACCTCTGCCCCTTCCTCCGCCGCCCAGGCCGCCACCAGTACCTGAAAACACCATCGAAATCAGCAAAATTCGCCTGCAATTGTCTACGATTGTAGGTTGACACTTAGCCGACCGAATGAGGAGATCTCTCATTTCTTCCTCGATAAAACGCTGCCACTGATTCTATTTGCTTTTGTTATTAGTTGGTCTTGAACTCTAGTATTGTTCACAGTTCATCAAATGCATTTTCTACTTTTCCAAAGTAGAATTTTTAATCAATTCAACACTGGTCCAAGACTAACTAATAACAGAAGTAAATGGAATCAATGACAACGCTTTGTCGGGGAAAAAGGTGGGAGGTCTCCCCATTCGGTTGATCAAGTATTAAGAATGGAACGTGTGCGAAGGATAAGTAAGAATATAAAACAAGGTTGATAGTCATACAGAATAAAGTGGACAAAGATGCTGATACCGTTAGTTTCTAATCATTTTAATCAAATTTAACGGTTAACTACAGAATCATCCGCGAACCCGAGCTGCGACAAGGATGATAAAGGTATATGAGATACTTTATGCGGGAGTGTGTCTGAAAGAATTTCGAGCAGCGTGTTTTGTCCTGATGATCAACGGACATGGGGTGCCCCCATTGATTTTTCGAGTAATCCAAGACTTCTGGAGCATTAAACGGAGTATCGCGATGCTCTGGAACCACATGTGAGCTGGATCATCGGCACAAAAGCTATTGTACGCTGTTAGACCAGTTTCCCGATACAATTCCATTCATTCCGTATATTTTATCCCGTGTTGTATTGTAACACATTCAAATAGAAATGTTCGTACAACAATTGTCATTTAGGCTACCCATACACCGTGTACATAATTTGTAGCTCTCTACTATATCGATGTAAATGTGTCTCGTGTGTGTATGTGTGTGGTACGTATGTGTTTTGCTTTCTGGAGAGAACAGGAAATCGAGCAAACATGCTTGAGTTAAAAATGACAGACAACGACAGAGAAATTGGACTTGGTACATTCTAATCGGATTTAATCGGAAAAATTATTCTTTTTCAGGTTCACGGATAACATCGATTTCCGGTTCACTCTACATCATGCGAATATCGATCGTTTTAAACGCTAGGAACGGGTCTAATTCTCGCTAACTTAAAGACTGATTTATTACAGTAAAACGTTAATCGTAGAGCTATTATTTTTTAATTTTTTTTTTTTTTCATTCGTTTTTGATGAAGAAGAGAAAAATACGATGAATATATTATTGGGAATGTCGCAGGCATTTTTAACCGAGATCTAGTTCTTCTGTCTCTCTGATATCGCTCTCGTGTCACTTGTAAGAACAATTATAAATAAAGAACCAATTTTTCACATCGCTCTTCTCGTAAATCCCATACAATTTATCGATAACTATGTTACAGTAATGAAATTTCCTTAAGCCTGTTAACACAGGGAGAGGATAATAAATTTCTTTAATAATTTTCGGCTCAAGAAACGAAGGGCGAGAGAAGAAAAATCAAGAGAGCGAAAAAGAGAAAACAAGATTCTTATCCGTTGTACATCTCGGATATTGCATATTTTTTTGTTCGTTCATTCTGTCGTTAGTTTTTCCTTATTCCATATCACAGCCATCGTTAGCACTACTGGATTTCGGAATTATAACCATTTCGCACAATCTTCGATCCGTTAAACCTTACAATTTACTCCTTAACACGTTAAGTTAAAAATTAGAATTTCGGTTTATTTACACTGAAATACTCACGCAATTCTTTCTCCCGTTAATATAAGAGTTTTCCTATCGGGCTCGTTTAACACCAACGTAACGAACAATCAAACAGTTGCAACCTACTTAATTTTCGTTATCAGTTTTTAGGAAATTTGTATCTGTATGAAACGATTGCTTTTAAGATGCATGAAATGTATTTTTGTCTTTTTGTCTTTTTTTTTTTGGAAAGAACAACGTGAGTTTACTTCATAGCACGAATATTCTGAAGGAATATATCTCAAAATCTCACTTATTAACTCGACTAACTTAAGTACTAATTAAATTCTCGGTGTGAATTATCCAGCCTTGTTTTTTATCATTCCCATTTTTTATCCCTATCGTAGCGATTCGATCTTTTTTTTTTTTTGTTCATTCTTTAACGCAGTTCTGCGACAATAGGAATTTTTCAACATAGTTGTATATAATGGCTCAAATACCGGCGCATTCGCAATATTAAATTCCTAGCAGCTTCGATTTTCTAAATCCCAATTTTATTTTTTTCTATCAAGAGTGCATATCCTTGATCCTTTTTTCTACTAATTACAAATATTATTCTTCGTCTTAACGTAGAAGATTTTTCTAATAATTAATTGTTCTAAAAATATTAACACTGCAGTCCATGAACGATTAAAACCGAAGCGCTCGTTTATTTCGGTATACCAAAATAAATATTCGTACTTAACCTTAACTTTTCGGTTTTTCTCATTGTACATGTACTATATTTAAAAAAAAAAGCATTAGTCTACTAAATGAGTCAACTTTTTCATCGCCAATAAATGTTAACATTTGCAACTTTTGCATGTTAATAGCTTCAATTTCCTTTTTGTTTGGCACAATAGCTCTATGATAATACCGAAACGCGACAGCATTATGCCGCCAACAGTGGACTACAAAGTGTTAAAGACAAAGATTTTTCGAATTTCTTGTTGTTAATTTGATTTCAACTATTTAATTTATTTGTAATAAATCACGATCGATTATTAAATGAAATACGGCTACAAAGAATCGAAATGTGAAAATCAACGAAGTAAAAAACGAAGTACTTGAACCCTAAATCAATTTGGAAGGAATCGAGCACTCTGACTAGATTACCATTAACTACTACTACTTGGTAGCAATTATTTTTATTTCTCTTGAACTTGCACGCATACTATTATTGCTTTAATTTCAATTATGCTTGTGCTTCGATAAAAAAAAAAAAATAAGTCAGATGGTTGAAAAATGATTATGCACCCCTGTTCTTAATAGTATCAAGCACCTGAACGTATTTTTAACATATGAGCGTGGTGGATCGTACCTCCTACCAGCATCTATTTTATAACATCGATATGGACCATATCGGAAGTGTTCACATCATAGTTACACCTTGAACAGTCGTAAAAATCGACTAAAAGAAAGGAACGATTGTCAGAGTTGTAGGAGATACGTATTTCTCACATATTCTAACTCGAAGTCCACCATTATTATTATTTTTTTTTTTTTCGACTGATTCATACTATACGTATTATTTATAGATATATTTATAGGATTAAAAAGACGGAAGTTACTAACAGCAAAAATTGTTTAACCTTCTCTATAGAAAAATCACCATCGTCCTTCCGGTCGATCGCCGCTTTTCGTTTAATATTGTTGCCAAAACAACGAACTTTTCTTAGCGAATAGGACTCGTCAACGTATCTCGGCCCTAATCGCCACTGTCTGCTATTCACACAACTGGTCTCCTGAAGACGATTAACTTCATCTACAGGTTCATTCTTTGATCTTACGAGAGGACGTAATTCATCCAACGAATGAATAGTCCCTATATTGGCTCGCAGAATGAATAGTCCGTAAATACTTTCACTATTTATAGTGTCCATCGGAGTCGATATCAGTGAACACGATAAACCATCGCTTAACAAACAATTGTAAAAATTGTGCAACCTTTGTAAGGAAGGATTCGTCTAGTTATTCAAAGTTGCTCTAAAAGTGGGTATATCTTAATCAATCTACCTAATTAAAAGTCAGAAACGTTTACTTTTTCTCATTTAACACAATGACCTTGAAAATATTGGAAACTTATTCCAATTTCATACAGAAAACATTGTTTCTGAACAATTACTTGTAACGCAATACAAGATCAGAGTGTCTCCTATATTTTGGGTCAAGGTGTTAAATTACACTCTTCAAACGCTCAGTAAGTTTCTTGAAGTTTAAAGGTCCTCCTCCTTTAAAGAGAACCTTCGATCCACAGACTGATTTTTCTTTTTGTCAAATTACAAAGTACTCGTTTACATCCATTGAGCAAATAGTGTGGTTATTCATTGGATTACAGATAATTCTGCTTTGTGTTAAAAAAAAAAATTCAAGCCTGAGGAACTATATGATTTATCATATGACACAAAAACGAAAGTAAACAAAGCTATAATTGTATGGAAAACAAACGAGATAACTATAAACAATTGTAGTTCGTTTCTCTTTTATCTCTAAAAATCTCTTTTCTCGAATCACAATAAACGGTGGTAACAACTGTGCTGATATTAAGCGCACTTAATCATGCCAATCTCTTCACATCAACAGGAATTTGTGTGATATCATAACTGCAAGGATAACAACAACGAGTACCAAATAAAAAATTTCGTTCTTCTTTTAATAAAGATAATGCGCATAACGTTGGTATTTGTTCCTCGTCGGATACAGACGTTCTCCTTTGTGGATTGGCGAGCATAGAAATGAAAATAGTTCATGTTAAAGAGTTATTCGAAACACTTGTTTGGACAAATGTAGTTGAACAAATAGTTTCTCTATGGTAAGTGGAAAATGAAATTGTATAATTCCGCTTAACTTAAAACTTGTTTGCGCCTATATAAATGTATTATTTTTCTAATCAAATAGACCCAAAACTTTATGAATAGTAGAACATTACTAGAACAAAAGAGGAAACTATTTATCTGAATACATTTGTCTATTACTGCATTATAGTAATCACTTCATAGAGGACATAGCCATGCACTGAACAAGTTTTTTGTTAAAGCCACACGTTTCTGCAAATGCAATACCTCCAAAACTAACCATAGATTAGCAATGACGCTCGCTAAATAATAATTATCCACAAGCATATAATAACTTGTGTATCAGGCAAGTTTCATACTTTATATACTGCTCCAAACTTTTCTTGAATCAGTAGTATTACAATTTTTCCACTGAAAATATACTTGTACAAATTTTCACAATATTCTACAGATTACTATTTGGAGCAGTATATAAGCAAATCACAGAACGTTATGATAACAATCACTTATACTTAAGATACATAAAGAGAAAATATGTATTTCCTTTCGAACATAAATACTACAAATGCTTATTAACTATCTTGTGTTCCAAAAAAAAACCTTTAACCCTAAGTAATTATAACAAAGAGAGAGAAAAAGAAAATTCGCACGCACATTCATCATTGAAGGATTATAAGAGGGAATAACAAATTTCTTCTTAAACAGAAAATGTATTTTCAAGATCTTAAATAAGTAACAAAACATATGTATATATATATATATATGCCATATCTTAGCAAAAGGAAGTACAAAAAAACAGTTTAAAAACGTACATAATTATACAATAATTTGCTGACACAAAAATATACAGAATTAGGATGATGCTCCACAGTGCGTGATTTGAACAAATTTGAGAAACGACGAGGCAAAATCAACATAGTAACAGCAGCATCAGCAACTAGAAAAACAGAGTTACAATTTCGTTGATCCAAGCAACGTCCAAAATAAAAACCAAACTTCTAGAAAACCAGCCTTGAGTGCAGAATACAACTTAGCGAGTGTTTCTCTTTTTTTCTTTTATAACCACAAACTGCCACTGACTCTAACAGCATACAATATTTCATATATTTCTTTTTCTTTCATTTCTTGCTTTTGTTCACCAAAAATTATCACACACAAAAAAACGTTTCTATCACAGAGACACTAAATGTTTGTATTTTTTTCTGTTTTATTGTTTTTTTGTGTCCGATTGCAAGGAGATTATTTTTTTCATCAACTGAACACCACTGCCAGAAGTCCTAATTTTCACATATACTTTTGTTTAATACACATTCATGCGCACAATGTTGAAAAAACTCTTAACAAAAACAGAGAGAACACAGAGAAACAAAACAGGCGCGACAAGAAACGTGTCTCCACAATATTCACAGAGAATCTGCTGCATTATTCGTTGCGCGCATTAGAACGCAAACAGCATTTTCAATCTTCGCTGTACTTTGACTTAGATGCAGCCATATCTGGCAAACAATTCAAATGTTAGACATATTCTCACATCAATCAACACAGTGTCAATGATGCGAAAGCTCCTTCAAAACAATTCAGAACAATAGAAGGATCAGCCACATCTTGGACAATGTGTTAAAAAAAAATTCAGAAATTTTGTAGACCTTGCAATTACGTTACAAAGTTTGTTAGAATGACCATTACTCTTGTTTTCACAATTGCACGCGTATTATCACAAGAGAAAGTGAAGAAAAACTAACATAATTTGAAAAAATGAAGAACTAAAAAGAGAAAGAGAAAGACAGATATAAATAGAAATGCATTTTATTGAAAAGAAGTATCTTTCTCAAATCTTGGTGCTTCTACAATCCCAACAATATGGCAACAACGAAACTTAATGATTATACTGCGACTTTAATAAGAATAAATTCACAGGAAGCCAAAATGCAAAATCACCTGTCAGTAAAAATTAATTTAATTCACCCAATTTAAATAGCTTTTAAACCCTCTTCTAAATAATTTTTACTGTAGTCTACATTGAACACAATTTCTACTGCCAGGTTGAAAATGAAAGAAAGTTGGGCAAGACTAATTATTATGTATCAAAAAAATCGTAGCAACTTACCTCGACTCTGGTTGTAACCGGCCTGCCAACCGGCGTAGTACGCTGCTTTTTGTTTTCCGTGTTCCTCCGCGATTTTTACGCTAAGTGGCTCTGATCCACCTTCTGGTATCGTGCCATGTAATCGTGCGATTGCTTCTTGTGCTTCTTCCCGTTTATCAAACCTATAGAAACATAGTAACCATAACGGAAACTTAAAAATCGAACAAAGGTTTATTTGTTAATGGAAAAGAATATTTCTTGCCAGACAATTACATACGTATTACAAGAAATTTATTAGGAATGATCAAGATCATGATATACGAGACATGAGTTAACAAGTTCTTAAAATCTGCTAAAATTAAGAGAAATTGTCAAACCAGTTTCGATTCTATTTCTAGCTGGTTGACACACTTTTAGGACTATTTTCCTACAACAAACCACAAATCTTATTGCACACAATTCAAGATGACTAAGTAGGTCAGTGCTCAACAAGTGGGGTAAATCGAAATTATGCATTATGAAACACGCGGCTGAGAAGCAGTATAAAAATAATTTGGCAGCAAAGATCTTGGAAAATTAACTTAGGTATCTGATATGTATGTATATGAATTGCATAATGACTAAACAGTTTCTCTCCGCCATGAACAGCTGTATCTGTCAATTGTGAGCTCAAACATATTTTCTAATTTTTCAAACATATAATGTATGTATAAATAAAAAAAAGTAACAGATATAAAATTGATCAAAAGCAACTTCACAGAGGTACTAATCATTTCAACAGATATTTCGATTGTACATGATATTATTAGTTAAAATTACTAATTATTATAAGTGTGGCAATATGCCAAAGGTATAAACTCTATTTTTCTTTAGCAAGATACTTTACTCTTTAATATTAAATGAACCTATTTTTTCAAAATATTACATTGCTAGATTATTAAGTAATATGAGATATTTTATAAAAGAGAATATATTAAAGAAATATACCTTACAAATGCCACACCCCTTGGTAATCCAGTAAGTTTATCTTTTAAAATATTCTTTTGCACGATGTTTCCATATTTGCTAAATATATGATCGATTTGACTTTCAGTTATATTTCTGAAATAAAAAAGGATTATTACAATATTACAATTTCTATTTACCAATTAATAAAAATATATGCATTAAATTATAATATACCTTGGTAAATTTGTAACATAAAGATTAGTTTCCTTAATTTCTTCACCAGATGGACGGGCAAAAGACACTTTTAGCCTTTTATTCTGGACTTGGAGTCCATTTAAGGTACTTATAGCTGTAGCTGCATCTTCAGCTTTCGCATAATTAACAAACCCAAATCCATAACTGTATCCTGTCTATAAAAGAAAATCATTAGTGTAAGATAATACAAAACAGATAGCCAAAATGTACAATCTATAGAAATGAAGTTACTTTATAATCTTTCATAACACGACAAGATTCCACAGGACCAATAGTTACAAACAGACTGTAAAGGTCCTTTTCTGTCATACTCTGTGGAAGATAATTGATAATCAAATTTGTTCTTGGTTCTTCATTGCCTTTAACTTGTTGCAATTGTTGTTGTTGTTGCTGTTGTTGTTGCTGCTGCTGCTGCTGTTGTTGTTGTGGCTGGGACTGCTGTTCTCTTTGATCTGTCATGTTGATAGATTCTTGTTTTATTTTTTGATTTGTTTGATTTTGCAGTTCTTGTTGATCCGTTGCCGCTGACTGAGAGTTCTGTGGCTCTGGTTGCTGCGTACTCCAACTGATATATCCCAGTGTAACCGTTGATGGGGTCAGCAAATACAAAAAATATAAACAAAATCATTACTACGTCTTCCCCATGCAATGCCATGATCGTTGCTTGGTCTGTGCTTTTGAATGTTCTCACTTTCTTTAAGTGATTCAAAATAAATAGAAAATAAATTTGCATATATACATATATGTATATGATGCCAGACCTGTGAGTCAGAAACAAACAAACAAAGGCAAATAAGGACAAAACAGAATCAACAAGAATAACCATGAATGAAACGAGCTAAATTAAACAACTAAGTAGCATGTTGATTGTGAAACCAAACAGAAAACCTTATGCTAAAATAGTGATTAATTACCAAACAGCTATATGTATATATATATGTGAAAGTATCCTCAAATTTTCTTTAATTCTACCATTTCTTGCATAGTGGTTCAACTCTAAAATAGATACAGTGTAGAAACATGTGTTCGGCTACAAAATACCTATGTATTATAACCTTTTTATATGCAAATGTAACAGGCAAAGTACAACACTTGAACAAATGAAATGATATCATTTCATTCAGTTTTTAAGTAATAGAGTATTTTAGAATATTATTTTTCAATGAAAATACGAGCCTCGAGCACGTATTAAATTATAAAAAACGGCGACAGAAAAGCATGTTTCATTGACGAGAACTTCCGCATACTCAAGCTTTCTCGTTTGTTTACTATTTACAAATCGTGCTCGATTTTTATTAACGATTCAATTATATGGAATATCGCTATCTCATTTCAGTGTCATTCATTAGTAATCATCGATAAATCTTTTGACTATCATAATATCAAATTGAAACAAGTTCATCATAAAGAGAGAGAAAGGGAAAGAGGGAAAGAAAGAAAGAATAAAAAGAAAAATTATTTCCAAAATTCAACAAGAAAAGTTTAATTTAACAGACCCGGGAAATGGTCCAGCAGATTTGTGAATCGACCAAGCTGTCAGAATATGGAGGAAGCGAGAGGAAAAGAGGGCACGAGAACTTGGCGAAAGACAAGGGTGGACAAACCCGAAAATAAACCTCCGCCAAGGGTAGGGTTGCGCCAACAAGAGTAAGGAAATAAAATATACATACCGAAGCGGGTAGGAAACAGTCAAAGAAACACTGTGAGAAGTGGAAGAGAAGATCGGCGATTTTTCGCAGCACGTCTCGATTCTGTCACGCGCGACTTTACTTAATGCACACCAACAATTATGTAAGCCCGTTGTACCATCGCGAACTACGCACACTTCGTTATCACACTTGGTATTAGCTGGTATACTGCGTCGCTTTCACAAGGAACTCGATACACAGAGAATGGAAAAGTTAGCAAGCGAAGAATCGCGGAGGAACGTTTAACAACGCGAACGACACGGCGTACGCAAACGTACTGAGCCCCAGCCCTGACCTGCCTCGCGCGGCACCCTCTCGCGGCACGCTACCCCACTATGTTATTCTATCCGACGAAATATACAGAGTGATTCAATTAATTTGTATAATTTAATATATTCATTAATATTGACTACATATTAAAAATAAGAACAATAAATTTAACCTAACAAAATAAAAGAAATTACTGTGAGATAATTTTACAAAAATTGTAGTTCTTATGGCATATAGCATGCAATACATTGATCTCCTTTCAGATGAAGCGCCCTGTATAACGGGGACACGTATGGGGCGGAACATCCCGCCTAAATTTCTGGCGCATGTTTACACAAATCCGGGACCTATGCCAATTTCTCCCATTTTTCTATTATCTGGACAGCGATTTTTAAATAGACCGAACACGCAATTACTGTTTTTGTAATTATTCTATTTGATATGTGAGAAAAAATTATGTTAAAATTTTATAAACAAGCATAGTCTTCCTAATTTCTTCCTACAGAGAAAATTTAATTCTTGAAATACATGATTTGTAAATTTTTATTGGACGTACCTTGGCAACGCTTCCCAATATGGAACTACGTACATCGTAAATTCGACGAAGAACTTTACATAATTTAATTTTCATACAAAATTATAAAAAATCTTGTACAATTTATTGTATTATACTTTTACAAAACCGGACACTCTCGATTCTTGTTTGGACCGCGCGATCGTCATTTTTAATACCTTATTTTGTTTTGAAAAACGAGGTTACTCTGCTAATCACTGGAATTCACGTATGTATATTATGTTCAGTTATCCTGTTTGCGTATTATGTATAAGAGGAAATAATAGCTGATAACGTCATTTAAAAGGAATATATAGGCTACTAAAAACTAAATAGTATTAGTTTATTATATATGTAAAAATTGGTTTCGCAATTTTTTTCCCCCTGAAAATTCAATTTTCTCTATGTTTGCAAAACACTGCATTGCGCTATTATGCACTCTTACCACGAGTCCGTATGCAGCAAAGTTAATGCAACCATTTTTTCTTCTTAATTAAAATTTAGTGTTTGATCAAATGTAATGCACAGCAGAAACAAAAATAATAAGAAAACTGTAAAATTTTTTAATGGTGTAGAATTGTATCATAAACAAATAAAAGCTCTAAAGTTACGATTCCGATTTCTAACCTCGATTTAGATTCTGTGACATAAAATGTAATAGATTATTATAGATATGTCTTAACCTTTTTTATTACTATAAAACGTTTTTAACACAAAAATTATATTTCGAGAAGAAACTTACCCCACTTGAGGATTCATGTTGTCCTGTATGTTTCCGTTTTGCTCGTGCGTGTCCATACCAAGTGTTCATGAAACATAATACTGAATGTTAGAGTATCTTCTGTCGTAGTGAGCTATTTTTCATTTTCGCATGTCGGTTGTGTTACGTTCACAATGCTTTTCAGATGCAGTGGCGCATTTTACAGATTTCTCTTTTCTCAATTGTGTTACTAATATGCACGTGCGCATTAGTTACTTGAGACTTATTTGATTCCCGCTTTCAAAATTAGTTTGAATGATTTAATCGGTTTCGTGTTCGTAATTTTGTCGTGTTATAAAAGACCTGCTGTAATAATTTATCACACTTTGACTTTAGTTAGGAAATAATTAAAATTTCGAATTTGCTATCTCGTGATTTTTCATTAAATAAACAAATGAACGATGAATAATCAATATAGAAAACATCTAATAATTCTCATTTCTTTTGTCGACACACATATATTTTAACTAAAATAAATGAAAAACTAAATATACCGATTGAACGCACAAATGCATTTAGATTGACGATAAACAATAATCAATTATGAAGGTTAGGTTTTACTTGAGTGTATACATTTTCCCGGGCGCCATTTCAGTCGTTGTTTAAATTACTTAAAACTTAAATTAAATATTTTTTTCCAAACTTAATAATGATTTAAAAAATTTGTCGTTCTCCTCCTTTATTCGATATTTCAGTAATAATAATTATTAATATAAATATGTATAAAAAGTATAAATACATTATACATTGCATGTACATATAAAGCAGCTTGATATTATAGGTAATATGATAAACAAATAATTATTGGTGCAACCAATTGTTGGTATAAATCACTACCTTAATAGAAATTGAATAAACAATTCAATTATAAGATGCACAAGGCACATAATTCTGAATGCGCTGCTAGGAAGTAAAGAGATCATTTCAATAATTATTTAAAAAAAAATGGAAGAATAATAGGAAGAATTATCTTAACACAGAAAATCCTTTAGCTCTTGTAAAGCAGAATGGTCTACAATGAATATATCGTGTGTTTGTTCCTGTAGGACTATGTACTGGCGTTTCACTGTTCTCCTTATCCCAAGCATGTGTTGGAGATTCTATACCAAAAGGACTATAAAGTTTTGTAGGTGTTCTACCAAGAAGCTGTCGAGAACGAGTTTGAGGAGTCTGCATTTTACAAATGCTATTTGGTGATTGTTGCTCTTCCAGTCTTTGACGTCTACGAGTAGAACTTTTGAATTTCTAAATAACAAATAAAAAAAATTTACACAAAAGTATAAGTAATATATTATCTTATTGTTAATTTTTATTTAACTGTCTTTTTAACTCATCTGACCTGTGAAATAGATCCAAAAGTTGTGCGTACAGATGATATGGTTTTGGATAATTTCTCGGCTCCACTTCGTAAAGCACGTCTAGAATCTGCTGACACATTTCCAAGCGTTAAATTGTTCCAACTCCGATCACGTGTTTGCTTATCTTTTGACATCTTTTCCTTATATAAATCTCCGAATTTTTCTTTATCGAAACGATCTTGAAGGCGTCGTCTCAAATTTTTTGAATTTTTCGTAATCTCCGGTGAATTTTTTACACTTAAAACTTCTCGGTGAAACGTGAACGAAACGCTGCGTGAATCCGGTCGCATACTTTCCAATTGTTTTTCTTCAACAAATTAGTTACAATTTCTAATATGAATTCTTTTTAAAAATTAATTAAAACACTATTGGTAAATAATACAGAAACCGAGATATACGTTTCATCCCTCAGAATACGTTGAAAGCATCGTTGCCAACCGCCAGTGTCCTAAAAACAAGAATGGCAGCGGTCTATGAAATCAAATTATGTATTTAGCTTAACTTTCATTTAAATGCATCGTAAAAATTAATGCAAATTATCTAATTTATTTATAATCTTTAGACCTTGTAAATCGTTAATAAGTACATGTAAACTCCAAAACAATTTCAAATTTAAAGATAATTTTGTTTGATAAGTGTACCATTTGATTTTTACGTACGATAGTATTGATTTTTTTAACTTAATAAGAAATGTTTTAATAAAAAGCTATTAGTCAATTTTAATGTCATTCATTTCTAAAAATATAAAAATTTCCTAAATGATATTTTTATAAAAATCAGAAAAATTGAAAGCACATATCTATAATTTCTCATGTATATATAAATACTGATAAGTACTAAAGATGTCAAAAATATGTTTACAGATGGCAGTAAAAAGTATAAAATTACAAGTAGATGTATATTTGGTGTATTACCGTTATAAGTGTTATTATAATCAATTTAATTGTGACATATTGCTGAATGAAAATTCGACGTAAAGTAAATCTACTGTATTTTTTTTCAATCAATGAATCTCCGGGTAGAAAAAACATGGTTATATGGATGAAGTTGACCGATACATGGATTAGGTTTTGAAAATTTTTATACAAGAATTAATCGCAAAACAAAATATTGAGGAACTTTAACTGTTTTACTTATCATAACGATTTCATACACAAATTAACAAGAAAAGTTTCGATTTTATAATATATATATATATATACACACACTCGCATGTTTTGAAACGCAGGACATAACCTCAATAAAATGAGTTACAATAAAAAAGTATCGTACTTTTATAATCCAGACGTCGGGAATTTTCATTATGGACCTGGACATCCGATGAAACCTCATAGACTCGCTGTGATTCACAGTTTGGTACTCAATTATGGTCTTCACAAGAAGATGCAAATCTATCGTCCGTATCGCGCCAGCACTCACGATATGTGCCGCTTCCACTCAGACGAATACGTAGAATTCTTGCAAAGGGTGACGCCGCAAAATTTGCAAGGATATACTAAGTATCTGAGTCACTTTAATGTAGGTGATGATTGCCCTGTATTCGAAGGATTGTTTGATTTCTGCTCCATGTACACTGGTGCTTCTTTAGAAGGCGCTACGAAACTAAATAATAATTGCTGTGACATTGCCATCAATTGGAGTGGAGGGCTGCATCATGCAAAGAAATTTGAAGCCTCAGGGTTTTGCTACATTAATGATATTGTTATAGCAATTTTAGAATTACTAAAATATCATGCTAGAGTACTTTATATAGACATAGATGTTCATCATGGAGATGGAGTTCAAGAAGCATTTTATCTCACAGATAGAGTAATGACAGTATCCTTTCATAAGTATGGAAACTATTTTTTCCCTGGAACTGGAGATATGTATGAAATTGGAGCGGAAAGTGGAAGGTATTATTCTGTTAATGTACCTTTGAAAGAAGGCATTGATGATTCATCTTATGTTCAAGTATTCAAACCAGTCATATCTCACGTGATGGAGTTTTTCCAACCAACTGCAATAGTCTTGCAATGTGGAGCAGATTCACTTGCAAATGATCGCCTCGGTTGCTTTAGTTTAAGTACAAAAGGACATGGAGAATGTGTTAAGTTTGTGCGAGATTTAAACATACCTCTGCTTACTGTTGGAGGAGGAGGATACACATTACGCAATGTTGCTCGATGTTGGACCTATGAAACTTCTTTATTGGTTGATGAACAAATTAGTAATGAATTACCATATACAGAATACTTAGAGTATTTTGCACCAGATTTTACGTTGCATCCTGATGTTGTAACAAGACAAGACAATGCAAATAGTAAACAATATTTGGAGGCTATCACAAGACATGTATATGATAATTTGAAAATGATCCAACATTCTCCAAGTGTTCAAATGCAGGATGTTCCATGTGATGCTCTACCCCCAGAGGAAGAACGGCAACCAGAACCTGACCCAGACTCTAGGCAAAATATACAAGATACAGATAAAATAGTTGAATCAGCCAATGAGTATTATTCAGGTGAAAAAGATCAGGACAAAATGGACATAACTGAATCGTGATGAAAGAAGGGACAAGTTAGATATTTTTTAATAGCTTTGTTATTGTATTAGGAAATTGAAGTATGTGCACTTGCACAAATATAGAATAATTGAAAGTAATTTTTTCTGGCAGTAATTGTAAATATTTTTTTATACAAATTTGTGAATATTCTGAAATTTATTAAAATGATTTCATATTTTTTAATTTAATAATCATCTGTGTATCTATCAATTTCCCATTACATATAAATCTAATTTCAACTTTAATTTTTAAATAATCATTAGGCAAGTTTATTGTTTTATGTCAGACAGCGTATTGTTTACAATGATATAACAATGACGATGAGGATGATATTAATAGTAGTAATAGTATTAATAGTAGTAATAGTTACAATAATAATAATAATAATAATAATGACGATGATAATAATAATAATAATAATGACGATGATGATAATAATAATAATAATAATAATGACGATGATAATAATAATAGTAATGATAATAATAATAATAATAATAATAATAATAATAATAATAATAATAATAATAAGAGCAATAACGATAACGTTTTTATCTCTGTTTTGGGGCTATCTCGCTATATCACAGAGAACTTAATTCTTATCAATATTTTTGTTCGTGCTTTACCATTCTCAGAAAGTAAAACTGAATGGTGGGTTTTCATCTCTCTAGTAAATTTGCTGCTCGGCTTCCGTAGAATATATGTATATATACTAAAAAATGCGACTAACACAATAAATTAGGTATTTTCTTTTTAAATTAAGGCGCTTCATTCTATACATTCGTTAGTAAAACTTTACAAAGACTTTTCGAAAAATAATACAAGTACAAAAATACTCAGTATGAGAGGAACGGAAATACATTTTGATACTCTTAATTTACAAAAAAAATGCAAGACTTACAATTAGTAGAAGAAACCTTCTTGCATGTAATGAATAATGCATTGGCTTTGCCAAGAAGGCATTAAAATACATGCAATACATTTTTACACACAAGAAGACTTGATAAACCTTGCATTTTAGTTTTTCCTCTTTTGTAAAAGTACATCTCTCTGATTATTTTTTTTTTTTATAAATGTTTACCTCTATTTCTTGGTCTTCGGTTCTTAACATACATATATACACATACATGTATATTAAACACATTCAGTCTCATGTTAAAAAGCAATTCTATTTATTGTTAGATTATGTCCCACACTCCAGTGATCATATATAGAAATTAGACCTAGGCAGTGCTATAATCTAGCGATTCTTGGAAATTCAAAAGATGTTTGAAAAGAATTTTGTTCTACAAAATTTTTTTTATTGACTAGATGATCTTGTTCTTGATTCATTTTCGATCAAACGGAGAATTCTCAATATGAGAAGGGCTCGCTTCGATAACACGAGACACCGGATCGAAAATTATGTTTCGAAGTGTTTATAAATACTGGTCACATAGGTCATAACTTGTTGCCAGTCAGGTCGTTCCAATTGACACATTTCTCCTATATTCTGTGAATAAAATAACCCCTCTCATTAATATCTTTTCATTCAATTATACACAATTGAACAATTAAAAAAAGAAAGAGCAAACTCTTTTTATAAAACTAACTTCAAAGTTCACCATTATTTATTTTTACATTTTTTGTTTTTAATCTAATTATTTACAACATGAATCAGTTTAGTAATAAAATGATATTATTATACTGTTATTAAATATTTCGTAGAGGTTGAACTTACTCTTTTTATTTTCACCAATATTAGTGCTTCTACAATGCTTTTTTCAAGCTACAGTGGACATTTTAATTGAATTTGATAAGGATATGAAAAATTAACTTGACATCTATATACGGTTACGGTAATGGAAAACGTATTAAACAATATCATATAAATAACAAAATGTTGAGTTCGCCCTTTCTATTTTCCACGCTTTAATTATACGATTTGAAACATACCAATGTAGTAGGTATACCAACGCTCTCCGCGGCAGAGAAAGCAATAGAGAAGTTCCTTCTTTTTTCCACTGGTGTCAATGTGTCGTACGGTACCTTATGTGGAAGATAGGAATGGAGTATAGCGCAAAGAGCTAGGCCATCATTCCACGAACTACTGAAATTCGTGATATCAATATTTCGGTAACCCAGAGTTTTGTTCTGACACCACTTGAGCAAGGCATTTCGTTTTGAGCCTCCATTTTTTATCAAGCCGCAGAGAGGATCTTTACGTTCTGATAAGTCCGTCACGCTGTTGCGACGCACGAAGTCGATGGCCTTGGCATTTAGTGCAGCAGAGTCTAACAGTTCGCCAGAGCTCAACACCACAGGCATTGCTGACTTTGTTTCTGCATTAATCATTGGAAGGTTTTATAACATTCAAATGTTTTTGCAGTGTATGTTAACTTTCTTAAGCACAGTGTATTTAGTTGGAGGAATTTATAAATAATTCTATTGCTCTGAAGCGGTATTTGTATTGTTACTAGGCATAGAGATATGATAATGACAATTAAGCATAACTCAGTTAATAGATGAACGTGTATGTTCATGACTTTATTGCTGCTTTACATGCGTTTAAAACAAAAATTACCTGATAATGGTTTTCTAGTGATTGCAGCTTGAGTTTTATTATTATTCGTCGTATTTGTCGTACAGATTAGGTTATTGAGCTGCTGTTGATCTCGAAGTGGTGCTTTTAACGTCATTATATCATTTGTTCCAATGGAATTAAGAGAAGACGTAGAACTACTACGACTTCCAGGACCTATACATAAAATAATTATATCAGAATTATACACACCTTATATTAGGTGTATAATTTCTTTTACATTTCTACCTAACAGGTATTCATATTAAAACAAAGAATAAGGTGACTAGCTCTTAGCTTAATAATTTAACTTTGTGTAGTATATTTTGAAATATAAATCCAAAGAAATGCAAACTAACGTGACATAACATTTTTTTTGTATCTTTATATTTATAAATATAATATAAATCAAATTATTATGTAAAATATTAAGATGTAATCAATTTAATTTCAATTCGAAATACATGTTATAGATTGAGATGAAATCAAAATGTATAGTGTATATCTATTAGTCACATATAACAGACGTATGATATAAATTCATTAAATCAAAGAGGTTGAAGGATTTAATTTGTGTCGTACCCGCTTTTGCTTGTTTAGTAGCATTCTCGATGCTTTCTATCAAGCACTTTACAGAAAGCCTTGAATCCTGACGAGAAATATTAGCTTTCCGACGTGCAGCAATTTCTTGTTGAACGCTTGTCAATACACACTGCTGGGTATCCGTTGGTGTGCTCGCTGGCCTTTGTTGTGGTTGCTGAATCATTTTCTGATTAGCTGAAAGACCAAAAACAAATTGTATTACAAATGTCTACTTTGAAATTACAGAACAAACAAAAAAGCAATAAGCACTATGTTTACATGTAAAAGAAAGCATAAGTGTGATAAGAGAAAACTTCTAGAAGAAAGTACCAGTCGCTTCTTTTGGAGTCGTAATCGGATGGCCACAAATATATGTACAATGTACTGTGTATAAAAAGGTATGGAAGTAATTCGACGATGGACGAAAAACATAAAAGCAAAATTTCAGGGCGTAAACAACGAAAACTATAAAACGTAAATAAGCTGGTATAATGATTAATACAAACAATGTGACAAAAGGTGAAAGAATAGGACCTAGAAATACATCTGAAACTAGCAACAAAAAGGATGTGTATTACAAATGTTTAAAACATGTCTTTTGCTAGAGTAAGAAACAAAGACAGACAACGGGGATTTGAACTCTGCAAATACAAGCAATCACGTTTCCACACTACTTTCACGACTTAAGGTCGCTTATTGTACCTATTTGCCGGCCTGGTCTGAGTTCCACATCTTCTATGATCGTCTCAAATTTTTCTCTTAAAGACGAAGTCCTTCCTATCAAAGACTTATCTTTAAATGCTGAATCGATGCTGTTCTGATATATTTTAGAATCTGAATTGAAGTTCGAACCTTCATCTTTTATCTTCTTTTCATCCGCGACCACAGAATGGTCAGATTCAGATAGGTTCATATTTAAGAATTTCATACGTTTTAGTCTAGTTGTTTCACAAAAGGTTAAAGCTTTTCTAGTCTCTTGTAACATACTGTCGGATTTCAAAGTTTTATTGCAATCGTTTTGCATCGAGGTACAATCTAATGCTTGTGTACCTCCTTTTACATGTGAAGTTAAAAGATCCTCTGATGTAAATCGAGAAGTATCTGAAGTAGATTTAGGTAAATTTTCCAAAGAAGAAAGGATAGAATATGTACTATGCTTCTGTTTTTCTTTATCTTTTCTATTATTTATAGTTAAGCGGTCCAAATCTTCCGATTTCCAATATAAGCAGGATTCACTTGCGGTACTTCTTGATTTTAGAGAGATTGAATCATTTGTATCTTCGTTACATATTGCACTTTTGTGATAATCATTAATAGAAATCAATTCCTCTTTCTTTTTTACTTTTTTTATATTACTGTTATCTAGATTGTCGGAATAGGTTCGTAAATTTAGATTGTCCAAAGAAGTAGAAAAGTTTTGATTTTTCGAAATAAAGTTGTAACCATTTTGCTTTTGACTAGTGTGAAATGGAGAATCGATTTCGTTACTATATTTGGTTTCGTTTTTCTTCAAAAATAATCTAGGTTTTCTATTTATAAAGTAATCACTTTTGCATTCTTTCCCTAGTTCTTTAAACTTTGAAGGTTGTGAAAATAAAGAATTTTCTTTATCTTTTGAGTCTGACTGAAATGTATCCTCTATATTAGCCTTTTTCAAATGTCGAAATTCTTGATTACTCGTTACTTCTAAATTATTGATATTTATAGAATTACTATTCACTTGAGTGCTTTCCTGTAACACTTTTATCATTTCTGGGTCCATTTCAAATTTTAAATCATTCATTGCATTCTCAATTCCGGAATATACATAATTTTTAGGAACGAAAAATTGACTATTGGAAATGTTAATACCATATGAATCTATTCCAATATTTTGAATACTTTTTATATCCTTTAACAGAGATGTTTTTACAACTGCATTTTCTCCGGAAGTGGATGGAGTGGTTATGTACATTTTTGAGTCTTCATTAATCTTGAAAAATTCGTTCGGATTTGTATTTTTAAAGTTAGAAGTTTCAACATCTAAAAGCTTTCCATCTGAATCATCTTTGGAGGATAGTTTTTCTAACAAACATCTATCTTGAGAATCGTCAATAGATTCCAACATATTACTCTTTAATTCAAAAGAAGAACAAAACTCAACTTCTTCAGTATTTAAATTGTCGTTTAGTTTAACGGGGTTTTTAGGACACAACACTTCACTATGATTATCCGTACCAACATCCTCCT
This sequence comes from Tetrapedia diversipes, assembly GCA_033822845.1. Classification (NCBI taxonomy): domain Eukaryota; kingdom Metazoa; phylum Arthropoda; class Insecta; order Hymenoptera; family Apidae; genus Tetrapedia; species Tetrapedia diversipes. Next base: position 277,008 of record JAOPTO010002258.1, read on the forward strand.
CTTGAGAAATAGTTGAAATTGTCTCTTCCAAATCCTCTTTACTTGAACGCGATTCAGTCATTATTTTAAACACATCAGGTTTCGAAGCGCACTTTTTGGATTCCTGCCGCCTTTTTATAATGGTACGACCACGTTTCAAGATATTGATCGCAGGTTTGCGACAAGTTCCAACAGTACTACCTAAACTCTTACATTGAGGAACTGCAGTGCTACCTGACATCCCAAATGGAATTGGAAAAGAAAACATAACATGTATTGTATCAATCACCATACTTTTGATCCTTCATCATTCGTTAGGTCTTTTGTGGAAATATCTATTATTAAATATCAATCATATTTCCTAATGTATCAGTCGAATTGTTTTCCTATCATATTGTAATAATTGAGATTACATGTAATAAACGTGATTGTCTTTATTTTGTATTTAATAATAATCCTATATGCAAATTAAAAGCTTACAAACTGGAGCTTACTTACCTTTATTTAGTTTGTCAAGTTGCGCCTCTAATGCTCTCAGCTTATCCCTCTGTGCCTTATTCTCCATCACAACTCGTTCCAGTTCACTCTGAGCCTCCGTTTTAAAGTCATTCGCAACTCGAACAGTCATAAGGAGATCTGTTTGAAACTGTTCCCATTCGGCGACCTCTTCTTGCCTTAATTTACGTTCTTCGGCCAAAGCACGTTCTAATTCGTATTGACGCGATTGAGCCTCACGTTCTCTTCTTTGAGCTTCGTTTAACGCAGCTTTCAACTCTCTTTTATCTTCTAGATGTCTCTGACATTGTGCCTGTAATTCTGCCAGAGAATCTCTCACGAGTTGAAGCTCTGTACTCACAGATAATCTTTCATCTTTTACTTGATTTAATCTATATTCCAAGTCGTCGATTGCTGATTTGGCATTATTTCGTGCTACCTAAAAAAATATTAATTATTAAATTAAATTTTTATCACTATGCGCCAATTCTTTTTATCATGGTGCTGAATGTACTTTATATTCTTCTTGAAGTTGTGAGTATTGGTCTCTAAGACGATCATGATCGCAATGAGAACGCGCTAGTTGCTCTTGCAGGGCTGCTGCTTGCGTTTCCAGAGTATCTTTTTCTCTCCGAGCAGCATCTAATAGTTCATCTGCTTCGCTTTTATTCTCCACCTGTCTTGTATGCTCTAATTCCTCAATTTTAGCTCGAGCATTTTCCAACAATGTAGCCAACCTGCTGATTTCTATATTTCGATTTGCACCATCCTGTCTAGCTTCTGCTAACTCTATGTCCAACTGTTTACGTTCAACATTTGCTGTTTCCAGTGAGGATTCTAGCAAGTGTACACATTTTGTCAGTCGTTCAGTCTCTGTAGCACTAATTTCTGCAGCTGCTCGAAGATTTTTTACTTTAGATGCTAATTCCTCTTGTTTTTGTAGAAGAGATTCGCGTTCCTCTTGTGCACTCTGTAATTGATTAATATAATATATGATTGATTGTAATCATCTGATAATTTAATATTAAATGCATTTACTTTTAGAAGGTCTACTAATTTCTGTTCTCGCTCTGTGTTATATCCTTTAGATGATTCCTGAGGTTGTTCCTCTCTTAATAACAAGCCTTGTAATGTGTCAACTTTGGAACGGGAATCTTCAAGTTTTTCTGTTTGTCTACATAATGACTCCAGGAGCACACCTTTCTCTTCAGTTAACCTTTCATTGTCAGCTTGAAGTTCTGTAAGCTGTGCCTACAAATAGAAAGAATCTTATAATTACTAATGTATATTATTGTTTAAATCTTTAAAGTACAAAACTATGTATACTTGTAAATCGCTTAATTCTTGTATCGTTGCCTGTAACTCTTCATTTGTTGAATAATGTGTTTCTTCCATTTGCAAAATTCTATCTTGCAAACATGCAACAGAAATTTCCGATACAGAACTGGAAGAATGTTTATCCCAATCTGGAGTGGTACACTGTGTAGGGTCTTGTGATATGTTTGTGACAGGTATGGAGCCTTCATCTTGAGGAATTGCTATTGATGCTGGTGCAGAACTATGCAGCCTTGAGGCATCCAAAAGCAACTGTTGCTTCTCTGAATCAGACAAAGGAGAATGTGCTACGTCTCTAAGTCTTGCTCTAAGAGCTTCGTTTTCTTCTGTTAGTCGTTCTAGCTCCAAACTATGTTGTTCCTATATTAACAAAAAACATCTATTGCATATTATGAATTTTCAAAATTATACAGATCTTAAGCAAAGATATAATCATTACATATCATTAGAACTATTTGTCATCATACAAAGATGAATGTGAATATGTACACTTCTTTTCTTTCACGTTTGCTTTTTAATATACATTAAAAGAACACGGTGCGGACGCTTACATAAATAAGAATACGGTGACTGATCATACTCTAATTACTTGAGCTAAATAGCACGAAGAAATGCAATACGCTTGGCCGCACGATATAATATGACAATACCAAGAAATCTAAGTTCGTGATTCAAGGTGAACAATTTTTTTTCTGTTAATTCTCTCCAACTACGTGGGAATAACTGTCATCATTTTAGGTTAGGTTTACGAATACTGACTGACCATCTCAATACAAACTAAACGCGTAACCACTGTTTATTTACATTTACAATTCATTCTGCAAGTATAAATAATTTATAAAATAAAACGCTCCTTGTGGTTTACCGTAGTTAAAGAGAAATGACGCTTTTTCATAATGTTCGTAGTCTTTTCACTTCACCAGGTTCCCTTCTTTGTAAACATCCCTATATACACCCTCCGGTTATTCTTTAAATACATCAAGTAATTTTAACGTGTTGTAAGAAAAAAGCTATTAATAAAACTGACGAAAATCCAAAAAAAAAATTATTTTTTAACAAATTATTTATAGCTTAGTAAATCTGATAACGATGAACAAACGTATGGAATTATCCCGGTATCATAACCGTTCCTAAACTAAGATTATCCTTGTCAATTACATAATATTTGCTTTTTGTAATACTGGTGATTAGAAAAAAAAGATCACCCACGTTCACTTTGAATTGTTATTAGTATCAATAAATAACCTCCTTCATTGTAGTAAAGACCGCCCTCAAAAACGGTCTCCTGTTTTTGTTTTCCTTGTAAGGACTACAACGTTGTAAAAGAACGAGAATCGGAGTGGGAGAAGCAACTTCTACACGTGAGAAGAACGATGGAGAAGCCGGAGGAAGGGAGGATCAAGAAGATTAGAATAAGAGTAAAGTAATATAAGCAGCAATTTTCCAATTTTCATCTTATTAAAGCTTAAATTCTGTTATAAAGTAGTTGCATAACTGTTTCGAAATTTTTAATTCCAATCATATTTAAAACTTCATTTCTCAGTATGCATATGAAATATATATTTTAGTAACAATTACTGCTTAAATTATAAAACTGATTTACATAAGCATGGCATAATCTACATAATCTACTACTCTTAAAAAAAATGTTACATAAGATTTATATACTACCTGTGTATAAAACATTTGACATTAAGGACCCTTTACAAGCAAATAATTTCTAATTTTATAAAATTTCGAAAACTACAAGAACGTTTGAAACAATTTGAAACTTTTATTTCATTTAAAATTCATTTGGAATCATTCAGGTTAATATCGAAATGTTACCTTAAGGGAGGCAAGTTCGGCACGCAGTTCTTGAAGAGTTTGTACATCACAGGATGCCTCTAGCAGATTTGACTCCAGTTGGGCGCGTTCCTTGCGTAACACATCGATCTCACGCTCGAGCTCCTGCATCCTGGACCCCTTGCCGGGTCCCTTGGAATTATAGCTGCCCTTGGCGTTCCCTTTAGCACCTTCCTTACCGAGGGAGCCCCAGTTGTCTACCGATGGGTTTTCGTTCTTTGCCTCTAAAGAGGAAGCGCTTGGCGCCTGACGCAGCGGGATTTGTTGCTGTTGCTGCTGCGGCTGCGTCGGCGGTTGCTGTTGCTGGTTTTGCTGGCCTCTGCGAAATAGCGATTTGAACTTCATCATGGTCGCTCGTCACACTTCACTGGGCACTCAACCGAAATTATAAACTCATTATTTCCGAAAAAACGGACATTTATTATTTTTTCATATAGAAATTGACATTATTGTTCAAAAATTATTATTGTTATTATTATTCGATCCATAAACAACTTATATCGAATAAGATCATTAAATAAGGTTATTTATAAGATTATAAGACTTCACTGAAGTTTCCATTGCACACGATTTCGCGCGTAACGTGATCCCGATCGATAAGAATTTCGTTTCAAGACTACCCTTCTCACAAGGCTAGACTTTGTTACCGACGAATATACAGACACAATTTACGTTTCTTATAATCACTATTTTAACATCACATAAGTCTTCTAATGGAACTAAATTTACATACAGTTTATCACTTTTTATAGAATTGCATAGGGCGTAGGATTGAAAATAGGAATTTATGATGAAATCATACAGAATTCTTTGTAAGGAGAGCGCTCCGTTCACGTACTACTTTCACGCCATCCAATTAACATTGGATTTCAAGTTTAACTGGAATACACCAAGAAAAATTTCCAATTTCTTTTTTTTTTCCAAAACTGGGTTTTTTGATTCTGAACAATGTTGACCAAAGCAAAGGTTACATGATGATAATAATCGGTTTCCAGCAGCGTGTGGCATGAACCCAGTGAGGAATTCGAAGATTTGTATAGAAATGTTCGACCTCGAGCCACTTTTCAAGGCCTGTGCTTCACAAGCGTTCACGAATTCCAGTCGAGAATGCACGGATTTGCTTGCATATCAACCGACGGCGACCACTTGTTGCATCGATCGATCGAACTCCGTAACGTGAGCGTGTTTCTTCCTGAAGCCTTCTTGATAGATACATTCGCATCCTTGAACATTGAATTCATCGAATCGAAAACTTTCAAGCGAATCCTCAGTAAAAACAAAAATAGTATTTTTCAAACACATCAGTAATCACTTAATCACCAACAAAATTTTAGTTATTAATACTATAGTCTTCCATTTCTAAATCAAAAATTTAGAATTTAAGATTGAAAATATTAATGGTTATTTTTCAGCACAAGAATTTCACCAGACATTTTCTTTAAGTATAAAAAGAAGCAATGCATTCCCCTCGACGGTGCATCGACAACTGAATATGAGACTCGACTCGTGCTTCGGGCTCTCTCCAGAATAGTTTACCCCACCACAAACCTCGACCACTTTACTGGACGAAGGGCTTAAGAACATATCTAGGCGTTGAATATATTTCGAATTTACTGTAACGATGATGCTGATTCTATTTAAAACCTTCTAATAGTAAATAAATGTAAATTAAACATGTAAACATATATTTTTCTACACAAGAAGGAAACATGAATGCTCCATATTTTTCCGTTTACTATGAATCATTATCTGCTTATTGATAGAATTTTGCCATTTTATCTCACAGATAAGATACATTAAATGACAGTGATTTAAGGAAGTGAAATTTCAGTTGCATAACAGTCCTTTGGATTTCTCGCAAGACCTACGATCTATCGTAAGTAAAAGATTTAAAAAAGAATTTAAACGATAGCCGTTGAAAAGCGCTGTACCGTGATTCCTGGAACAATTAAGGATGCTGTACTTGTGCAGAGCTGAGAAATTGGCTAGTGGGACGGCACAGGGAAAGAGGGGTTTGTGACTCGTTCAGTTTGACACTCTTCGTCGCATGTTACTATATGACCTAATTCAGCAAAGCTTTTCTTGATCAATAAATATGAAAATGTGATATATAAAAATACAATAAATAAATAAAAATATATGTATTCTACCTTTATAACTGTGTTAAAGAAAGTGGACCTATAAAAGATATAATCAAACCTATATTACTTCCACTACTCAACTTTTCAGTTCTGCACAATATGTGGGGCCTATCTCATAACATAAATTTGCACATGTTCAGAAAGAGTTCTGTTTAGCTAATTGACGGTTGATACAGATTTGATAGTTTGATTTTTTTGACAAAGATCACTGTAAGAGCAATGAAGAGGAAAAGTGAAGGAAACAAAGATAATCGATGGAATTTGTGCAGTGAAGTTTAAAGCAAACTGCGCCAACTCTCTGGCAACAAGTATGTAAGTAAGCAAGTACTTACATACTACATCGAGGATGGTTTGGCAAGTGCGGAGGGAGTGAGGAGGAGGAGGAGAAGAAAGAGGTGGTGGAGGAGAAAGAGACGGAGAAAGAGGAGAAGAAGAAGGAGAAGGAGGAGGCCGAAGCTGCTTAAGGAGGCCACAGAATCTGTGGATGTCTCACCGCCGCGACGCGACGACCAGTTTTCTCATATGGTCGACATCTGGTATATAATACCCGGTGGCCGAAACTTCCTCGGTATAAACTCAAAGAAAACTCTTGACTTCTATAGCAAAACCAATTGCTTTACCGATATGGATTTTCAGATGTCCGTTCATAGATTAAATGCACTATAAAATGTGTTCATATTGTTTCTTCAATCTCTTTCTGGCTAATGTTAGATTTAAAAGGTTACTATAATCTTGAATTCGAAAATAATATCAATATTGTTTTAGAATTTATATAATTTTTCTTTACAAAGATTAAATTTTCTTTTTTTTTTTTATATGGAATACAAATATAAATATTAGTGTGTTTTATACTTGCTTAAATTAATTGTAAGTTAGATCGTACGTATGGACTAAGTCTGACGCAAATCTTAAGAAGGTCTAGGTTAAATCTAGTTAATTCTAAACTAGATCTAAAGTTAGATCTAGAGATACGTTTTTATTAATTTATGCACTTCACGTTGATAGAGAAACTGATGAAACACTGAGAATTTTTAGAAGAAACATCTGTTTGTACATAAAAAACGATTACATAACAAAAATCAAGTGTTAATTCTGAAATAATGTACTAAAAAATTAAAAACTTTTACTAAGTTTTTTTAAAGTAATGTAATATTAAAATTAAAGGGCCTTGCTGACTATTTTAAAATGTATAAGTACATTTTCTTCTTTTTGAAAATAATTTGTAAGCTTGCCAACTGTGTACATAGCTACATGATTTTGTTGAAACATTATGCATTCAGTTAATCATAAATATCCACACATTTGCTTAATTTAAAATATTGAGAAAATACAGGAATTTAAACATTTTATGAACTAATTGAATTGAATTGAATTGAAATGAATCAATTCATTTATTATTTAAAATTAGACAAATTTTGAAAACATAGAAATCTTGTATTTGTTTACCAGAAAGTATTAACAAATAAAAAAGCATAAAATTATGAAATCTACTATACAGTTACCATGGATACATTAAAAATTTCCGCAAAATTTTGTTATTATAGTTATTATAATTATAAATCTTTTTTATTTCAATACACATATAAAAGCTACAGTTAAGTTTTTATACATTCGTATTCTTAATTTATTTATGTTTTTTATAAATAAATTTGTGTAAGTTTATTATTATTTTATAATCTTGTTGAAAATTAAATGTCCGAAATCGTTGCTCCTTTTCAAATATTTGAAATTGTATTGATACTTTTGCAATCGACTGTACGCATGTATTTTCTTCTACTAATTCTGGAAATATAAGATTTTAACTATTCTTTAATTAAATTTAAGTAATTAGTATTATCAATATCAGAAAACTGTTCGCTTCTATTTTCTTTTTTTTTTTAGTGAAAATGACCTATAGTGAAATTTAATCAAACGGTTTTATGTTTATCTATTAGCAGCGGCTTTGTAAATTATTACTTCCATTTAAAGTGATTTGATTTTTACATCTTTACACTAACATAATTCACTTCGACGTAGATCCTGAATTTAATGCATTTCTTAAAACCGGATATCTCTCTGTTGACTTCTTTTCGCTTTTCGATATCTTTTTAGTTCTTTCCCAATCGTTAAACTTTTTGGTTTGAACGTAACTGCTGTATTTCAATCAATTTGTCCTGATAATATCGCTTTTTACTCCACGATTTTATCAATGTGCGAAACATGTCAAAGAAATATTTACACACTTTAGCAAAAAATTCATAAATAATTTTTTCAAGGTTGACTTGTAGTCTTGCAACCTTGTGACTCGCACATTTTATTATTTATTCTGTAACAGATTAACTTAAGTGCTTTATCATATTGTGTGGCTATTTATTTTGGATTAAAACGTTAGATTATCCTGGTAACGATGTATTAAATTTTATTTACTTTAATAGACAGACTTAATAGATTTCTGATTTTTAACGTTCCATTAATGTAATCATCAAATGTACTTGAAATTTGAGAAACGTAGGACAGTGTCTTATCATTTTGTCTGCCAAAAGGTGTAATTCCTTCTTTCGTATTTATTTTTATCTTAACGACCATTGCGTTGCCTAGAACGTTTGTGCTGATTTTAATTATGTTTATCCATTGATATCTAAAGAACAAATAATTTAAAAAAAACAAATGATACATTTTTCAATTTAAAAATTTATTTTAAGTAACTTTCGTTTTGGTATTTTGTTCAATAAAATTAAAATTTTTATTTTTGAGTTTTACCAATAAATCTAATTAAACTTTCCAAAAAGCTTAGTATTTATTATATCGTATGAGATTCATCCATAGAATCGAAACGGAAAGAAAAAGTTATTTAAACAACAGTTAGCTGTATATATTAATTCATTGTTACGAAACAACCGAACTAATGATGTGATTTGAATGATTCTGGAAAAATATTGTAGAAAAGCAGCTCAAAAGAATAAACATAAACGCGTTTAAATATATGTATATAATTGTGACATAATGTTGGAAGTAAGTACATATACTGGCTGATGTTCACCAGCGTCGAATCCCAATAAAAATGTCTAGCAAATATACAATCGGTGGATTCTTTACAATAAGCTTATTGAATGAGGTCATTATATTAGCTTTTATTGAGAAACACTCTGATTCAGTACATTGTTTTTCTCTTTTTGGTCGTTTATAAAAATTCTAACGAAGATGTACACAAAGTGTTTAACCCTTTTTGCAGTTATTCTGTACATTGAGACAAGTTATGGAACGTCGGTGTATTTAATCTGTAAATTGTATTTCATGGGCACCTTGCTATAGTTCAAATAATCAGTTCACTTTATAAAAATGTTACTATAAACAGATGAAAGATATAGAAATCAAAATTTTTTATTATGTCTCATTTTGTTTACGTGCTTGACATTTCTTTAATTATTTCTAAAACTGAAAGTATAATACCAATTTTCGTCAGCATATCATTTGTTTTAAGTATCATAATTCATTTTCAAGATAAACATTTCATCTGTTAGTTATCAGAATGACGGTGCAATATACAAGACATTATGTGAATTGTGATACATTATGTTAATGTATGCATTTTTGTTTTAAAATTTACTATATTAAAAGCGTTTATTGAAAATTAAGGGAAAAATTAAAAAAAAAAGGATATGTGTGAAATACACATTTTTATATTATGTATAATAGATATATAAACAGCACAAGGTATTTTTTAATCATATTTGGAGAGAGTTGAAAAACTTAATAAAATCCAATTTTTCTTTCTTTAATTAGAATATCAATTTAACTTGTTTTATCGATGTACTACTGTCTTCGATCTAGATAATGTTAGTAGGTTATCCATTGATACCTGCAGGGCTGCCTTAACAGTACAGTAGGCCCCCGGGTACAGCAATACACCGGGACCCTTTATTTACACAAACACTCACAGAAATAAAAGTACTAAAAATAGAAGACTGATAAAATTAAACAAACACATATTATTTGAACAAATTAGATAATTGTATACATATTTAATGGATCAGAAAGTTCAGCACAAAGAGCAATAGTATTTTTTGGAGTATTATACTGTGAGAAGCAAAAGTATTCGTTGCATCCTATATTACGGGGAAAATTAAATAATAAAAAAGAATTATGTTTTTAATAAAAGTTCGTGTACCTGTAGAACATAATGAATTATATTATAAAGCCATTTTTTACCGAACGAAAATCTCCGTAAAGGGATGAAATTCTGTCCAGGAAGTTTCAACGTTTTTTCAGTTTTTAAATACAATTTTGCTTGAAACATTTTTTACAACAGGGTGATAGAACCCTAAGAGTTCAACATTTTTTGTAGGAAAAGTTTCACTCTACCTTGCAAAATTACAAAGTTAAATTTAAAAAACTAAAGAGAAAATGGTACTATACTATAACGTTTATTTTCTCTGCAATTTTGTAATGATGCAAGTTAGAGCAAAATTTTTTCTACAAAAAGTGTTTAGCTGTTAGTGCTCTATTGCCTTGTTGCAAAAAATGTTCTAAGAGAAGTTGTATTTAAAAAATGCTGAAACTGCTGTGGTCAAATTTCATCCCTTTAAACAGATTTCCTGACGGCAAAAATGGCTTCATGTACATTCCATTATGTACTACACGTACGCAAACTTTCATTAAAATCAGAGTTTGTTTATTATGTGACTTATCCTGTAACATAGGAAACGAATACTTTTGTCCCTCACTGTATAAGCACTAAGCTCGAAGTCCTTAAACTCGCGAGACTCTCGGTAACAACCTATCTGTTAAAACGGCCTTGGACACCTGTTGCTATTAATTAGATACTGCAATAATTATCAGGAAAATCAGAATATGAAAAATCTGTCTAACGTTAACCTTTAACTGGTGAAGTAGAGTCTGATGAGCCCTATAAGACATCATAATTTCATAAATACCTGTACATTTATTTTTTGTATAAATAAAATTTAGCTACATTGCTTGTATTCTTTAAAGTTCCGTTTTCATAAAAAGATAGACAAATTTAATGTTTAAATACGAATAAATAGAATGAGAAGGGTTAACATTATTTAGATACGATTTTCCTAATTTTTTGGATTGAAAAACGGATTAAACGTGGTAAAGGTATACATCTTAAAAGTACCAATGGGAAAATGGCCCCGTGAAGGTATGCCATAGACTTGATATGCTTAAACGTTCATATATTACCACGCTTCAATTAATATTCCATGCAGTGTTTCTGTGCAGCAATCTACGTCATTGTGTTCTCCCAGGTGCAATGTCTAGAATCTAGAGGACTGACTAAATGCTCGCTATATCTGCAATTAACATTCAGACTTCAAACTTAAACAGAGTACGATAAAAGTATATCTCCGAGACCCGTTTTCTTTTAAATGCCCTATTTTAACCCTTTGCACTCGAGAAGTGACAGTTAGTTGTATAATAATACAAACTTTACAGATCTTTAAGTAGTAAAATATTCACTAACATTCGCTTATATTAAGCTTCATTTAGATTAATTAAGTCATATACTAAAATTTACATGTATAACTGTTTAACCTCCGCTTTGATTAATAAACAAACTAATTAAAGTCTGAAAATTTGAGAAACTATCGTTTAGCGATCGATAGTTGCCTCTTGAGCATAAAGGGTTAATTTCTGGAGTTTCGAGTATAGTGATACATTAGAACCTCCTGTATATGAACTAACAGGGAGACAAAAGTGTTCGGATAAACGAATTTTCGAATAACAGAACAATTACTTTCTCTTGTAGTAAACTTTATTTATTTGAATGGATATTAAGAAGGTTAATAGTTGATTTAAATATTTATGTATCCCATATCTCTTTCATTGTTAAATTCTACAATTTTATAAGATAAAGAACTATTATTAGTTGATATTCTGTTCGGATAATAGAACATTTGAGTACGATATTCAGATAATATGGGTTCTACTGTGCTATATAAATTTTATTACTGTGTTTTTGAAATTGATTGAGCAAAGATCGTTCTGAAAAACCTTTGGTGATAGTGAAATGGTTTTACTGCTTATGTTATAGCTGAGAATAATATGAAAACAATATTTGTTTTTATTCTTAATATGTGCATTAATTGTAGAATACCTGACAGGGTTTATATTTAAACATACTATTTAGTATCTTGGTTTCAATAAAATTCTTTTTATAATGACTAAAAACACTGTTATCCTTATACTCCGAAATATTTAGTGTGAAAAGTTTCTCAATAGCTATTTTTATAACTAGAATAGCGTGATCCGAATATAATGAATAAAAGATGCTTTCCAATGTAGATTTCAAAATAATAGAAATTTATTGATTGTCTACTAAACTGGGTTTCGAATGTTTTATAGCAACAGCTTCAGTTCAAAATGTTTGGAAGCGTATTTTTAAACCTGTTATACTTAACATTTCTATTATATTTAACCGGACAATTGACCCCTATTATCTTAGCTCAAAGAAAGGAGAGAAACTGTCTCATTCTGGTCCACATTTTGATTATCAAGATAGACCGAAGGGTTAGGTTATTTCAAAAGTTCTTTTCGTTTTTTTAGTAGACATTAAGCGTGTAAAATTTGAAATCATACTACGTGTCACCTTATTTTATTACCTTTCTAAAAACATGTTGCCATCATGCTACAATTGGTGATGCTACATTAAAATAATTCTACGCCACGAAGGTAATTCTAAATATTCCCTCTCATTTTCAAACAATAAAACAACCATAAATTTCAGATTATTATTCAAATAAAATTATATTATGCTTGAAAAATATTACAATATGATAAAGCTACAGAATAAACAAAAATAATAGCATTAAAGAAATTATAATACAAAGATGACGTTGTCGAGTGAAGGTTACTCAAAGATTGATAAATCAAACATTAAGGTAAACATAACAGAACACGCTAATTGCTGAAAGAACTTTTGCAACAATCATAAGTGAGAAGTACGTTGTGTGAACGAAATCGAAGTCGATGCAACATATTCTCCTTGCAGTGATCTAACTAATCGTTAAATCCAAAACCGTGAATCGATATGCCTAAGAAATTGCATTACCTCCTGAGAACATGATCTTATCTGCGTTTAAGGAGGCACAAGAAAGATATCGTTATCGCCAGGTGCGGAATATACGATTCCTTATGTACGATTTGGTCACGTAATAGCATTCTTCTTCGACTGGATAACAATTTCTACGAATTCTGGTGCACAAGAACACGTAGGTGGAAGTAAAGTCGGTGATTTCCTTTTCATCCAATCCAAAGGATAAGAAGGCACGTTAGGCATCGATGAATCAGGTTGAGGTTGAAAATGATGGTGATTGGCTCACGAATCGATGGAGGAAATCATGAAGAGCGGCGAAGAAAAGAGCAGGAACGTATTTTTATCGTGGGGACAAGATACACTTGATACAAAGATGTATACTCGAAACAAATAAGCGATCTCGTGCAAATATTGAACAGACGATAATCGTGAAGCTGCAACGCGCACTTTGTTTCCCATTCGACTCAAATTTTGAGCTTTTTGGAAACTGCTGATAAACGATTAGGTGGAATAAATAAAGCAGAGTACATAATTGGTAATCTTGGTTCCTCGATCGAAGTAACTCACTGAGCGTTCATCATATTTCGATTTGTAAGAAATTTTTTTCCCCTGATGTAAGTAGTCACAGTCGAACCTCGATAACCGAATCTCAAAGGAATAGCTAAACTCTTCGAATTTTGACTTATCGAAAGTTTTCGAACAAGAGAGGTTTATCATATGAAAATTTGATTTATATATTCGATAATCGTGAAGCTGCAACGCGCACTTTGTTTCCCATTCGACTCAAATTTTGAGCTTTTTGAAAACTGCTGATAAACGATTAGGTGGAATAAATAAAGCAGAGTACATAATTGGTAATCTTGGTTCCTCGATCGAAGTAACTCACTGAGCGTTCATCATATTTCGATTTGTAAGAAATTTTTTTCCCCTGATGTAAGTAGTCACAGTCGAACCTCGATAACTCGAATCTCAAAGGAACCTCGATAACTCAAAGGAATAGCTAAACTCTTCGAATTTTGACTTATCGAAGTTCTCGAGCAAGAGAAGTTTATCATATGGAAATTTAATTTACATATGTAGGTTTTGCATGAAGGTTAATAATTGTAAAGGCATAAAGAAAAAAAATTCAATTTTTGAAGATAAATTCTGCATTGCATACGCATAATAAATGTAATCAAGAAATGTCTATTATGATGTATTACTCACTACTTTAAAAAGAATCTGCGATTCTTCTCTAACCGCAAATTCGGTATTTCTTTTCCTTTTGAGGTTAAAATTATTCCACAAGGTAACACTTTACGTAATTTTATTTACATCTTTTAAGATGGTTGAAAGACACATAGTTGTAAATTTGAATTGTAGAAGCAATGACGATAAAAGTTTGACTTATAGAGGTAAACTTCGACTAGTAGATATTTGGCTATCCTAAATTCGAGTTATATGGGTAAAAAATATATCAAACATGTGACAAATAATAAATACAAGTTAAAATAATGTTTTATTTCGATTTATAGAGTTTTTCGAAATAAAGAGGCTGAAGTTATTATGGTTTAACTGTACTTAGTGAAACAGTTACAATTACTAATGGAGTTTTGCTAATAAAATGCATAGAATGCTACAATAGAGCCAATATTTATAAATGGTTAGTAGCAGAATCTATCCAGTGGTACAGTAAACTCACTAAGGAAATTCCTTCAGTTTATAGAATTTCTAATTTCTGATCGAATCGATCAAAAAACAAATCGTTGCAGATTACATCTGTAAAGTGTTTGAAGGAATTTTAAACCACTGACTTAAAACCATACATTATAAGTAATATTATTTAATATTATTAGGTAATATATTCGCAAAGCTAAACACGATTCTACTGTTAAGGTAGATTATTATATTATCAGTTCAAACACGTTCCCTTTACAACGCTTCAGTCAAACAGAGCATCGCATCAGCCAAAATGTTGCTTACGATAATGTCTGATAGTGTCTGATCTGCAACGCTATGTAAAAGAAAGAATTATAGATAGATAGATAGATAGATAGATATATTTCTTACTGAATACAGCTTAAGAATTAACATCACCAAATTTTGTCTCAACATTCCAGATTGCACGTAATCATAATGTATTTAATTACTTATATATAACTTATATATAAGTAAGTAATTAAGTAATTATAAAACTTATATATATTAATTAAGTAACTATATAACTTATTATATAATTATATGTAACTTATATATAACTTACATATAAGTAATTAAGTAGATTATGACTGAATGCAATCTGGAATGTTGAGACGAAATTTAGTGATGTTAATTCTTAAACTGTATTCAGTAAAAAATAAATATATCTATATATATACACGTTTAGTCCTATTCTTTGGTGTCACTCATCTTCTACCTCCACTCTGCTTTCTAGTTTGTCCTCTGCCTTTTTCCAAAGGAAAGAATTATATCTTTGTTCGTTTCATCAACCGGACTCGTTGGAAACGGAACGTGTTTGAAAGGATAATATAAATCGACCTTTATTCGTCGTGAATGCAAAGAAGTTACCAGACTGCAAAAAGCTGCTTATGTACTTTTGATTCACAGAGTATGTTTATATATCGTTCGTTGTTGATTAAGTGTTGCTCTCATTGTTAGACTGGGTCGAGGGTATGTCAAACGGTTGCTACTTCAGTATAAGAATGGGCCTCTACTGCTCCCACCCTCTCTCCCTCCCACTTCTCATTTATTCATTTATCTCTCTTTTACGTCTTCAATTCCCATCATCAGCTCTGTCTTCAAACGCCAACCAAACGACGACAAGATTCCATACTAAGCAAATCATGCTTTCCACGATAGATCACCAGCAAACTTCAATTTCACCATAAATAGGTGAGATAAGTTCTTCGAAAAGCAACGATTCAACAAAAAATGGTCATAATTTATCCGATGCAACGGGGAGCTTAATTTATGGTCACTTGGAACAGGATCGGACCAGTCAGTAAGTTGGAGCAAGTCTCTTACGTCAAACTGGTATGATTCAACGGGAAACGTTAGAAGAAATGCGTGTGCAGGTTGACTATGCTAACCAGATATCTCTGCACGAAGAACGAACACATTAACTTGTCATAACGAGCAACCGGTTAGAACGGACCAATTTCAGGATAAATTACCGTTTTAAAATACGGCGTTGCATAGAGATCCAATGAATGATTTAACACAAGAACTACCAGAGCAATCAAAATGACGGATTGATGATTATTCATAGCAACTTTATAAATTCACTATGGTAAAGCTTACAAAATTTACTATAATATTCTGCAAAACGTATAAATAAAGATTTGTTTTCTGTATATTTGATATTTTTTTATGTGATTTTCAATTTCATCCCTGCCATGCATATAAGTGCACTTTAATTGTCGATAATTCTAGTATTAATGAGTAGTGATAGAAGTTATTAATTAGTCATCTCGTAGCTTGTGATAATTGCTAAATATGTTAAACTTATTCAAATTTCTCAATCTTCTCAAAGATTTGTTTTTTATGTATTCAATATTTTTTCATGTGATTTTCAATTTTATCTCTTCCATGCAAATAAGTATACTTTAATTGTCGATAGTTCTAGTGTTGAAGGTGCATTATCACTAAAAACTACCAGAGTAGTCAAAATTACCAATTGGTAATTATTCATAGCAACCTTATAAATTCACTGTACCAAACTTCCAAAATTTACTATGATTTTCTACAGAAGGTATAAATAAAGATTTGTTTTCTGTGTATTCGATATTTTTTCATGTAATTTTCAATTTGATTTGTTCCATGCAAATAAGTTCACTGTAATCGTCGGTAGTTCTAGTGTTAAATGAAATAACATGAAGTAATTGATTGTGAGTAGTCAATAGAAGCCTCGTAGTGGAACACTTATGCAAGAGTATTTATTATTGCTCTAACATTGCGCTCGGACAGATCATCAGTCCGATTTACGAGTTGCTGAATGAAGTGAAGTCATTAGCATGATGGAGCAATCGGGAGCGTAACACGCTGTTTTAGACACGTACTCGATACTTCATCGAGGGATATTGAGTGTCTTTAACCCTAGATAACTAAACTTAACACTTTATCGACCGCTTCAACATACGCACTCCCGATCGTCTCATTTTGACATAGATGCATTGCTAATGATTTTATTATTAACACGTTCCGTATACGCCTCACGCTGAATTTTCCGTTCAAGCCATTGGGTGGGTGTTCCCATTGTAAAATGAAGAATTTTAAAAAGATTTTAATTATGGTTTTGTACTATTGAAAAATTGTAAGGTGTATCTAGGTCAAAAACATTATTTAATCGTAAAAGTGTGGGTTGTATACGCCCCACGCGGCCTGAACGGAAAGTCTTCAAAAAACGGTTCGGCACGGAACGTGTTAAACAATATTTTCATCACGCAAGTAATAGTTTAATATTTCTTTACAGTACACATATGATATCGCTCAGAAACGCATTACCTTCGTATAAAGGAACGTTATAAAATTTACAAACAGAGCATTGCAAAAAGCCTGATAAAGTGTTAAATTAGTGTTACTCTGTAACTAATCATTAGTCTCATAGACTACGAATTAAAAACATGTATATTCTTATATTTCCTTTGTTTATCTCAAACAAATTAATGTAACTTAAGAGAAGTATTATAATATAATATTTTAATTAAACGATATAAAAGTGGTAAAAAATTAGCGTCTGCAATCTTTGAAGATGTTAAAAAATCTTGACGGATCTCAAACTTGTAAAACTGGCAGGGGTCGGAATTCTATTAGACGAATGCTTAGTTATCTAGGGATAACAAATCTATAAATTGTTATAATCCCTGAATACTTTTCGAACAAACTACATATAAAGGGCTGGAACGGTGAGAATGATTATAATATTTTAATAAAAGAAGATAGAAAATATTTTTAATATTTTTAATATTTTAATTTAAAAAAGATAGAAAAGTGGTAAAAAATTAGCGTTTGCAATCTTGGCAAATGTTAAAAGATCTTGGTAGATCTGGAATTCGTAAAATTGGCAGGGGTCGGTAGTCTATTAGACGAATGTTTAATTATCTAGGGTTAAAAAGAACTCGCTCGACTTTCTTGCCACGAGGAACCAAAATGAAGAAAAGAAACCCACGAAATCGGTACAAAATAATTGTACAATAATGTACAGTAGCATCTTCTGTGAACCATAATTCATCTATCTAATGCTGTGAAGCTACTGCACGTAACAATTAGTCGACGTTGCATCTTGCTAACAAGAGAAAGCGTACCGTACACCTATTCTCAAACTTCCAGTTTTCTAGTTCACGTACATAAACCAAGAATCATGACTTCTGGAAAATGCATCGACCACTTTCACGTGAAATATTTGCCAACTTTTACACGGGTTGAAAATGCTGATAGAATAAAATTCGCGCGTAACCGTTACCTTACCATGGTTGGCAGAAAAATTTAGGTGATTCCGTATGATGTACAGATACGTTTAGCACTGTCCATATGTTGCGTGGCATCGAGAAATCGTAGAGAAAGGAGCGTGGACGAGCGGGTTATTGAACTCGTGTGCGTACCAGCAACTAATACACGTGTCGGTACGTTTTCCTTTTCTTTTCTTTCGCCTTTGTCTCGCTTTTTTTTTTCGTTTCTCTGAAAGAGAGGACCCGATCACGCGCGCCTACCCGACGAAACGTGCGAAATCGTTGTAATGCACGAGGTGCACAGGTAAGTGGCTTGATTGTCGGGTTCGTTTGACCCGAAAACTCACTTGTGTCGTTCTTCTAGTCTCGCCTTGTATTTGCTGGGACGCTCAACTTTTCTGTTCGCTGGCCTTTTCGGGCTGAAAAGCGACGCGATAACCTCCCGTCTTTTGCCCGCGCCGGATGGCGGCCTTGATTCGGGTTTCGATCTGAAATTCATAATAAGAAGATGATTTTTTTAAATTTATTTTTAAAGTTGCATCAACCTCTTAAAGGTTATTAGCAACCACAATATTTATACATATACAGGTAGCTCTCTTACAACACAGCATCCTATAACACGGTTTCGCTCTAACGCGATTTATAAATTGCAGAACCCTCCTACAACACGGTTTTGCTCTAACACGATAAGAAAATTGCAAAAACCTTTGCACAGCACTGTACTTCTACAGCCGCGGCGAGGTTTGCTGTCTTAACCGTTTGTATTAATAATTTAACATTAAAAAAATTACAAGAAGGCCTAAGCTTAGCTGAAAATCTCGAGTTATTTTTCTTGAATGCAGACCCTTCCGTTGAAAGAAAAATTCAAAAGGGAGCTGCAAAACTGTTTAACTTCATACCGAGAAATTTACAATGACCTGGTAAGAATCAGCAAGCAAAGTGAAATTACAGATTTTTTTAAGAGGGAAGACGATGTAACAACTTTAAATTAAAAGAAAAAGTTCTGAAAGTGAAGGCGATATCGTTCCACTGAAAAAACGTTCTCGATTGATTGTACTGAGCAGTGACGACGAAGAAATTTATTAAATTAAAATAATATTTTTGTTTTGTGTTGTACATACATTCATATTCTTAATAAAAATTAAGTTGTTTATGTAGAATTAATAAAAAAAATTTGTTTTAATAAGTTTTCGAAACGTAACCCCCATTTTTGTACTGGCTCTAGGTCTCATACAACACGGTTTCCCACAACACGGCATTTTCTAGGAAGCCATCTACCGTGTTATAGGAGGGTTTCCTGTATAATATAAATTAAATCAATTTAATCAATTTAACCCTCAATGGGCTCGTGTAATTTTCAGGTCACATGCTAATTTATTGACATTTTTCATATCTATTTAACTTATATTTAGACCCTAGCCTGTATTTGGATCATCTCCTCTAATTACATTCATCCGCATATAAGTATTGTATAAGATGTTTCATCTAACTTCAGCATCTGAAATATTTCCGTTATTTTTTAATATACAGGGTGGGGCAATAACTATTAGCACCTCAGATATCTAGAAGATAATATAGCTAATAGTTATTGACCCACCCTGTATATAAAAAGGGCAAAGAATAGTATTATAACTTGGCTTCAGCTATCGTGAAAAAGAAACATCAATGTCGAGAAATATAATCTTGAAAAAAATTATTTTCCTCTTCTGACATTTGTCTCTTCGAACCGAATAATGTCTTTTTCTGTCACTGTTTTCTATCATAACAAATAAGCAAGATATTTAAGATTCTTGACACCCTGTATATGAATTAGAACACTATGAAATGTATCTAGGATATAGCAGTATAATAACGAACGCAAATATCGGGATAATAAGCATAGCAATTAGATGTCACTATGCATATTAGTTAAACGCAACTAGGGTTATCCACCAATACATACATATGTAGGGGATGTAATATCTCTATGCTAGGTACTGTAATTAATTCACGTTAAATCATTATAATAATCTCATATATATATATTTTGTATAATATAAGAAAAAATGAATCAGTTCATATCAAATTGCACAAAATTTGAACGTCTTCTATTAAACGGTCTGTAAAATACCTATTGACATACTAAACGTGAAAGTTTGGAAAAACGGAGTAAACAGGCTAACGAACCATTCTATCTCCCATATTTCCATACAAAGGATAATAGCTTGCTCTTGGGATCATTTTAACACTAGATTGCCGGATGTTGTGTATATACCTATTTTGCCTGAAATTAGCCAATTTGACTCAAACATGAAAATTGAAGTTTAAAAAAAAAATAAAACTTCATTTTAAAGAAAGTTTATTCTAAACAATTTTTATATATATATTCTGTTTTTAAAATACATTTTCCGCAGATTTTTTTATTACATTTAGCCCAAACGCCTTTACTTCTATTCCTTTCACACGATACTTGAACTTGACAAAATTATAATTGAGTCAAATTAACTCACTCCGGGAATCTAGTGTTAAAGGCATAAAGTTACATTTCAAACACGTGTAACGAATTTTTGTTATTATTAATATCTATAAATATTCGATGTTAAAAATCCAACGTTACATTATTTTGAGTGCTCTAGTAGATTTGTTTGCAAAAAATGCAGGTTATTTTCTTAAAGTTCCTTTTACATAGTTTTCAAAACGATAGAGAAATTGTGCGTGCAAATCACGAGAGTTGAACAAGGTTACTTACAAAGCGTGGGTCATCCAGTGATCAATATGCGTTACCGCCTTAACTTGCATACACAACAGACTATTTAACTTACCATTGTTTTTCAGTAGACTGAAAATTATGAGTTTCCTAATATGACGACTTCAAATAACTCGTAAATTCCTTGTTATTTCAAAAAACGTTTCAAACAAAAGTTGGATGGTACCAAGGAGGGTACATATTATATATCGTTCTTACAATAATAATCATTTTTTATTCTACTCTTTTTCTATTGAAATATGAACACATTCACCTTGTTTTGGAGATACTTAATATTTTTCCCTGAGTTTTTACAAAATATCAAATACTACATGAAAAGGTATTACACGTACAGTAGCGGACGAAAGTTTAAGACCAATGGGTCAAAGGAAATAAATAAATTATTAAGAAATAACAGTATAAACAAAATTTGTGTTTTATGCTAATCGATAATTAGTGTTCTATCGATAAAAATGAATGTATAAATAAGATTTGCAAACCATAAAGCTATGCTTTACATTGCCCTCTCGTCTTAAACTTTTATCCGCTACTGTATATTAGATAAACAGCAAAATCAATAGATACTGAAATATCATTAAAATAAATCTTACTTTCAGAGGCGTCTGTTATAATCAATTCAATTATGAAATTGAATTATGAACGAATGTATCATTTGTATCTTCCATCTATTGCAAAACATATTAACAAAATTATACATATATGTGTTTCTTAAAGTCTCGTTCGTGTACAGCTGACCCCAAAAGCATCCGACCACATCGTGCATTAGGCGAATTTCGTGTAAAATTATAGGTTTACAAGTAAGAAATGTTAGAAGTTACAAAACCATTGCAGGGCACAGGAAAACAAATTAATAAACATTCATTACAAGCTTTTTAATGTAATTTTTCAACAAGTTCAATTGATACGTAAGGTGGTCAAATACTTTTGGGTCCAACTGTAGTTCCTGATGCACTGATACCATAAGTGATACAAATGAAAGCTTTGAGAATGAAGAATTCATACAACGATGTTCTGACTAATGTCTACACTATGTGAAATTTTCTGTGTACTAATACAGTAGCGAACAAAAGTTTAAGACGAGAGGACAATGTAAAGCATAGCTTTATGGTTCGCAAATATTGTTTATACATTCATTTTTATTCTCATTATGGTAACACACTATTCATTGATTAGCATAAAATACAAATTGTATTTATACTGTTATTTCTTATTACTGTAAGTGTGGGTTATGGGCAACAGCTGTTAAAATAGAAGTCGTACATAGCTTAAAATTTTGCTACTTCTGCATTTTAACGTGTTAAAGCTGCCAACTTCTTAGAACATTTTATTAACAATATGCTTTAAAAAGATGAAACGCGACAACAGTTTTTTGGTATCTATTTGTATGTAATCTCCAAACTCTCGCAGTATTTTCATCACACGCATCATAAACGATTATCATATTGTACTTTTAGCTGTTACTAAACATCGTATAAAATTAGCACCTTCCTCGTGTACAACTTTCACTTTTACCGAGTATAATAGGTATCTCGTGTTGATAATATCTAACGTCTAACAAGAATTGTGTTTACAAAACATGACCAGTCTTTATAAGCAAAATCGATCTGCATATTATTTTGACAATAGCGTTAACTATGCTGTGATTTCAAATACAAAATGACTTATTTATGAATGCTTCGATAACTGTTTTAAGCCTTGCTTGACATACAGTACAGCCTCTCATGTATGAACTAATATAGTGACAAAAGTGTTCAGATAAAAGTATTTACGAGTAACAGAATAATCACGTTTTTTTTAATGCTAAATTTAATGTATTTAAATAGATACTAAGAAGATTAATAGTTTTTTTAAATATTTATGTATGCTACATCTTTTTCAGTGAGATTTCCTAATTTTGAAAAATAAAAAATTATTATTAGGTAAAATTCTTGTCGAATAATAGGATATTGAGGTACAATGTTTATATAATGGATGTTTGAATAAGGAAGGTCCTACTTTATTAATTTTGAAAAATAAAGAATTATTATTATCAAATAACACTTTTTTCAGATAATAGGATATTGAGGTATAATGTTTATACATATAATGGATGTTTGGATAAGGAAGGTCCTACTTTATTAATTTAGAAAAATAAAGAATTATTATTAGATAAGACTTTTTTCTGATAATAGGATATTGAGGTACAATGTTTATATAATGGGTATTTGAATAAGGAAGGTCCTACTTTATTACGATTTTACACAACACCTCATCCTTTTATCGAAATTCGGAGTGAAACGTTGGATATTTTGTTAAAAAAAAAAAAAAAAATGAAGGTGACCTTCATATTTACATGTCAAAGCAACGGAATAAAAAGTTGTGCAACTCTCATTGAATGCACTCAATTTACGCGTTATTTGAAATCATCGCGTTAAAAGACACATCCTATATATTTATAGAGTAAGGACAAATCCAAGCTACAAGCTACACTATTACATTAAAGGTGAATGTAATGTCAGACGCTTAATTTCTTTACAATCAGTACAGCAGACCCCCGATCACCGCCTTAATCGGCGACACTTTTATTAAGAGGTCTAACAGGAAGCCAATTCACATATATTCCGTATTACGTAGCTCACTTGTGGCTAACAACATTTATCATTGAAAGAAAACTTCAATTGAAGGAACGAAATAAAATAAAAGTAAAATACTGAAAATGAATGATCATTTATGAAAATAAATATCTACTGTAACCCAATTTTTTATCATCTTTTCTCAAGCTGCGTTAAAAATCTAATATTTTGTTTGTATATAGCACAAAACGAAAGATTATTGTTACTAAAATTAGCTTTTTCATTTAAAATTGGCTACCAAACATGCTGAAAAACTTATTTGATCAATTTCCGAGATATTTTGTATATTTTCTATTCTGATCGATTTTCTTAGCTTTCAAAATTATTTTTCGAATGAAATATTTCGGGAAAAAAATTTCCGCGACAATAAATCTACTCTAATTTAAGGCATTTGAAGAAACCCTTAGCTTAAAAGTAACAAGGGTAATTCTTCTAATATCGACTTAAGGTTTTTCTTAAGCGAATAGAAAGATATATTTTATATCTTTTGTATTGCTTTATTTCTAGTTTATCAAAATCAAGACAAATAATATTATAGTAATAATTAATGATGATCGCATAACGTTTTAAACCTTAAAGATATTACTAGGTACTAGGAACTAGGAACTAGGGGTATTAGGAATTTTCCCTACAATCCAAAAAATATGTTTCAAATTATTTGTATGAAAAACTTACAGAAACCGATTTTCTTTGACCAATCGTCGAAATTATAAATTGATCGGCAAAGAATACTTAAATTTTTCCTACTGCTATTACAGTAGCGGACGAGAGGGCAACTTAAAGTATAGCTTTATGATTTGCAAATATTGCGTATACATTCATTTTTATTATTACAATAAAACACTATTTATTGATTAGCATAAAAAACAAAGCATAGCTTTATGATTTGCAAATATTGCGTATACATTTATTTTTATTGTTATTACGATAGAATACTATTTATTGATTAACATAAAAAACAAATTTTGTTTATTATGCTATTTCTTATATTCTCTAATTGATTTATTCTTGTTGACTCTTTGATCATTTTTTTTGCATTTTCTAAAAGATAATGCATTTCAAAGTAAGGGTACGGTGTGTAATTCATTTGTAATATTCCATTTAATCGAATCAAACATGATCATTATGCATGGGGTTATACCCGACAGATGATTGCAACGATGCTTCTCCAAGGAATGTGCAAATGGCTAATAAAGGATTATGCGACACGTAGGCACGATAACACTCCCACTTGTAGTCACAAGTCGAATACATTATCGGATTACAATGATGAAGCTGCTTCACTCATTTTTCATTTCCGTTTCACTCTTTCAACTGCTGAACAGCCACCAACTATTCCCTGCATTTTTAGTTTAAATTAAAGTGACGAATTTATACCTAAAGTGTGCATTAAATTTATTTTAAACTCTATAGAATTTTTATAATTATTATATGTATGTATCGTTACATCATTAACCGTGGCTAGTAATTATCTATTATGTAAAGTTAATCTCTATTCCATTGAACTCTTTAGTTTTAATGCAGTAAAGAATTTTTGGGAAGATTGAGAAATTTGAATAAGCTTAACAAATTTAGCAATTATCACGGGCTACGAGATGACTAATTGATAACTTCTATCACTACTTATTAACACTAGAACTACCGACAATTACAGTGTACTTATTTGCATGGAAGAGATTAAATTGAAAATTACATGAAAAAATACTGAATACATAGAAATTAAATCTTTATTTATACGTTCTGCAGAAGATCATAGTAAATTTTGGAATTCTTATCACAGTGAACTTATAGGATTGCTATAAATAATCACCAATTGGTCATTTTGACTGCTCTGGTAGTTCTAGTATTAATTATGAGAAGCTCATTGTTTGTGAGAAACCAATGTTTTTTATGTTTTGACTTTTTACTAGAAACAAGGACTTAGTGAATCACATCGACTTCAAGTTTGCATTTGATCAATGTATCTATCTTTAAGGCTAAATCAAGGGTTGACTGACCATATAAGTTCGATGGGCTGGCCTAGTTATCGGCCAGTTTGAGTTGGAAGCAATTTTTTTTAGACAAGTTCAAAAACATATTTCATATAAATTGTAAAAGTTATACACAATAATTTCCTCCTTCGAGTACAGAAACGCTTTCAACTTGCCACTCCGTCTCTGAGCTAGATATAATGTAATATTTACATTATAATATAAAGGAATATCTTGGTACGTATCATTGCTATAGAAATTTTCAAAAGTGTACATATCATAGTAAATTTATCAAGTTTCGATGAAAAATTACAAATTCGTCATTCTGATCCCCTTGGTAGTTCTATTGTTAATAAATACACGAGATGGACAAAACTTACGCAGCGAAAATGACTTCCCTTTGGAGTTTAGCACGAAACATGTTAACCCTTTGAGTGCTATGGGCGCATATATGCGTCTGACAAAAGTTACTCGTAGAGACTATGGACGCATATATGCGTTTATCAATTTTTGTCTTCTTAACCTTACGAAATTTTCAGTGGTCACACAGTTCAGCGTTAATCTTTGAGTGCTATCGACGAATATATGCGTTTGACGACAGTTGCTCGTAGAGACTATGGACGCATATATGCGTTTATCAATTTTTGTCTTCTTCACCTTATGACCTTTTCCGTGGCCACACATTTCAGCGTTAACCCTTTAGTGTTGACGAAAATTACTCGTAGGGACCATGCACGAAAATATGCGTTTACCAATTTTTTCGATCTTTCGCTTACTGCAACGCGTTTGTCAGTGTACGTGTAACAACACTCCGTCTCCACCGATAGTGCGCCGTCCTTTCGAAGCGCTTAGGCCAAGAGTATTCAGCACTCAAAGGGTTAACGTGTTACGTAAACTGCAAGCAAGTGGTCTCTATATGGAAGACCAGTAATGGTTTCTTTACTGCTATAATACGTTTCCCAATACATGTAAACCCATAAACTTACATTGGTAATATACTTTTGACGACAAAATACATTTTAATTTTTGATTTTTTTCTAATATGATATAATACATTATTTTATTTAAACATTAGATAATTTGACAAAAGAAATTTTTTGTAAAATGGAGAGCAGAAAAAAAGGGCGAAGGGGACACCCGGGTTTGAACCGGGGACCTCTCGATCTGCAGTCGAATGCTCTACCACTGAGCTATATCCCCAACGTTATCTAATTTTTGGATAACAAGGGATATATAGTGCAAATAACAAGTATTATAAACAAAACATAGAATATTTTTAAAAAGTTAAATTTTAATTTAAATTTACATTATAAGTAATTTGAATAATGATATTGTTATAGTATTTACAATACCTACTCGACGCAAGAAAAGTGACACCAATGGTTGTGGACAGTTTCTCGATTCCTGATTGATGCATAACATCTATTAAAAAAATTCTTATAATAAGCCTGCATTCAATCTTTGATTGGAGACGTTTATTACAATAATCAGATTATTACTAAAGGTGGCTACTATCGCCATCTGTGTTTCGTTTCTTAACCTTCCATTTGTACCGATAGTATAGGAATCGTCAAAAGTAAACTTTTTCAATATACATGGAATAACCATAAAATATAGAAACATACGTGCGTGTGTTTCGCAATAAATATTAAAGCTGAAGTATAATTTACATAAACACATACAGAGAAGAAGCTAAGGAGAATTACTACATTGCTAATTAATTTTCCCTTATACGCGTAACTTAAATGAAGAACTTATTAACACTCATGTTCGCCATAAAATTGTTATGCTCACCGAGCTCTCGCAGACTTGTTTGTAGTTGATCCAGAGATAATTGTTGGCCGTTTAGACGGTACCCGTCCTCCCGAATCCCCGGACATTCCGCTTCGAGCCTGAGACAAATTAGGATATAAAATTATCGATATAATATTCGATACGATTTATAAAAATATACAATTCAATCGGTAGATTGTTCCTTCGCTCAATTAAAATCATTTTTGCGTACATAACTCCAAGATACCCACACAAACGTTTCTGAATTCATAGTACAGGTGCAGCGATGAAACCGCAAGTGTGACATCCTTGACAAGATATCTTCTCTTACGAACATGAACTCGATCTGTTCATGTTGTAGATACGTATTAACAGTGGCTACTAACGAAACATGCGCTAAATAATTATAGAAACGAAGGACGCCACTTAAAAATGTGATGAAAACGTTAGTAATGCCTTGGTGATACGCGAATGAACTAATGGTCTCGAAATATAGCAAGAACGACGAAACTGAATTTTATGATTAAACAAAGCGTACCGTGTTCCCACCTAGGGCATCCAATAACTGACGAAACATTTTTGGGCGAGTTACGTAGTTCACTAAAATATAACCTTCCACTTGTAAGAGGTCTTGATTTATTAATCAATTATGTTAAAATTTTCACTGGTACTACGAACGAAACATTTTCTTATGTTACAGTTCGTCATTTATAGGTATTACATTTCCCACTGAAACTACACTTACACACCTCTCGGTTACGCAGAGATCGACGGAATTCGAGGTATCAAGATAAGAAGTAAATCGGCTACGATAAAACAGTATACGTATAAATATATGTTCACTGACATATTATCTATAGTGATAAATAATATACTGTTCGTTCATATTCCAAATTTTTGGAATTAACAGGTATCATATAAAAATTACTTGGTTGTTTAACCACTCGTTAATACATACAATATACTGTACGTACTGTCGGTCACAAAAATTTTTATGCACCTATGAATTAATTTATTAAATAAAATTAGACAGGTTCTGAAGGAATTAACGCTTCCTTTAAAGAAGATTTACGAGAAAATATAAACAAACTAAAATTTTATAGCTTGTTTGACATATAAAACGAAATATAAACAATTCTAAAAAAATGAATATATATGGTTACCATGGCTATATTGAAATTAATAAAATCTGTGGTTATAATAATAACATTTATAAGTATAATAATAAATTTTTAGTATTTTACTAACTGTGTAGTAAGATTCCATGATTTTGTATTCTTAATTTATTTATTCCTATTTATTTTTTCCTAATAAACAAATGTAAGAGGATTCGATATTTTTCAAAATTTGTTCAATTTTAACTGATTAATATTCCCCAGATGAAATACCCACAAGACGTTCTTGTCTTAGATAAAATTATGTATTCTTTTATTTATAATATGATTGCGTTCGCTGAGAAATTTTGCAAACTGTCATTATTCAATATAGTAAAAATCATAAATTAAAGCATATAACTGACATTAATCGGTATCCCCAGTGAATGTACTTAACTAAAGTTCAACTAGCGAATAATTGAGTTGCTCATTTGCCAAATTAATTAATTCTAGAAAACAAAAGATAGAGAAAATGAATAAATATAAAAAGTTAAGCATCGATCGAGTGCATTGCCAATAAAATTTAAATATATTCTAAAAATGGAGTTAATCACTTTGGTCTGTGAATGCCTCATAAGGTCTAGTCTAATTTGAATCTCATAAGGTATTCTACACTTTTCAGTTAAAAGAAATGCTTCGAACAATTTTTATTCTATTATAATTTTCACGCTCCCTCTTCCTATTATGACTTTCAATCTTATAAAAAGATTTATAAAAAAAATTGCTGGTTTTCAGTGTAACATTTCGTCATTTTTAAAATACTTAGTAATTTCAGTGCATAAATGTGTCATATCTGGAAACTATCTAAATGTTCCCTTTGCTTCTCAATAATATAAGAAATGCTTAAAATACAATTCGAACAGTTTTGAAGGAGAAATATTGTGAAAGATAAATGTCTTAAATTCCTTTTTTATAGAGCAGTAATGCATATCTCTCAGATTTACCTGGTCATCATTGGTGAACAACGTTCCAGCAATATGTAGACAGCTTCCTTACCAAAAATAATCAGATCATATCACAGAGAATTTAAATAATTTTTATTTATAACGAAGATAAGTTAGGCAAAGTATAAGAAAAGCTACACGGTTATACACATTCGCAACGCAGTACGATTTCGCAAGCGCCTATTGCATGCTAAAGTAATTAAAAAATTTCAAGAAATCGATAGTGTTGCAAATAAAAACTAGAAATCCCTACTGTGAAGTTTTTAAAGTGACAAGTAAAATGGGTAAGTCTTTATAGTTACGAGTGTACAAATAATTTTATGTCTGATTTACCGATATTAATAATTCCTTGCTATAGAGTAGAACCTCCCTCATCCGAACACCCATTATTATCTTTATGGTGTACCCAGATATTCTATTATTCGAGTGTTGTTTAATAATATAGTATATATTATAGAATAATAACATAGTATACATTATAGTCTAATAATATAGTATATACTAATAATATATAATAATAGTTCTTTGTTTAAATAAATTATGAAACATAACAATAAAAAGTGGGTAAAAATGTAAGGTTCACAAATATTCAAGCAAATTATGTAACCTTTTCAATATCCATTTAAATAATTAAAGTTTAGCAAAAGAAAAAGTAACTCTTTTATCATTCGAAAATTCTTTTATCCGAACACTTTTGTCTCCTTATTAGTTCATATATAGGAGACTCTACTTTAATTGTCTGATATTAAGTGCAGATTTTGATCAAAGCAGTAAAAATACTTATATTTACCTCGTGCGTAACAATTTTTGATTTCTCGAGTTTTCTATTTTCAGCACTGTTAGTTTCTTGATACTTTTTAATTACCTCAGCGTGCAATAGGCAGTTGCAAAATAATTATGTGCACAACCGTGTAGCTTTTCTTATACATCGTCTAGCTTCGTTATAGATAAAAATCATTTAATGAATGTAATAAATTATTGTAAGAAGTTTACTGATACAATATCGTTAAAAAAAAAAATAATAAATGAGTGTTTCATAGTCGCCAGGTATATTACTACCGATGGATATTATTTTGAACATTTGTAACATAAAGAGTAAATTCACGTATCATTCTAAGACTGTCTTAGAATCTAGAAACTTTTTTATTGTTCAAGGTTATCTGAAGATCATACATTAGGAATACTCACATTCACTATAAAACAAGATAGTACCAGTGACTTTAAAAGAACTGGAAAAAGTAACCTTAAAAATATTTTCTTTCTACGATACTTTTTTGAAATCATTTAAATCGTGCTTTAAAATAATTTGAAACATTCCTAACCTTAAAAACAAAGGAGATGTTTAGGTGGTCCCCTTCAATTATGATATATTGCATAAGCATGCAATTTTTCAATAAAATCTATATAATTAAAGAAACTTTAATCTCATACATAAGTGATGAATAAATTTCGAAATATAGTTAGGATATATATGTACCTATATGAAATAAATATAAAGAATAAATGTTAAACAAGTATCAATTCACAGAATAACCAGAGACCCAGTAGATTTTCAGCGAATATACACTTGAGAGAACTTCAGTCAGAAGGGTACACGTTCGTAGCTGTAAAGGTTCATCGAACCTTACCGCACGTACGGGTTCTCAGTCAATAATAAAGATGCATGCACAGTACGTAACTACGTTTGGTACATACGTACGTAAATACTACTCCGCACCCGTGGCCACATGCTCGATGCAAAATACGGCGTACATACTAAACCCGCGGTACACACGCGACCCGTTACCGTTTCTACAGAATGTTCCTATAAATAAGTACAACTAAATACTAAACTTAACCTTAACTTCTCACAGACGGTAAAGTCAATTTAGAAAATGTCATTTATGTAATATATTAAAATATATTAATATTATATTATAACACATTAATTGCTCTTTGTGCCCCCTGAATTTTATTGGAACCTTCCGATGGTGCTATGATAAAAGATACTCTAATGTCAAAGTCAAGTAAGTAAAGCAATTATTTCTCCATTAATCCTAGAATGCTTGCATTATAAATATCCTAGGTGAAAATTTATCTATACTTCTAAAACAAAAGTATTTATTCCTTTTCTTATTAATTATAGGCTATAAGGCGATGAAATAATATGATTGAAATTGTATTAATTTAAAAACATAAAATTCAATACTAATCAAGTACAATCATTTAAATTAAAGCTTCGATAAGAATTTACAAAGGTACCATCCCCCCAAAGAAAACCACTTTCTTTATTTTGTTAAAATACATAGTACCCTCTAATCAAACTACTTAACTGAAATATTACAACCAACCGTCAATATTTATGAGATTAATAAATATGTACAAAAGAAGTTAGGAAAAACATGCAAATATATTGTTTAGTAAAGCGATACAATATATGTTCGTAGATAAAACGCATGTGCATGCCTGATTAGTTGTTGCTAGAACTATGTACGATTCTTGTTTATCGAATGAATTGGAATTCCTGTGGAATGGAATACTGCTTACTGTTCCTATGGAAACAGCTAACCTTATATAATTGACAAATTGACAGATTTGTCGTGCGGGTGAATATGCACGGATATGTAACTCAATAGTACGATAATCTCACATCTACTATTTACAGTTGATTATAAATGATCTACGTGATCATGTTCTGCGGTTTGTTTGTGGACTTGTATGACCAAACTTATACACCGTTATAAGAGAAACTGTAAAATCTACTTTTGTTTAGCGTCAGAACGATATTGAGACCCCAGGATAGAGCTAGTTAAATTTGTAACGTTTATATAGCATTTAGACAGGAGTTATTCTAATAATTAGTTTTAGAACAAATAAGGAATTTAATATGGATAATGAAGTTAATGATTGACAATTTAATTAAGACTGACAATTTAAGGAACTATCTAAAAATTAATAAAAATTTAGTTAGACTATCAGAAGGTAACCAGTAAACTGAAGTAACTTAAAGGAGCTCGAAACAGAGGATATGCAGGAAGTTTAGGATAAATGAATAGACGAAATTCTACTGGATCCAGACGTCGTTTACATCTAGGGTACGGGGGTGATAGGCCTGTTCATCTGGCTTACATTTTGTCAACACGAGCAATATTTTGACAGCATCTCTAGGTCCCTTTATTTCTACGAGTATGTTACTTAAATAAATACATGATATTTTCATTAAACTCTGTACAACTCCCCGTATATTCAATTTAACTCTGACAACCCTATTAACGTCAACCAAAATCCCTGTATCTATTCATATGTACACTAAAATGTGACATAACCTCATCGTGATCGCACCTGCACATAGGTATCCAATTTTAAAGTCCGGTAGTGGCAGCTGGTGACAATATCAATTATAAACAAGCACCCAGTGTGCCGATGGAACAGATCGGTCACGAGAAAGAAAAAGAAGAATGAAAACCATCCGCACGATTCGGCAGTTCAATCCGAACTAACTACATCCATGCCATTCCGTTCCACTGTATTCCGTCACTGTGACCTCTCCCTCTCTCTCTCTTCCTATAGCTCTTCCCTTCGCTCGGGATCTTTTCTTCGAGTTGCATGCTCATTACAGAAACAATCAGTTGGTCAATTTCTATTTATGATGATTCGTTTTTAATTATCCGATTTTGAATAAGATATTAAAGCAGTTCTGTGAAAGAAGATTTCCATAGCTTTGCCGATGACCTATAAGGGTTACTAACAAGGAAATTTTCATTCATGGTACAATGACACTGTTTGGATCATGTGCTCTTGATATAAAGTTAGTTCAAGCTTAATAGTAATGATGAACTAATAATATAAGAAAGATATTATTATTATTATTAGATTATTTATCTTATATCATTAAATTGAATTCCATTATTAGGGTTAAATTTCGAAGTATTTTTTTAAATAGAACATTTAACGCAAAAAAGCCTCAAGGACTTAAAATTTTTATTCTATTAATTTTATTTGCGCTGCATAATCTTGGATGTTAACCCTCCGCGAACACGCATCATTTTTGCACCTATAGCGCGTAAACTGGATCTAATTTGCCCAAGACTATCTTTTTGTTGTTCTAAACTTTCAAAAAAAATGAATAAATTCTGAGATACATTTTGAAATCTCTATTTTAATGTATCATTGCTACTTAACACTTAACTAACCGAATGAGGAGATCTCCCATTCTTTCCTCTTCTATTGATTCTATTATTAGTTAGTCTTGGATTGGTGTTGAATTGATTAAAAATTGTATTTTGAAAGAGCGGAAAATGCATTTGATGAACTGTTAACAACACTAACTCAGACTAACTAGTAACAAAAAAAAATAGGATCAATGGCAGAGAGAAGAATGGAAGATCTCCCCATTCAGTTGGCTAAGTGATAAGTCAATCGTTTATAGGCTTAGTAAATAAAAATAAAAATTGCAAAACACCTTAGAAATAAATAGGATTCATTATAAACGAAATCGCCTCAATACGCCTACGGAGAATTAAGTCTGCAAAAATTTCATTCTATGATTGGTCAGTGACCAATGGTCACACTGTATGTAAGAAAACAATTCTTGTCATCGTAGAGATCTTCCAATAAATTCACAGAATGATAAAGAAAACAGAGCACGTGACATTGGTACCGGTTGAAAGGTAAGCACACATACTCACGGGCAAGTACTCGCGCGCGCGCGCGCATACACTCACAGACATCATCGTTCCATCATTCAATTAGTTCAATCGACCTTGGTAAACGCGAACTGTGTAACCTTCTGACCTAATCGTCCCTAATTTCATTTATCATGCGTGTGTATTAGGTAACATGCAAATCCCTACATGCGTGCTGAAAGTCAGCTGCAGAGAACTTTCGCCGGGAGTGCTCCTGTCGCGTTCCAAATACCTGTTCGCCTCTATATACCTGACGTGATTACGACTCGTAGCGTCCCACATAGATTTAGCCACGGATCATAAAGTTTGAATCCTGTGTTGTCGTGAAAGTCCATTTTTCTAGCCGGCGTCCCTTTTTGATTATCCTCGATTACAATTCCACCCCGTGCCTGTCAGCTGAAATTGATTTTCTACATTTCGGTAATTGTTTTATATTAAATTAACTAATATTGATTATTTGTATTAAGGTTTTTGGGGCATAGCTTTCATTTAATTTTAAGTAATAGTAGCATATTTAATAATAGTATTATTAGTAAGTACCAATTATAACACTAAGATTATGACGGTATTAGGTATTTCGAATGAAGGTATAAGGTATGTTATAAAGCTTTTAGGACATAGCTTTCATTTAATTTTAAGTAATAGTAGCATATTCAGTAATAGTATTATTAGTAGGTACCAATTATAATACTAAGATTATTACGGTGTTAGGCATTTCGAATGAAAGTGTAAAATTATACATTATATTTAATTAAGAATATAATCTATTAAGAATATAGCTCAAGTTCACAAATCGGTGTTATCATTATTATACTGAAACATTTGTTGTCTCCTAATTAAAAATTGATATAGAATTAAATTTAAAACTGATCCATAAAAACATCGGACATTTATTTCTACATGTTATGCTTTTACATACAATCAATAATTCCAAGAAAATTTTCATAAGAGTTATAGGTGTCACAATCAGGAACCATAAACGATAATGTAAGTATCAATTCAAAACCGTGCGATAGGATGGGTTTGTCATTAAAACTGACAATACGAGAAATAAAGTAATATTTACAGTTTCAATAATTACGTTAACTGTTAGCATTAATGGAGAAGCTGTAGCATATATAACAATTACATGCTACTCACTAGATCCTAATGTATCGTTGAATCCAAATTGCATTATCGATCGGTTATCAATACAAAAATCTGATCACTAATCTTCTTTCGCTGTTACAAAAACTGATTAATCGACGCGAGTCGTAAATGGAACAGGAACGAATACAGAACGTCCGCGTATGCTGCGGACGACAGCTCGCAACAGACTGCCGGTCGCAATGACGATGCATCGTCTTCGACTTGAATAGGTAAAATGGGTAGATAGATATAGGTAGATGGTGTAGCAACAACGATTGATCATTATGGAACACTGTATAACATACTTAGATATCTCTAAACTTACAATCTTTAACATGGTCGAAGAAAATAAAGAGACAACTCCTCTTAATTATTTCTTCCAGATTTTTCATAATTTTTCATCGAGTTTCATGACGTTTGTGAAACTTATTATTTGTTCAGAATTTCATAATTTTTCCTTCTTGCTTTATATAATCTGTCATAGGATACTTTATACATGTAGTTATGTAAAAAACCTTTTTATATTAAAGGAATTCAAGCAAAGAGACAAGATTAACGTTTCATTTGAAACAGATGGGATGGATTACTTTTTCTGTAACTATGATGGCAGGTCTGCCTGAATAGAACAATAGATGGAATATACATATGTACATATCTTTCTACTATATTAAATATGTATATCAGTATGTTTGTTTTACAGTGAATGGGCTTCAATATTCATTTAACTAAAGACTAAACTACATGAAATAATAATTTTAAAACAAGGAAATCAGAGCGACAGTTTTGGTTATCTATTTAAGCTTAAACTACCTAAATTGTATAATTTAACATATGGTATTTTGTCGGATTAGATAAAATACAGGAACAATAGGGCATCGACCAATTTGTCTAGTAAAACCGAGCCAAACGTTAACACCATAAACGTTCATTCCAATAACAATGAAGAGCTAGAATGAGCGATGAGGTAAAACGGTACATCGATTGATGCAACGACGAGGTACCATTGAAAATGGTAACATTTCGTGTCACGATGTAATGGAAAACAACTAGGCTATTCTTTATGTTGGCATTGTGGGTCATCACGGAAGCGTAGAAACCTGGTCGATGACCTTGAAAATCAGAAGTTCCATGAGAGAAAAGAGCAAATCTTAAAGAACTGTAAAAGATAAATATATTTAAAAAAAGTTCTTTTAACTAATAATATAACTAGAAAAAATTATATTGTTTGCAGACGATTAAATGTGATGGCCACCAAGAGATTTTCACATTTTTGATAAATCTTTTAGATTTAACCTAGACCTTGTTGGTAATTCTACCATGCTTACAAAGATGCAACCGCAGCTGCAACTGTTGACGAATCATAGGTCTGGCAAATTACATCATAGTGTGTATGAGATACGCTGCCAAACTAGAGCGGTGCATGCTAAAGATAGGTCGGGAATCGACGTGTGTACCTACAACCAGTATGGGGGACAAGGACGACCTTGGCCTTAGAAGTTTATATAACGAGGAAGCACGAGAATTGCGAGCTCAGTCGCGTCGTTTGTTTCGACCCATTGATCTGTTACCTGGTTGAGCTTCTTTAAGATACACGCTTCCTGGTGCACTACTTTTTCTAGCTGTAAACGGTCTAAACTTTTCCAAAATATTCACTGATTCAATCTGATTATAATAATTAAACAGTAACCTTCTTCCAGCAAATGAAATCTTTCAGTTATATTAGTTATAATTGAAAACGATAATTGATTTAATTTGGTAGTTGATTATTGTTTGATACTCTACTTGTATACGGTTGAAAATTAGTAAAAAGTTTAGTGGAAGTAAAATTTTTAAAGTTATATTTATTAATTGGTTTACCGGTCACGTTTCGCCAACGTAGACGACGGTAATGATTTGTTGTTGCATTGGAAAATTCCATTGATTCCGATAATGTCAATTAGGAAAGGATCAATTGACCAGATCAGTGAATAATTCGGAAGATAACACGGAACAGTGTAATACTCGTGGACCATTGAAAGTGAAATTATCAATGACGGTTGAACAGTGACGAAAATTCGTTGGGACCAGAGAAACGTGATTGGATGGATTGCTTCAACTTAAGTAACTGCTTATAGTCAGTAACGACAAGTGATGCTTCCGGTATGCGAGGTAAATTCAAGCTTTCAGTGCCTGGAAAATTGTAACGTCGTAATCCTTATTTTTAAACAAATCAATTAGTTTGAAATAGTAAGTAATACAATTAATTAGAAAGTTCAAAAATTAAATTCAAAATTTTTTTAATTTAGAAATAAAAAAGTTTGAATTATATTATTAAAAGTATTTGAATACTTAAATTTTTAAAACATAAATTGCTCTTTGATGATCCAAAGATTATCATCTCTCAGACCTATTATTCAGGGTGCAGTCTTAGAATTTCAACCACCGTCGCTTCTATTTCTAGAAAAAGATATTGCGGCTTAATTGTGGAAAATATATATGTTTAGGTGATACGATTAGCCTAGAATTGGAAAAAAAGCGATGCACCTGATTTTACTTTGGGCGTTGGTCGCCCTAATTGGCCGAGTGGAGTGCAAATGTAGCTTAGCACCAATCGTGAATAATGAACAGTCGATCGCCTACGTCTGCACTCATGGCGATTTAAACGACCTCGACGAAATATCTAGCGAAGCAAATTGGATAGAGTTCACGGTATCCCGATTCCAGCTTATTCCGGACAATGCATTGTGGCGTTTCAAAAACCTCAGAAGACTGTCCTTTTACAATTGTCATATTAACTTCGTCGGTCTAGACGCATTTTCTGGTCTAGATAGGCTAGAATGGTTAATATTCCATGGAACCAAGATCCATGTGGTTCGAGCTGCATGGTTCCGTCCCTTGATAAACTTACAGAGGCTTATTTTGGACAGGTAAATTGTATACCAAGCAGTTATCCTATAAACAGTGGGATTAGATATCATCTGGTGAGATTAAAATTATAACATTATAGCGTCATAAATACAGAACGAAAAATTAAGCGAAAGCATACAAATGGCCTATGTTATTCTTGAAATCTATTTCGACTGCATGTATCAAATTCAAGGTTTTGTCAGAGTCGATATGAGATCAGTTACATAAAAAGAGCCAGGTGATGTCAATGACCCAGTTTTTAATGGGTAGCATGGTCGAAAACGTGATGTCGCATTTCATCTAAAAAGATTTCCAAAAAAGGTATCATAATTAATCTATATTACTTGCATGAGAGATGCGGAAACACGGAATTCTTTTTCCCGCGAAACGCCAACGCTTTCGCTGTTTACGTAGAAAACCTTATGGTTATGTAAAAATGGTAATGGATCTCGTAATGATTGCAAAGCATGATGGGGATTATTTACAGATGCGACCTGGTGCATATCGAACCTGATACTTACCGCATGTTGCCAAGATTGGAAGTTCTGGGTCTTCGCGATAACGATCTTGACTGCTTACCGACTGAGGAATTGTCTTACTTACCGATGCTCAGAGTCGTACGTATCGACGGCAATCCATGGCTTTGCGAATGTCGAAGAAAACTAGACGAATATTTCCGATCTCGATCTATCGTTCAAGAAGTACAATGTGTGATACAAATCAATTCCTGCGAGAAATATCAATGCATGGCTCCAATCGAATTTCATCTTCTTCCTTCTGTGCTTACTACCCAACAGTTATACAATTTTACTAGGGTAAGTGTCGATAATTTTTTTTTAGATTTCTGTAATAAAAATTGTCATATTAATTGTAGGAACATATTCATGGAAATGAATTTCAAACAAGTGCACTGACCTCCCTGAATAGACTTCCGGATAAAACTACTTCAATAAAGATTTCCGGTTTGATGATAAATACACTGCCGAAATACGTGTTTTTCCGATTTGGAAACAGTTTGAGAAGCTTGGATTTGAATGATTGCCAAATTAATGCGATCGAGAGTGGAGCTTTCGAGGGATTGCATAAACTGGAACGGCTCTCTCTAACCGGTAATTGGTTTTCGACTGTGGGAGCTAACTGGTTCAAAGATCTTGTCAGCCTACAGCAATTAATTTTACAACGAAACAAGATTGAACAAATAGAAAGGACCGCGTTATGGCATATTGGAGATACTTTGCGACATCTCGATATTCGAGACAATCTACTTCGATGTGTAACCATCGAAGAAGTAGCTGAATTGAAAAAATTGGAAAGGTTAGACGTCGTAGGAAATCCCTGGCTCTGTACTTGCCGAAAAAATCTCCAAAATTTCCTCATCCAAAAGAACGTTGGGTTCGAAATCAATTCAGGTCGATGTTACGAGAACGAAAACGAAATTCCAGATGGCAGCAACAGATGGAACCAGCAACAGGTAACGTATTAGTTATCTTCAGTCTAATTTGTTTTCAAATTTATTAAAACGTATGAAAATAATTTTTTTTTTTTGCATGTAGATGACTTATAATAATTCTATTACAAATGGAATGGTGTATTGGACCTCTTTCGAAGAGAGCATTAAACAAAAGAACATATCCATAACAATATCATCTTCTACGGTTCCTCCACATGTTACTTATCCAACTGTCACACCTCAACCACCTGTTTATACAGGTAAATGTTACCCAGAGAAAACCGATGAAAGATCCAATTTAATTTATACCTGTCGGGCTATCACATCAATCGAGGATATAAACGTGATACCTCCGACAACTCACACGATTCGAATTATTCTATCGAATATTAAGAAAATTTCCAAGAACAGTTTCGCACGCTTCAATGGCTATTTGTCGAGACTTGAGCTTCGAGACTGTGGTATCCAGGAAATCGAATCTCGGGCCTTTTATAGTCTATATAATTTGGAATATTTATCCTTACAACATAACCAAATCGAATCCATAAATTCAGACATGGTCGAGGGTCTTTACAACTTGAGATATCTAGACGTGTCACATAATAACATATATCGAATCACGAACGATGTATTCGAACATCTGCCTTTTCTCACCCACCTGGATATCTCTGATAACTCTATGAACTGCATTGGCGTGACTAATATGGCCGAGCATTTACAATACTTATCATCTTTAAATGTTTTTGATAATCCCTGGAGTTGCCTATGTGGAACTAAATTGGCGGCATTTTTGAATACACGTAACATAAAGTACAATGAACATTCATTGTTGCTGAAAGAAGATTGCTATGGAATGCCAAGACCAGAAATTACAACCAGCCCTTCAATTACTCCAACGACGACGACGACGACTAGTGCTTCCGTTTGGAACCAAACGATTGAAGGAACCTGCACGACTCACGAAGATACAACAGGAATTCGATACCGATGCACCGGTGGTAATTTATTGTTGTTACAATCAATACCGCCAGAGGCAACTATAATTGAATTTCATGATGGACATTTACCCCGGATACCGTCAGAATGTTTTTCAAAATTCATAAATCTACGGGAACTCTCTATTGTAAATTCCGGTTTAACAACTATAGAGCAGGGTGCATTTATTAATTTGAACAAATTAAAGAAACTGACCATTCAGGATAATCCTTTAGAGATGATAGGGTCTTCTTGGTTTGTGATAGAAAGTTTGGAAGAGTTAGACTTGCGTGGCAATTCAATCAAATACATCGGACCTGGATCATTTCGATATCTCAAGCAACTTACATATTTAAATCTCGAGGGGAACGATTTAAAATGTATTTTTACTAGCGACTTAAAGGATATGCCGAATTTGTATATCGTTGAATTTTCCGGAAATCCTTTGAAATGGAGATGTAGAGTTGATTTAGAACAGTTCTTGGAATCTCAAAAAATTAGATTTGTGAAAATCGAAAATTCTTGCGAAGGTAAAAAATTGGTAAGAAATCTCCTGTTACAAAATAAAACAGATGGATCCTTCGATTGTCCATCCGAGTGTTCGGTTGCTACTAATATTGGTCAACAGTTATTCCTTCTATTTATACTACCATTACTAATAATATTGTATTGATTTATAAAATGTTATTGAATGAAATACTTAATAACAGTACAATAATATATGTGTTCATTCGTCGTATAATGCATTTTGCATATCTGTTCCAGTAATGCATAAAGATTAAAGATTTATACTTGTTATTAATATTTTTAATAATTACACGATACATACGTTAAAAGGGCGTGATGAAATTTTACATCGTAGTGCTTAGCAAGCAAAACGCACATGGACCTGAATACTTTATGAAGAATGATAACGGTCAAGAAAGACGAATAAAAATTAGGACATATATAAAGAATCTAATTACATATTTTTTAATTGTAAATTAAATTAGCTATTTATTAACATTGTGTGCCATATTATATTTTACAAATTAATTTATTCTTATAAAAGCTCGATTTCAATTTGTACATATATTTTCTATATTCCAAAACAACTGTACCTATAAGAATAGTTTATTGTAATGCAGCCTTAATCAATTTATACTTAAATACAAATAATAACTGCATAAATAAATATTTTATTGTAAATAAATCTGAGCTTTACTTGTTATTAAAGGTTTATGAACAATTTTAACAATTATCTAGTTTAATTCATTTTATATATAATCAATTCTCATTAAATAATTTAATAACGTCTAGTGTTTATCTGTGAAAAACAGTATCAAAGAAAAAGGATTATAAAAATATTGTTTTTTAATAGTTATATAAACATAAATTTAGTATACGTACCAGTTTCAATAACCTTTAAAATATAGTTTTGTTTCTTATTCTTAGTAATTTTTAATACATTATAACTATTATTTCATATAATAAAGTATTCTTTAAGCACCTAACTACCGCATTATACAGAAATTGACTATATGTAACTAAGAAGTTACATATTTTTGTGAAATAAAAATTTTACA
This sequence comes from Tetrapedia diversipes, assembly GCA_033822845.1. Classification (NCBI taxonomy): domain Eukaryota; kingdom Metazoa; phylum Arthropoda; class Insecta; order Hymenoptera; family Apidae; genus Tetrapedia; species Tetrapedia diversipes. Next base: position 319,132 of record JAOPTO010002258.1, read on the forward strand.
ACGTTGGCGGAATTTTTGTCAATCTTATATCGAATAATTATGTTAGTTTTATACAAAATAAAATATAATTATACTCATTTTGTTAAAATGAAACAAATGAAACAAATTTATTGTTCATATTGCATTATATGCGTTAATTTTAACTTAATAGACTATATCATAATAGATTACTTTGCACATGTGTTACTTAAAATAAAATAGATAAAATTACCTATTTCTATTAATAATAAATAAAAATGCATATATATTACATTATAAAAAATAATGTAAAAAAGAAGACAAGCAACTCTCGTCTTTCTTCTAGCAGAGCGTGGTTTCGATCCACGGACCTCTGGGTTATGGGCCCAGCACGCTTCCACTGCGCCACTCTGCTCTGTTATTAAAAGTAACAATTACATGTACATATTGCAAGTTAAGTATAATAAAAGATTTATTTTTTTAAATCATTTAAAAAAATAAAATATTTGTTATTCTATTATATGTATAATTTTGAAAATTAGTAAAAATGAATAAAACATAATTGGATTAACTAAAACAGTTACAATAAAGTATACATGCCAATCAAGCAAAATAAAAAGTATTTAAGTATGTTCGTTGGCCTAGAATTTGACGGTATATCGATTTACTGTAATTTGCAATGTTGCAAATTTTTTAAAAAACAGATAAAGTTCCATCTCGATTTACCTCCTCTTAGCTTGCATTTTCAATTACGATGCAATCAGTGTTTATTTAAATTCTCGAAATTGTATCCTTGTGCAATTGCTAGATATACTTTTATATTTTATTTATAAGTATATGCTATGTTTTATCTGTAAATAATAATGCCATCTTATTTAATTAACTGAAACCTAGTCCTGCCATATACATAGGTATGTACCTATGTACGTATAAGTATTTTATACCCAATTACCTGTTTAAGCTTTTTTACACTCACTTACGTGTTTTTTAACTCATTAAAATGTAAATGTGGGATACAACTGTACCACAAAAAAATATAGTTCGTTATAAAAATCACGCAATTGTATTTAAAGTTTAATCGTTTAATTGTTTACCCTTCTATATTTACATAAAAAATAAAAATATTAAAGATTTCTAATTTATTCTAGAAAAATTTAAATATAAGTGCATATATAAAAGACCTGCTTCTGTTATGAATAAATACCATTACTCTAAATGAATACTAGTATGTACTACATAAAAACACAATCCTATTATCTAATTTCTAATATCATTATGGAAGACAGAACATATCGGTGATCATGAAAGTAGTTTAATTGTAAGATATTAATTGAATTGCAAGGAAATTAGTTAAATCACAAGAAAGGAAATAATAAACTTTAGAAAAAATATTTGATTTAGATCATTTTCATAATTACGAATACATACAGTATTTATTATTCATTTAACAGATTTAAAGATTTCGATAGCATAAGATAAAAATAAAATCAAACGTACTGACATTGCTATAAGCTGTTAACACAGAAATGCTATGCTGAAATTTGTAAATACTAATAAGACAAAAACATTAATTTGTACGTCGCGTGGGCAGGAGTCGAATAATTGAAGGTGTTCTGGATTATTTTATTTCTGCAACACGAAAGTGTTGTTTCAATTTTCCATATTATAGCTGAATTTTTATAAAACACATAACAATGAAGAAACGCAATCAGCATCGTCAGCGATGTCATATTTTTGTTGCGTGAAACTCATATTGCAAAACCGTGACCTCAAATGAAATTTACATGTCAGAGAATCCCTATAAAAACAAAATCTAATCCATCAATCTTCAGTCAAAGTTTTGAATTCACGAAGTCAACGAAGACTCAACGATGAAGTTCAACACGTGTTTTCTGTTTCTACTGTTGGGTGTCACCTTGATTCAGTCTGACCCAATTCCTAAGATAACTGAAAAGAAGTCATTAGCAGAAAACAGCAAATCAGAAGATACGAAAGAAAACGTGAAAATCGAAGAAACTGGTGAGGATAAGGACAGATCTAAAAAGGCAGCGTTTTGTCTTCAAATTGAGCCAGGATCTCCTCAAGCAGCCCAATTCGCTTTAAACGAAAATCAACTTGCTATTCAAAATATTCCACTAACAGTACAGACTGCTTCTGTTCCTCAGCAAATCCAATCTCTAAACCTAGTTCAACCTATTCCTCAACCATTATCACAAGCCAATATAGTCCTTCCTCAACAAGTGGTTCCAATCCATACACTACAATTTGTTCAACCTCCAGCTCAACCATGTGCTCAATCAACTCCATCTGCTCAGACTATCCAAAAGCTAAAGCCTAAACTAACCCCTGCAACAGAATCACTAACTGATACTGAACAGCCAAAGCCTGTACGTATTGAAAAACCTCCTCAGTCCTTGCCTGCACCTCAGGAAGCCTTAACTGTGCTACCAATTGTCCCAGCTTATCAAGAACATCTGATGCTATTTTCTGAACCTGAACAAGCCACCTTTGTTCAAGTTCCTTCAGTCTCAGCTTGTAGTAATCCTCTTCATGGACTTGTAACTGAATGTACTTGTCAAAAGATGGAACCAATGGCTATGAACATGATACCTGTTATGCCTTATCCGTCAACTTATACAAGATCTCCAATGGTGATGCCTCATACAGTAACAAATGTAAGTAACAAACAATGAAAAACAGCACGAATATGTAATAATTAATCTACCTTTTAACAACTGTTGCCTATGTTAATTGTTTGCAGCAAGTAAAAACGGGACCTCAAGGTAGAACTCATACTTACGTTAATGTAAATGTTCCATCTCATAGCCACCACCCTCATCATCTTCACCAGACAATGTATCAGAAAACATACCTACGTGGACTTGATTCTGAAGTGAATCCATATCTAACCAAAGAATTGATTGACAATACCTATGCAACTAAGGGAATCACCATTAATGCTTATCCACAGAGTTTTAGGGGAATGAATTCTGTGGTACAACCCACCTACCAATTTCCAGGGAATTCTTTAAGGAACACACAGAACGTCCTGGGCAATACAGCTCCGTCTGAAGTGTATGATCTCATGTCTACCAATAAAGCACCTCGTGAAGCTGATTCTAATCAACTATCACCGGAAAAAACCGAGGAAGTCAAAGAAGAAGGCAAAGTTATGTTAATTGATGGTCGACGTAATGCAAGGAGCAATAAAGAAGAAGCAAAGAGTCAAAAGAAACAATTAACAAAAAACTAAAATATTTATAGAAAATATAATGAATTCATTGTACTTTTTATTTTGTATTTATTGAATCTTCAATTTATACATGTCTAAGGACTTATGACTGATCAAATAAAATTTTTAAGTAAAAATACTTGTCTCTATTTTAACAGATAGAATTATCTCTGGGTATCATAAGTAAATTCTTTGAAGAAGATACTTCCAAATATTTTTGTAATGCAGATATGCTTAGACGCACCCATGAACACTTGCAAGAAACAGTTGTTTCAGAACGTTCTTCAACTATTTCTAAATTTTTATTTCAAACTTAGAATTATTACGAATTATTAGAAATCTATAATTAAAAATTAATTATAATAATGTAGGTTTATAAATTTGTACCGTCTGTTAGTTTCAAATCTTCTAAGGCATTTTCATTAATATTAACCCATTTTAATATGTTTTCTGCAGTTGTAGAGTTTACATGCTTTAAAATGTATTCAATTCTCTTTGTAAGATCAGGAGAAGACATTATTCTTTTTAAAATTGATTTGTCTATAGACCATTCACTATCTTCATCCCCTTTACAATTACAGCAAGTACAAGTATCTGGATGATCAATATTTCTGCATTGCTCATCATAATGAAGTACTAAAAAATATCTCAATCAAACTTATTTTTCATTAAATACAAGAATAAAGGTTATAATTACCCTCACACTTCAAACAATAGCAACATCTGCAATCTTTCACATGGGGTTCGTTCAGTACTTGAGAAATAAGAGTCACAGCAGACTAAAGAAAAGTACTTTTTAATAAATGGTATAAAGTATGGTTATAATTAAAACATACATGTTCTAATTTAGTTTCTTTAGTACTTGAATATGTATATTTATAATATTTTCTAATTAAACGAGGTGATGATGGAGGAGCTTTCGCTGGTTGTGAGTGAAGCTTATAAGGAATATCTTGAAACTCCTTTTTACAACGATCCCCATCATATTTTGCAAAATACCACCTATGATCAACTCTATATGGTCTAACATCTATATTTTCTTGTTTCAAAACTTGTGATATCAACATTCGCTTAATTATCTGAAAATAATTACTAAATAAAAATTACCCCAATTATGACATTTCTTGTAACTACTTTTGCAGCTGGATGGCCAATACAATTGCCAAATATTCTAAGTTGTCTTAATAAAGGACTCTTCTTTAATGTATATAAAATATTTACTACTCCATCATCAGTAATCTTATTATATGAGATATCGAGAGATAAAAGTTTTGAAAATGGAATGGCAAAGCTAAGACTCCTAAAAATTATTGTAATTAATAAAAATAATATTGTTTGAAGAGATATTTGAAAAAATCTATTAGATACCTTGCACCATGGTCAGTTATGATGTTGCTATGTAAACTTAAGGTTTTCAAAGCTGGTCTTTGTGCCAACCATGCAGAAATGTAATCAATACCATGATCTCCAATATTGTTACAACTTAAGTCCAATAAATGTAATGAATTATTATATTTAGCATTAGACATCATATTTTCAATATCATGACAACTGAAGCCATATTTTTGTAAATATAATGCTGCTAGAGTAGTATTATACTGCAAAAAGAATTTTAATTGAAATAAATACAAGAGAAGCAGAAACATGAAATTACTTTAAGCATGTGACCAATGACATCAGCAAAATGAGCCGAGTCAAAATAATACATGCATCCTGGATTGGGTCGACTTATATTCAGACTTTTTAGATTTTTATTAAAAACATTTTGATCTGAACTTAAAACCATCATAAAGTATATTAAACTAGAAGCTGTTTGATTTATATCTGCTACATTCAAACTATGTATATATTCATTTTTTAATAAAAAGAGTGCTATATCCTTTGAACACTGTAAAAATTATTTAATTAAATTTTAATTAACAATTTAAATAAATAAAACACTCTAAATATATTAATTACTTCATTTCCCAATTTGTTTGCTCTCAAATTAAGATTTCTTAATTCTAAATCTTTTCCCATTTCCAGCATGTAACAAATTCCAACACTAGCAATATTATTGTTTTGAATATCTAATTCTTGAATATTTTTGTATACCTGGTGTAAAAAAATTTATTAAAAAAGTACATGTTAATATTATTTCTTCTTTTTAAAATAATTGTCTTACAAGGAAATGATCAATTAAGTTTATGAAGCCAGCATCTGAAATACTATTACTGGCCAAATTAAGATGAGTTATATCTTGATGTTTTTTCAAAAAGATTAACAAAGCTGGAATGTCTATGTCTTGAAGATTTCGTCTGTAGTAATTTAGAAAAAATATAATATGTAATTTATTAAATAATTAGAAAAATATTAAACCATAATTTCTACTTTTACTGACTTGAGTTTTTTGTATACTACGTTTCCATGCATATCAAGTTTTTTCTCAGTACCGCAAATAGTGTTACAAAAGCATTTAAAGAAACATTGACTCAAAATTTCGTGAGCAAAAGGAGGTTTCACATCTTGGAGCACTTTAATTAAATCAGCTTTTTTACAATCCGCACATGAAAATGGACACTGATAATTATCAAATGTCATGATTTAATTAATATTTTTAATAAATTTTTATTCAAACCAGTACAATAAAAACAGGACTTAAAATGTTCTTACTTCAAGTTATATCATTCTTCTTGTTTGTATTTACAAGATTAATGAGCATAATTAATACACTTCTATTAAAAAAAAAATAATGGACGATTTCTTTTTTCAAAAGAAAGACGAACCCGAGATTATTCCATTAGACATAATGTTCAAAGGTGACTAAGAAAAACTGTAACTTATAAATAAAACAAGAATAAGAAACTTGTATTAAATTCATATTTATTCTTTCATTAGCATATTGTGAACTGGACCCCATTTCTTCCGAGCAAGATGTTCAACTGTTACCACTATCACAAAGTGACAAGTGGTTAATTTCTGCTCGTGTGCTCGATATGATCACGTTAACAACGACAGACACAGGTCTTGCATTTTTTAAATTCAGGAAAAGAGCTTTGTTTTTCGAAGAATATCTAATGTATTTAAAAGATCTAGCAGAATCCAAAAATTTAGATTTTGAAGAAATGAAGTATAAGATGCAAATATGTGGGAAACCCAAACAGACTACTGGATTATAAATTCATGATCACTATGTACAAGCTTTATTTTTCAACGATAATTTACAATGTTGGATCTTACATCAGTTATCTATAATGTTGAAATTAGTTGAACGTTATTTCATAACAAATTGAAACGTTGAAAATCTCTGGTAAAAGGAAACATTTGTATCTTGATGTTTGATTCACTGGATATTTTATATTGCATGAAATTCTGAAACTTAAGAAATAGTTTAATGCTTGTACCTGTTTGAAAATCATTATCTATGTATTAATACAATCTTAGTATCACACAGTGAATTTTAAACATTATCTGGTTACACAGAGTAAGTTATCTTTTTCAAACAAGATTGCTTTCTATGCACGTAAAGATTAAATCGTAAATTTAATTACTTTTGAAAAATAAAATAAATATAATAAAACTAATAAAAATAAATATATATTTTACAATACTTTCTAGTATCATTTAATTACGAAGCACATGAATAATAGAATGACAATATCCACAAACCAATTTTATTGCAGCATAGCTGAACAATTAAAAATATGACTCTATTGTGTTTCTCAGAGTATCAAAAACAAATATAAGAAAAAAATATTAACAATAATATTTGATAAAATTGAATATACAAAAATATTTCAATGAGTTTCGCTTTGCGCCGATAAATAATGCAGAACGGTTTTGTTCCTCAATATGCAAAAGATAAATACTTTCCTCATGTTATTACCTCTTGTCTTAGCTAGAAAACATTTTATATATTCTGATGTATCCACTTTAAAGCATTTCTAACATTTCCAAGCGTGACTCTACCAAGAAAACTTGCAATTAACTGATATTCTGGCATAGTACGTCTTCCACAGGATCTTGTAGAAAGAGAATGGTTATGGGAATTCTTTTCTCCAATTTCCTGATCATTCTCTTCATGCAATACTCCTGTTAGTTGTAGCATTCTGGAACTTCGGCCCTCACAAAGTACTTTTGTAGTTAAGCACAAAAGCCATTGCATAACCTATTAAAAAATGTAAAAGTATAATAAATTCTTGACACTTAAAATTAAATTTAAAAATAAAAATGTTTCGTTACTTGACAGTACCTTAATGACGACGGTATAATAAATAAATTTTTGATGTTTAGAACTAGATTTAAAAATAAAAATACCTCATTACTCGACGGTATCTTCCCTTGGCTTCTCAACCAAGCGCTCGGTGCCCATAAGTGTAATTGTGCTATAGTTGCTGCAGTTTCAGTATCAAGTCTCTGAAATCGAAATGATACTGAAACTTTAAAATTCACTTAGGCAGAAAATGTATTTAACTACAAGTTGAAATACCTTATATAAACTTTTCGATAACAAATTTTTTATGAGTGTAGAAATAAGCAGTGGTACATGATTTGGCAAACTTGGGAGATCTTCCTCCTTATAATTATAATTCTTAAGAGAAGTTCCTTCCTTATCATTATGGAATGGATTCTTCATGCCAAATATTTCATATGCTATGGTCCCAACTGTCCAAAGATCAGCTTTTGTGTAATTGATACTGGTAAATGGACCAGGCTCTGCTGTAATTACTTCTGGTGCCATTAGTGCAGCATTACCACCTTTATCAACATCATGAGTGTAATAGGGTAGGTATAGTCTGTGACTTTTATCTGCCAGACAACATCCAAAATCTGTGATCACCAAAGATGGACAGTTATCTGTTTCTTCAGACAAGTCTAGTAGAATATTGTCACTCTTCAAATCTCTATATTTTAAAAAATAAGCACAGTATATATTAACTGTAACATGGTCTTGTTGATACTTATGCAGTAGCACTGATTGTAGCAAAATATATTCACTTACCGATGTGCAATGCCATGTGCGTTCAAATGAGTCACACCTTCAAGTAATTGAGTCAATAATAGTATTGATTCTCTTGTATTTAAACTGCGCTCACTTAAGTATTGTTTCAATGTAATGTCGTATCTGCAGCAGAAAAAGTAACGAATGGTTGTATTACTTGAGATACCTGTTAAACAATTACAATTCTTTAAATAATTGAAACCTTTTCATTAGCAGAAACAAGCTCATGTTTCTCCCAGATCCATGAGGATTGATGCGCGCAGGTAAAGCATCTGGATACATTCCCCATGAACCTGGCAGGGCTGGTACTCTATCAGCAAAAACGTAATACATCGCTACAATATTTGGGTGCGGTGGTAATTTAATTTTTCTTTCAGCCATCTTCACCTCCCATTCAGCAAGTTCCTCATTTTTTAAACCTTTTCTTGCTGGCACAGTTTCCCGATACATAGATTTCAAAATAGAAAATGCATTTGATTCAGTATCATAGTTAAACATCATTTTTAATGCCAATGGAAATACAGTTACATCTTTGGTTTGTTCATCTATGTTTATTTGATTTTGACTTTCATTATTAGGAGAATCATTCAATTTTGCTGCATAGACAACTGCAGAACACCCTTTTGCAATTGCTGGACCAATTACAAAATTTTTTAATGTAACAACTTTCTCTTCATCTTTGATAACTTCATAATTTTTATCATTTTGTGGAGCATTCCACTGCAATTTTGATACAGCTTCCTGCAAACCAAATATTTTCTACTTATATTTTAATTTTTCTACAGTATTTTATGGAATAATATAATCAATAAATTATTATTCACCCGAATTTCCCAACAGACTCCTTCCAATTCATCATCTTTTGTTAATATTCCAGTGCCAGATGCTAATGAAACACCAACCAGAGCAAAAAAAGGTCTCGAATCTCCAAAAACCAATTTACTAGCAGCTCGTCTGCGTAAATCAGCAGCTAAACTATTAGTAACTCGCTTTAAGATATTATTTACAAAGATTTGTCGAGCATGAGCTCCCAAGTAACCAAGATGTCTTCCTGTATTAGACACAGTGTTGTTACCCTGGGGCAAACCGCCCTGGGATTTGCCTATTTTAAAATTAAAATAAATAAATCTTCAATTTTTCTTCATATATCAAAAGATTTCATTTTTTTGACTATTTTAATAAATAGTAGCAAGATATATCAAATATATAATGTAATCATATTATATTCGACAGTTAGATAACCTCAAAACTGAAATAATATTGAAATATAATTTGAGTAATATTAAATTCGGATTTTATCGAGTACGTATACAAAGACATATAAACTGTCAAACGAGAAGGTTAAAATTATTGAAACCCTATTTTGATGATCAGTCACGGTATCAAGGTCTTACGAAATAGACGATATGTCAAAAGAAAAAAGAAAATTAGTGTCGGGAGACTCACCTACTTGTACAACGTGTATCTTGTCGTGATAGTTCCTTGGGTGGCACTTGGAGTAAAAACACTCGGTATTTTTGATGGAATGTAATAGAGCTCGACCATTTTGCACGAAACGGTAGATTACAGTCCGAATCGACATCTCTCCACGTTTCTGGGCTGAACCCCAAGAAAAGTAGGCCTTCGCCGCCGAAGGCAAGCTCGTTTTTAGTAACTCAATCGTTTTTTCGAAAATTTTCGGTTAACTGCGTAGATACAAAATTTTAAAAATGCAGTAAATTTATTGCTTTCTCCTTCGTGGTCGTTTTCGTACTACATTATCGAACCCTATCGGATTATCACGGAACCGTAAGTGCAGTTCCATATACTGTATAGGTAGATGTTTTATAAAAAGAAAAAATCAAATTAAAGTTAGAAAAAGCAAAATGTATTAAAATTTAATCAATTTAGAGTTTTTATTTTTTTATTTCAGTAATAATGATAAAGTGCTTAATACAGTAACTAATGGATTCTTTTATAGAAGTATGTAAAAAAGATATACTTTTCAAATATAATTCACAGTTGTCTAATTTTAAATGTGACAGCATACAGAAGAGTGTGAGTGAAACATAAAATTCAATTTAAAATTAATCACATATAAAACGCAATAGTATAGAGTAAAAGCATGATTTTACTATCATAGAATTAAAAAGCAATGAATTTTATAAAACGTCATAGAATCACACATTTTACATCCCAATGTTCACATTAAAATAATTATTATTAAGATTGCATATTTGTTAAAATTAATTATACAGTTATGTATAAAAAAGAATACTCATAATGTCATCTATTAGTGATTCTGACTTTAATAATAACGATATCGATATGCTCGGCCATAATTGTACACCGATCTACTATCAACTGGATTGCAATTATAAAGAGCATCCCCACGGGTTCCATCCGGACAAGTACACACCGCAATGTGGTGTCTGGGTGTACATATTGCAGTTGATCCACATTCTTTTCCAGTACAAGGATTCTTACAAGTATAATCAATGCACGCCTTGTTATCTGGACATTCACTATCAGTAATGCATTCTCCCCGTTGACAACTGGTCAATGCATTTCCTATATATCCCATAGGACAAGTACATACTGGTCTTTCTTTTCCAGTATTGTCATGACCAGGGGTACAAATTGCATTCACTCCACAAGGATTCGGTTCGCACAGATCTTCTACGAATATTAAGAAATCTCTGAATTTATATCAAACTTTGTTTTAGTTGATTATAATATAGTACTGCCCACTTAATTGTCCTACAAATTTGCCCACTTACAAGGGGAGTTTGCGAACCCGGAAATTCAAAAAAATATGAAACTTGGTGTACAGGTAGAGTAAATCATCCATAATACATACCTATTTTTTGTTCGTGCCCAATATCATTTTCAAAGGGTGATTTCACCCCTTAAAGAGAATGGAAAATTATCTTTCTTCTCGAGATATTCCAGGACAAAGATAATTTTACATTTTCTTTAAGGGGTGAAATCACCCCTTGAAAATGATATTGGGCACGAACAAAAAATAGGTATGTATTATGGATGATTTACTCTACCTGTACACCAAGTTTCATATTTTTTTGAATTTCCGGGTTCGCAAACTTCCCTTGTTAGACAAGATGAAGATAGGCGACTTTTTTATGCACGACGTCTTTGTTGTTTCTAATTGGAAAAACAAGGAAAGACACACGATCGTGCATCAAAATCCCCATCAATTCCTGGAATTACTTCCATAAAGCAACCATCTATGTTGTACACTCGTTGAGTGATATCATGCATTCTTTTATTTTACGAATAGCAACTGTTTTGTTTCTTTGTTTCGAACGAGCGAGTATGACCAATAAAAGGAAACCGAATAATTTTCGGAACATCTATCTCGGATAAATGATGCGATACAGAATAAATCATAAGACAGTTAAGCGGGCATTACTGTACATAATTACAGTCGCTCACGTGCTTCAAATAGTCTGCAGCTAACAAAAGGATTGCCAGTCATATGCCTTGGACAGCTACAGACAGGAGTTATATCTCGTAGATTGCAATCTGCATTTATACCACAAACTCCATCACATGGATTGACGCATTTCTGATAGAGACAAGCAGGTTTGTTTTTTGGACACTCTGAGTGCGTAGTGCATTCTGGTCTGCAAGATACAAATGGGTTTCCTAACCAGTTCTACAACAAATTTTTACATTATTTGACAAATGATTATATATTAATTATAAAACTAATTATAAAACTAATTATAAAAATATTTTGTTATTTTACAAATGAATTCATAGAGAGTCACTATTAATTAATTCACTTAGTAATTTCTTAGAAATATTTGATTTGATTCAGTCTTAATAATTCAATATTAAATACTGTTTAATTTACAATAATCAATATTTAATGACTTTTCTTTATCTTCTATATAGTAACATTTTTTGAAAACAAAATTCTATAGCTTATTAATAATTTAATTTATTATTTTCTATCATTTTACTTTCAGCAATTTAAAAATCATATTTCCTTTTTACCTTCTTTTCTTTTCTGACTTATTCTAGATAATGTCATATATGTTCAAAACTTTGTTCATTCCAGAATTTAAAAAAAATTTGTATACCAAATGGATATGAATAATATAAATAGTAATATTTAGAATTAATTTTATGTAATAATATCTAACTGTATTTCTAAACAATTCACTAATCAAATTTAGACTAATACTCACATTTGGGCAAGTACACTTTGCCTCGTGATTAATAACTTGACATTCGGCGTTTGCACCGCATTTACATGGATTTTCACATTTAAAGGAAGATGAACAAGAAAGATGATTGGGACATTCGCTGTCATTTTCGCATTCATGGCGACAGCCACTTAAAGGAGATCCTCTGTAACCTGAAAGGCAACTACAAACCGGAACTTCGTTTACTACCTCACATCGAGTATTGGAACCACAAGGACTCGGTTTACAGGCAGCTTCTGGAACAGTTTCATTCATATTTCGGTTATTTCTGCCGCTGACAGTATTTGATTTTAGGTACATAAAATATGAAGCGGTGGGAAAGTAGTATTACTCGAAATATATTAAAGTTTGTATAAAAAATTTTATGGAAAAATACAAAATTCTACTATCATCATTAATGTTTTTGTCAAGTATCAAAACTTTAAAATTCTGTTACTTTACGCCGAGTACAAACTAGAGAAAAGTGTTCGTAAGCTATATACGAACAAAAGTAGTAACATATTCACTTTGGAACTCGTGAACCGTTGCAGAATCTATTTGCTTAATATTCATATACATTTCGTTGTCCAGACACGCTCTGACCTCACGAACAGTCTTTTTGATGTACCGCTTCTTGAGGGAACAGTATTTACTGTTTGTTGCTTGCTATTCGCTGTTCGCAAAAATGTCCACATTGCTGGTGAACATAGTTTACGAACTATTCACGAATAGTAATATAGACGTAACATTATAGTAGATTTTTTAACAAAGGTTGAAATATGAGAATGTTACTTACGAGGGTCAGCTATGCGACAAAAAGTGAAAGGATCTCCCGTGTGACCAGGAGGACAATAACACGTAGGAACGTGATTTTTAGTTTGACATAACGCGTTTATGCCACATAAACCATCACAGGGGTTTACACATTTATTGTTGGTACATACCTTGCTCCCAATACAATCTTCATTTACTGAAAATTACATATATTTAAATAATGAAAAACATTTCTTAGCAATACTTTAAATGCTGGAATTTATTTTATAAATACTTACTTAAGCATTCTACTCTGACACAGCGTGAAAGAGGGTCCCCCATGTGTAAATTCAAGCAAGAACAGACTGGTCTGCCTTCACTAAGAGTGCATTTTGCATTAATTCCACAAGTATAAGATTCACAACCTAGAAAATATAATTAAATTAATTTTAATAAAAAAGTGTATACAGTATTTCAAATAACTTACCAATATTGCTAGATGTCAGTATTTTTGACTGATAATATCCTCCATTAACAATTATAAAAAGAGAAAAAAATAAAACTGAAGTTTGTAGCCGTTTCATTTTTTTAGAAATCTGAAATAGGTTTTAACTATTTTTTAAAATTCTAATACACTGTTTTTATTAATATGAAAATATTTGAAGTATTGTACCTCAAACGATGCGTGACCGTGTACCACGACAAGACCAGATTAACGAGTTTCCAACAAATGCGGAGATGAACGTGACTCTGAATATCAAGAAGGCTTTGCTTCTCACAACCTTCAGTTTCACTTTGAATTTTGCCTACACATGCCCCTGACAATCCTTTGATAGTTCTCGCCTACGCTATTTGCTATACTAAACCGCTTTCCATATTAATCATAACAGAAAAATATTTATTCTCGGCCAAGAAAAGATTCTCCAAGAATAGTTTTTTCAAGTTCATTGAATGTAATTAAATATAATTTGCCTTGCTAATTAACGAGATGGAAGAAAAACAGTTAGCAATGACTTAAATTCAACCTAATAAAAACCACACAGTTCATTTTTATTTATATTAATACATGAAATGCTTCATTACAAAAATTCCTCTAATCAAATATAAATATATATTCATCATGTAAATTAATAAATAATATTCTATTAAATGGCGATTATGATAAGTTTAATCAAAAACTCATTTGTCGCTGATTTTTATGATTTAACTTTCACTGATTGGAATGTAGACACAATGATGGGGCAAATATATTCGAGAAGCACCATGCTACATATTAAATACAGAGAATATGAGTAATCATACTGCAATTCCACTGTTCGACTGTTCGATGAATCGTCCTTTCACGCCAAAAATGGATCTGTTAGCACCAACGATATAGTGTGCACGCTATTATCATCATATTCATAACCGTCTCTAACAATCGACTAAATTGTTAAATTTTTTAAATCAATCGATTTAATATTTATAAAACTACATTATGCGTAAACAAAGAAACCGTAATTTATAAAATTATAATACCTATAAAACAATCGATTAGAAACATAAAAACTATTTAATCCTTAATAAGAACCAAGGTAGACTGCAAAAGAATAATGGAGACAGCGGTTGGTATTTTCTTATTCGTTTGGCTGATTTATTATAATAATTTAAATAACTTAATAATAAGTTATCGTATCATAGATCATATTTTCGTATCATTTTAATCTTAGAGATAAACACTCGCGACATACGGTGCTAAGTTTAAAAAATTGTGTGTAATGTATCGGTAAAAAGTAACTGATTAAAACAGATTTTTGATAAACCATTTTCTCATGTAAATTTACACATAAACATTCGAGGTGAATTCATTAGATATTTATCACATAAATGCAAAAGATTTTCATCATACCGTTTGATTTAGACTGCAAATAAAATTTAAAAAACCACTCCCATAGTTTCCAACTATGAGAATAACGAAATTAGTGATAATGACTTATAGTAGGCAACTATCATCGTGTCTTCGATTATTTCTGCGTCTGATTTTTAATCTGTTTAGGAATATTTTTTAAAAATTCTTCGTAAGCTGCATTTATATCATCCTCATCATCTGACGACCATTTACCATCGTCTCCGTATTCATGTTCTAATATACTATAAAAATATTTACATGCATTTTAATATACTAAAGATATTTAATTCTTAATTAATTAGAAATACGTACATATGATCCTCAATGTTCGTTGTACAGTCAGCAACATCTTCCAAAAATTTATTTTCCTCCGCCGTTAATACTTTACCATCAGGACCGTATAAAACAGGTTCATCGAGGGCTTGGTTAGGATCTATCATTTCCGTCGATTCCATTGTTGTAGAATTAACAGAACTCTGTCCCCAATTCCCGTTCCTTAATTCGTGAACACTATGCACCATCCGTTCTACATGTGAATCCACCCTACCTTCCGTTACAAGCTCTGTTAAAGCTCGCATCATATTTTCCATTTCTTTCCGTCTTTCACCCTTATCTTTTTCTAAAGTTTGTCCTGCCAACTAAACATTATATTAAAAGATTAATATCACAAAATATAAGTATTTTAAAGGATCTTTTGTGATTTGTTTA
This sequence comes from Tetrapedia diversipes, assembly GCA_033822845.1. Lineage (NCBI taxonomy): Eukaryota > Metazoa > Arthropoda > Insecta > Hymenoptera > Apidae > Tetrapedia > Tetrapedia diversipes. The sequence continues at coordinate 334,842 of JAOPTO010002258.1, forward strand.
ATCTAAGAATGTTTTTAAATTTAGATTTTTTGAATATTACATACCTTAAGGGCTTGGCAGATATTTTTAACAGAATTTGGTGCAGGTTTTTTTAATATAACAATAATGAGTTGAATTAGTAAATCACCTAAATAGAAAGCAGAAGCATGTTCCATTTGAGTAACCAACTCAGCTAAGAATAAAATTAATCCATGACACTTCTTCTGTTCTTCCTCTGTGTGGTCCTCTTTTTGCTGCCAATTGGAGGCTTGGCTCTCTGTTTCATTTTTACACCTGTTATCAACTTGCATTTATTAAACTGATAGTTTACATGCTTGAAATAGATATTGTATTCTATAACTCACAGAGTATATAAAATCCGTCTGAAAGATGATTGTTCTGTGGGTGTCAAATTACTATCCAGAAGGGTGCAAAGCCGAGCACCACTATACCGAAAGTTACCCTCGTTTATGGACTAGAATTAATGTAGCACGTAAATATATAATTTTTCCATTTGGTTAATAAAAAGAAACCAAGAATACCTGTTGAATTATTATTTTTATAATTTCTCGAAAATGACTAGGAAATTCTAAATAAAGCCTAAGATTATTTATGAGCGGCGGCACGATCAAAGTGAAACGTCCTGGGTTTAATATCAAAGAGTGTATAACACTCATTAGGTTTTGTGTGGTGTTTGCAAATTCAATTAAATAATTATCATCTTCTATATTCGAGTCCTATAAATATATAATTAGCAGATCGATAATTAAATTTAATTTTCATAGCCTTTTTCTTTAAATATGCACCTGATGCTTATTTTTAAAATCTCCTGAACCACCATCGAAAGATCCATAATCTTGAATATTTGAAGGCTGTTCCATATGTTGTTGTGAAAGGTTATCGAACTGTTGAACTTGATCTGATTGCTGATAATGTTGAGAGGTGTCGTAATTACATCCAGGATTTTGTACTTGTTGCATCATTTGTGTTTGGAGGGGTATTTCACGTGCCATTTGTAATCTGTCTTGAACTGAGTGTTTTTGTAAACATCTCATAGATGATTGCTGCTGTTGATAATGCTAAATACGATCAAATAAATAAGAATACTTCAGCAATTAAGTACTTCAAAGAAGATCTAATACATTTAATTAGAATACTCACTAGCTGCTTAACAGGATATAATTTTGGAATGAATTCAGCTGCATGCACAGACAATGTTGAGTTCTGAATAATATCATCGAGAGACTTATTCAATTTGCTTTGCTCTGTATTTCTGGACTCCAATGATCCTATAATTAAACAGTTATACTTTAAAGCTAACAAAATATAAAATTCATTATAAGTAGAATAATAGAATTCAAATAAACATTCCAGTTTTATAAATCATAATAACCTGTTTGTGCTCCAGATGTAGCATGATGAGGTCTCCTTAATATTGGTATTTCCTGTGTGCTCGAAGTCCATGGTCCCCGGCCACGACCGCGACCTGCTCCACGTCGTTCCACATCTCCATCTCCATTTCCATCATTTTCGAGAGGATTCATCCTCTCCGCGGCAAAGATTTACTCAGCTGTATGATCAATAGAGGTTAAATAAAATGATAATACCGGTGCAGAACTGTCACTAGTGGTAATTCGAAATTCACACTTGATTGCTGTATATATTTCACCAACATAAGTTTAACAGATCCGCTAAGTCCGTTAGACCCGTTATCCACAATAATACTTGTGCCGCTTTATGAACAGAATATCAAAAACCGAGCGTCGCGATTTGGTCATGCCAGTCTTTTACTATAATCGACTACAATCGATGGTAAACTCAAGAAATTTATTGATAACCCGTCATCCACTGTTCAGATTAGAAATTACTATGTAACAAAACAGGACAATTAACACAAGTAATTACTAAATCACGCCTTTTGAATCGCAAATTGAATTTGTTAGAAACAATCTACTTCATAGGTTTTTTTTAATTTGTTGTTTCTTGCTATCAGTACCATTGACTTTTTAATGAAAGAGATTTTTAACAATAATGTAAATCACATGATAATTTCAACAGACCATAGTCACGAAAATACAAGAATTAGAAAAAGTATCATGGAATAATTATCTCCAAATATCAAAAATTTAATTTTATTGGTGATGACAGACAAGAAATGGAACAAATTTCTATAACAGATTTCTAATAATAAAATAATAGATTTTTTAGATCAGATAATCATGAAAATTACATCTAACAATTTTACAGAAATGAGCAGTCTAGAGAACATCACAAAATATGTGCGTTTAAAGTTAGAATCCGATATAAATTGAACATTTTAAAATCTTTCTTTGTAGTATATATCTATTTTTCGCTATACTATCGTCACGTAAATAACCGGGTTGGAAATATCGTTGATGAGCGAAATATCATAAAAAATATGGTACAGTTGCAGTGGAGACATAGAAGAATCGTTAAAATTAAAATCATCGGCCAAAAGAGTGCTTTGTTGATTTGCCTATGCACCACCTTGTGTCGGAGACCCGTTTTTACTAATTTGTAGCGAACGATTTTACATACTCGAACAAAACTGTAATGATCGTTTACCGAAAATATAATCCCGTGTCTGAGATTTTGATGAAAAAGTCAAATCCGATCTGATTAACGAGTAATGCCAAAATACCCGTCCGGAAAAGTCTTGTTCTTCTCTCTAGTTTTCCATTAGCCTCGGCTATCTCTCGAAAGAGGCGCCTTCGACCAACACTCGAGTTATGAGGTTATGATCGTTGACATGGACGCAGAATTCTATGGAAATGAAACTTCATGATCCTTGGTAATGATGTTGAATATTGGGAATTCCTTGCAAAATATTTTGTATGCGTTCGTTTTATCGAATTGCTTTGCGATTCGAAATCCTCCGAACCAGATAAAAAGTCATACGAACGCATATGATTTATAAAGTGTTTTGTGCTAGATTTGACCGTTTCAGGTATGTATGTAAGTACGTGTATGCTTGTAATCCGAAATCGTACAACTTTTAATATTTCTTTTCTTTTCTTTTTTTCTTATAATTAAAGCTGTGTAAAATTAATCAAAATTATGACAGTGCAATATGATTCTTTTACATACATGTTTATACAATGAATTTATACTTATTTATAAATAATTCATAATTTATTAATTTCGTGTTCGTTTATCTTCTAAAGGGTCACTTATAGAATTACGTCCATTTGGAAATGTTAGAGGTTGGTTTAAGAGTGGTCCGTGGACAGGATTGGAAGTGGGATGACCAAGATGGTGGAGAGGGTCATGCAGGAACAGTTGTAGAAATTGGCAAACCTCCCTCTTTTGGCAACTCAGCTTCTAGTCCTAATCCATCTGATAGAACACCAGATAAAACTGTTATTGTTCAATGGGATCATGGATCTAGAAGCAATTATAGAATTGGATACCAAGGAGCTTATGATTTACTAGTATTTGATAATGCAGCTACAGGGGTTAAACATGCAAATATCATATGTGATGGATGTAAAAGACATGGAATTATTGGCATTAGATGGAAATGCATGCAATGTTGTGATTATGATTTGTGCACACAGTGCTACATGGCTGATGTACATGATCTGAACCACTGTTTTGAAAGGTTTCAAACAGCTAACTCTGTGGGGTTGGTGCTTCAAAAATTATCATAATTACTTGATAATTAATAACAGTTCACCTCATAAACCTTTTTATGAATCATATAGGATTCAATTGACTCCACGAGAAGGCTGCATCAAAATACCTTTGAAAGGAATATTTATAGGAGCTAAAGTTGTTCGTGGTCCTGATTGGGAATGGGGAAACCAAGATGGAGGAAGAGGTATTGCACATTTAAATTTTGTATTTATTATATTAAGAAAGTAGAATATTTCAGTAAAAATACACTTAAAATTTTAGGAAAAACTGGTAGAGTTATGGATATACGTGGATGGGACAACGAAAGTAGTCGGTCAGTAGCAACTGTGACATGGTCTAAGGGCAGCACAAATGTTTACCGCCTTGGATACAAGGGTTGTGTAGATTTATGTTATGTAGAAGAAGCTACGGCTGGCACGTACTATAAAGAGCACCTTCCTCTTCTTGGATTACCAGTAATGACTGTATCCGATAATGTAATTAATGTAACTCCAACAAGAAGTGGAGTTCTTCCTGCTGTATCTAGTCAACGTTACTCAACATTTAACGTTGGGGATAAAATTAAAGTATTGGTCAATGTTGAAACACTGAAAGAAATGCAAGAAGGTCACGGTGGTTGGAATCCACGTATGGCCGAGTATATAGGAAAAGTCGGCAGAGTTCATCGTATCACAGATAAAGGAGATGTTCGGGTACAATTCGAAGGATGCAATAACAGATGGACTTTTCACCCAGGTGCACTAACAAAAGTCACTAGCAAAGATATTTTTTCTCTAGGGGATATAGTCAGGGTAAAAACGGATTTATCCGCAGTTAAACTGTATCAACGGGGTCATGGGGAATGGATAGACGTGATGAAAAATGTAAGTTCATCTGTCTCCTAATTATTATTAGATTTTATAATAAAAAAAAAAAACATAGGCTTTAGGGAAAACTGGGAAAGTAATCAAAATATACTCCGATGGAGATTTGAGGGTAGCTTTGGATGGCCACACGTGGACATTTAATCCTTTAAGTGTCACTCTTGTTCCTTTTGGAATGGAAACTGCTGTTCCACAAGAAGAAGCAGCAAATAGAAATCGAGATTGGACAGGTATACTCTATACTATTTGTATTATTAACGTGATTTTATATATTATGGTCATATCATTCTTTATGTAGCTGAAGGTGTAGACACTGAAGTTGAGAAATTATTAAGAGATGCAGCCAGAGGAGAGGCTGGTGTCACTGCGGTCCAAGAATTCCTAAAAAAGTACCCGGGTAGAGTGGATGCTAGGGCTGGTGGTCCAGGAGGTGGCAAGAAAACCTGTCTGCAAGTAGCCGCTCATCAAGGACAAAGAGATCTCTGTATTCTTCTTCTAGATGCTGGAGCATCTTTACGGGCTGTAGACGAGGATGGAGACACACCCCTTCATTACGCTGCTTTTGGGTTTGTTGTATTATCTATTGAATCTTAACTATATGTTATAAACCGCTAAAAATTAACGTATTCTTATTCCATACAGCAATCAGCCGGAAATAATGGAACTTCTTCTCTCTCGTGGCGCAACAATTAATGCTGTGAATAATGGCAAATGTAGTGCATTACACGTAGCTGTAAACAAGCAACACGCTCAATGTGTAAAAGTTTTATTGCGTCACCATTGTGACGTTAATCTCCAAGACTCATACGGAGATACAGCTTTACATGACGCTATTGGAAAAGACGCACTAGACATAATCGATGCTCTTTGTTCTTGTGAAAGAGTGGATTTTACCTTGAGAAACAAGCGAGGCTTTAACGTGTTACATCATGCTGCTTTAAAAGGCAATGCTCAGTAAGTATTACTTTTCTTGGAGATTTAATTACAAAATATGCGTGTATATTATTCTCTATAGTGCAACGGAGAAATTAGTTGCTCGGGCAAGACATTTAGTGGATGTTAAAAAAGAAGATGGTTTTGCTGCACTACATCTTGCAGCTCTGAACGGTCATAAGGATGTGGCCGCCATACTTCTTTCTCCAAATGGTGGAAACGCAAAAGTAGATTTACGAAATAACCGTCGGCAAACACCTTTGCACTTAGCTACCTCTCAAGGTCATTGGGCTCTGGTAGAATTACTTGTACATCATAATGCTGATATTGCTAGCACTGATGCAGATGGAGATACAGTGCTACATATTGCTATAGTGAAAAGCCCTAATCAAAGTAATATGGTTCCTACATCCGAAAGTTGTCGGGATTCCCCTTTAATCTATGCAGTATGTTATACTTTTCGAGTACCTTAACTTATAATTTTAATACACTATTTTAATACCACTTATTGTGTAGATATGGCAAAATTTGGCAAGACAAGGCGCGAAGACGGAACTGGCGTTAGCTTGCTTTTTGGTGAGCGTAGACAGGAGTTGTACACTCTTAGAACATGTAAAAAATTCTAAAAACAAAACGCCATTGGATCTTCTCGGAGCCGATCCTCAAATTGCTTCGTATGCTGATTTGCTGCGCTGTTATCAGTACCAAAGTCATAGTACTCAATTAGAGTAAGTATTTCGTAACTGTAAAATTATAGGAGTTATAAACTTGATCTATTTCTGTATATTTTTGTTACAGGATAGAAAATGCTCCAGCTTCACAGCCTTCCATATATCAGATAGATACAGTGTCACAATCAGAAACGGTGCGAGGAAGTAGAAAGGGTATCCCAGGTTCCGGTGATGCTTCAGAATGCCATGGTTGCCTAGGTATAATGGCAAATGCTATGAAAGAAGGGAATAGATTTAATCCAAGTAGTAGTGTAACAATCATCAATTGTGCACGTTGTGGTCATGAAGTTGTCAAAACTGAAGCTATTCCAGGTACCATCAATATTATTTTTAAATACCTTGTATCAAGAATTATTCATTTCATCAATTTTGGTTCATCACAGATGGCCAGACAGCAATGGGGGAAATTTCTTTATCGAAACAAGAAGAAAAAGTAAAAGATAATCCATTAGAAGAAAAGAAGGAAGAGAATCAGGATAAAGAAAGGGAAAAAGATAAAGATTTAGAACGTTTACGATATTTAGAAACTAGGGTGGCTGATTTAGAGGAAGCTAATATGTGTAGCATTTGCATGGAACGCCGTAGAAACGTTGCATTTTTATGTGGTCATGGAGCTTGTGAGCACTGTGCAGCTCCATTGAAAACCTGCCATATGTGCCGCAAGGTCATTACGAAGAAAATCAATTTATACTAGACAATCAAGATCGAAACACTTTGCATACCCTTCATAAGATAAAAATTATTTTTCTCATATTCGTACATCGAAAAGTTTACTTTTCTTTTTATAAGTATAAAGTATTCGACGAATTTTTCATAAGGGCACCAATGCTGTGTCATAAATGAAAAAAATTCATACAAACAGTTATTTGGGCGAATGTCGTATTCATGATCTCTTTTCTGTCAAGCGTGTATACATTATTTTGATCAAAATAATCATATATTTCTCTTTATTGCAAACGAAAGACATTTCGCCCTTTATATCCCGTCCACTTTTTATCACCAGTTAAAAATATTAAAAAACTTGTAAGAATCTCCTTTTGTACTATACATATTGTCTCGAAATTTTACTAATCACTAAAATATTAATAAAAATAAGATATAGGTATTTCATTAATATCTTCCACACTTCCAATTAACAGTTTCTTTTTTTTGTTGATACTATTTGACTGAACAGTAAAGTTAGGTGTTAAATATAATGAAGACCTATCTATGTAAATGAAAATTTTCATACATATCGTAAATATCTTTCTACAATATTCATTGTATATTGTTATTAATTATAAATTACGATTTCTATTATTTTGTATGTAATATTGATGTGACATTAGTAGGATTATAAGGATTTAGTACTGATATTTTATACATACATACATACATGCGCGCGCGTACACACATACATACACATGCACACAAAATGAGAAGATATCGAATGATATCGCATCTAGCCAAAAGCAAATATAGTATAAAAAATTACACTCACTAAGTAAATCATAGTTTGTTTATGATGAAATAATAAAAAGGAAATAATCAATTAAGTATTAAGGATAGTTTTCCATCGTAAAACGTGCCACGAATAGAATGAAGCAAATGGTTTTTTAGAAATTTTAAATAGATTTATATGGCTGACTTTTCTACAAAAGGAATGGATTTTTACAAAAGAAAAGAAACCATGTGCAGCAGTATTAGAAAAGCTAGCACGTGATTATTTTCAACTCAAGTATAATGATTTAAGCAAACAATATTAGGTATATACCAACCAAATGTATTATTATACATTTTACAGCAACTTTTTCAATGAAATTGCACAATTTCAATATTATTATTGCGTTTGAAAAATTCAATTCTAAATTTTATGCATAGTATAAACATAACACATGTGATATTTTAACTCATCAGAAGAACAATGTTTTCTTCCTTCTTTTTCTTTGTAATAGTGTTGCACACCCTGTATTGCGTGTAATTACAATTCGTTAGTATATAAACTAAGATAGCATAATTTTTAAGCGCCAATAATAAATTTCTACAATTTTATGCGATTCAAAACATAATTTAAATAAACCATGTAAAAATGAATAATTTTAGTCGCTTTCATACTTCCTTGTATTGAGGGTTTCTTAAATCATATTTATATATATGTATCTTTATAAAGTAAAACAAAATGTATATTTCCAAAAAAATGTTTCCTTTTTTATCTTAAAAATTAATAATGATCAATAATAGATGTAGAATGAAACAGGCAATTTTTTTCTTTAAACAGGCAATGAACTATGATAACAATAACAAACACTTAACAGATAATGTTACATTCAAACGAACTTAAAGATGAACTTCATTTTTTTCTTTTTCGTTAGCTTAGCAAGCAATCTTATTTATTTTGGTACTTGATAAAATTCGATAATCATATGTTACAATATTGAGCCAGTTTGTAAAACTGTAGCAATAGTAATGATAATAATATAATAGTAATATTTTTTCTTTCTAAGTAACCTAAACGCAATATGCTATTAGATATTATATTATTTAGTACCTAGCAAAACTTAAATGAATTCTGGCATTGGAGCCATGCGATAGGATTATCTAATTCTAACTATAGGACCATTTAGTCACGTGCTTTGAATTCTTATTCCTTTCTTTTCCCTCTCTTTGTTTATCAAACAATAGTACAATAATTAAAACAATCAAGTACTCTACTCAATATTTTTCCAAATTTAAAATTTGTACTAATTTTTATATTCATTTAGAAATAACAAGATTGTCAAAGCTAACTGATCAATATCACGTTAGACTTCGTGGATACATTAAGCATAAGGATTTGACATCACCATTTAAAGACACTATTTTATCATATAAAAACAATTTTTTCATAGTATACTGAACTATATTTTGTCTACGTTCGTTAGTGAGCAGAAATTTCAACGAATATACTGGTGACATAATAAAGTGCACTTCTTGCTCATTTGGCTCATTTGAGTTAACTTTGATATTGATCAATCAGTCCACTGACAAACAAATATTTTTCGCAAAAAAAAAGAAAAAAAAAAGAAAGAAAGAAATCTCTCTTGTCACAAATTCTAGTATCCATTGTAACGTGAGTAAGTAGTTGTAACATTGCTCTTTTTAACAGTCTTTCCTGTAATTCGCAAAAATGTGAGTTTAAAATTATCTACTCGTGTCTACTAAATTTGAGTATACACCGATATCGACAGGAATTGATAATCAGTGATCAAAGTGACGACTTTTTTCCCCCAGATTTATTGACGAAGTTTCTTTAGCGTATTTTGCTTTTTCTTTTCCTTCCATAGGGGATTCCACTTCTATTCCTTTATCAATTTTCTTTGTTCTGTACGTGCTGGTCACACTAATTCATTCGTCATGTGCAATTATTGTCAGCTATGATCAAGTCCTGAGTTATAGCCCAAACGCCTTTTTTTTAAATGCTGTTTGTTGATTAAAATTTTTCGTCTCTATTAAATATAGCATAAACATTTCCAGCAAAAACGTACATAAGTTTTCCATGAAATTTCTATCCAATAATTCCTATTATCATGTCTAATATTGCACGCTGTACCATTATACGATATTGCTAACTCTTCCTATTCCAGTTTTGCCATTTATATGATCCTTAAAGAAAGTCCAAACTTTCCAATAGTATAATTTGGACTGGAAATACAAATATCATAGGCAATTCTGAAAATTATACGCATAAAATGCCATACGTGCACAAATATAGCATAATACAACGACTTTCTAACAGCCCCTCCATTTTCGTTGCAATATTCTATATATTGCGAACAAGATGGTTGCAATATTTCCAATTCATCATTTTGAATGTTTAAAATCCGTTTTAAGACCCGATTTTTTTTTGTGTAAAGAAAAATAATTATCGATGATCATTATGCTTGTTGAAATGGAATTCCTTTTGGTAAAAAGAAGCGCATACGGGGTGAAAAGCAATCGAACCTGTCTGTTTATCCCTGAATAAACCAGTGCGCTAGTTAAAAAATTCAGTTTGCGTTTTATATGTTTACTACTTTTCATGCCAATTGATCAACACGTTCAAGCTACGACTGGTTCGGGACTACAAGGTTGTAGCTCTGGCTCATTTTGAGGTTCAGTTGCATTTGTAGTTGCGGTACTTGACGTGTTTGGATCATGATTTGGATCGGGATCCGGGGTTACTGCTGCCCATTGCGTGGTATATGGTGCTGCTCCTGCTTGTCTTCTAGCTTTCCTTTTAGCACGTAGTTGTTCCATCACCAAACGCAAACGTCTCATCTTTCCTTTAGTCGCTTCATTCTCTTTTGACAATTTTTCTGTAACAAAAAATAATAACATTGTAAAACCTATTTTTTATATAATTTAAGTTGAATTTATTAGATTAAGTACCAGTGGAGTATCCAGGGTTAGAGGGATCGTGACAACCAATAGATGTCGAAGCACCATTCATAGTGGTCGTTCCAGTTGAGGACGGAGAGGTGGAAGATTGTTGACGATTAGAATGCCTATGATGATGCCTGTAGTGACCTGCAGTGGCTGCTGGTGTAGCACACAGCAAATCATTAAGGATGTGAATTATAGTACTTATATCTCGTTTAGGTCTCCCGTGTCTGTCCTGAAGTGCTGGATTTAAAGTTCCGCTAAATGTACCAGAATACACACCCTTTCCATGATGATGCATACTCTCTATTATTGCACCTTGTCTGCGTCTTGCATTTTCCTAGATCCAAAATTACACGTGGTTACTACTTGAATAGTTTAATAAAAATATATTTATATTATTTCATTATGTTTTGATTAAATTATTATGAACATTATTTAGAATTTACAACATTACGTACACTTTATTAGAACAAAACTATAGAATCATGAAGACAAAGGATGACTTCATTAAATAAATAAAATAATAAAAGAAACATTTAAGGACCTAAGAGAGTCTATATATAGATACATTTCACAATACGATTTGTAAAACATATTCAATACTATTACAATCATTGCAAAGATATATTTGACAATTAAATTTTCCACATCTCTTAGAATCTTATTAGACATAATTTTAAAGTATATATAAAATAATGGTACACAGGGGGAACTGGCATCGGTAATAATGTATACCTCTGCGAGGTCGACCCGCGAGGTGAGTACCTCAGAGGAGAGCTGCTTCAGTTTCTGCGTCAAGTTACGAGAAGCTTCAGCTAGTGCCCTGGTGTCTAAGGTTGCAGCTTTCGAGTTCTGCTCAGCCAACGAGGAGGTAGAGCTCTGAGGACTGATATCCCCATCCATAGCATTGCTCCTTGAGGAATCCGAGTTGCTGCCAGACTGTTGGCTATAATGATGAGCAGTGCAAAGCTTTTTCCTCGGCGGCGTTATGTCATAGGACATTGATTCCATGCATCCATGTCCAGTAGAGGTAGATTGTTGTAGGTGGTCCGTAGAGATTGAGGACTGGGTGCTGTTGGACGAACTGGTGGGTTTGTTTCTTGAGTGATGATGATGGTGGTGATGATGGTGATGATGATGAGGATGGTGGTGACTGTGGTGATGGTGACGATGATAGTGGTACAGAAGGCAAGACTGGCAGGCATTAGAGTTCCCATTAGGTGACACTGAGCGATGGTTGTTGCCAGTACGAGTAGATGATGCTTGATTGGTGCAAAATGACGAATGTGGTGGACTGATTGGAGAATAGGAGGATGAAAAGGAAACGGAGGAGGCAGTTGTAGCGCGACTAGAACAGACTGGACTAGTCGTCGTGGTCGCTGTCGACAGGCTGGTGCTACAATTGGCAGCTGCATGTAACGCTGAGACCAATCTACTTATCAGAGAAGATGTCCTTGTAGCCGCGGTACCATTTTGCACTTTTGTGGAAGTGCTGCTGGTAGGGCGTGCAGCCAGAACAGTGGAACGTCTACTTTGTAAAGGAGTAGAAACGTGACTGGTGGGTAAATTCGATCCATTCGAACTATTTCCACCGATGGTTAAACCGGATGTACTGCTGGCTGCTTGATTGGCTGTTGGAGAAGCAAGTGTCACCGTAGATAACTGCAGTTGAATTAACATCATATGATTCCCTAATCGCATCGTGAGATTCAGGGGAGCCTTGCCGGATAAGAAATCGTTCACTTGGGAATCATTTAGGCTCTCCAGAGCCTGCATCACACTTTGTTCCGGTCGTTGTGCCTGAAAATATTTATACTGATGAGGATCTGGCACATGAATTTTTACCAATTTCTTTCATGCTATTCATTGAAATAAAACCCATAGATTGTTTCGTACTTTAATATTTCTTGTAGCAAGAAGAAGAAACAGCAATATAAGTCTGTCAGTGAAAATGCATGAAACGATTCGGTAAATTGTTTACCGTTAAACGATGTTTCAATATTTTTACAGTACAAAAGGTAACACTTTGAAGAACCGAAAAAGACACCGTACAACCGATATAATAGAATGTAACGATATAATACAATATAGAATGATATAATACAGCAGAACTAGGTTACAGATTATAATCAATCTTACTTGACCAATTCTATGATTTTTTTTTAACAAATTTTTAACAAACCGGGAGGTCTTTCAATTTTTCCTTAACAAAGAAATGCTATTGATTCTGTTTACTTTTGTTATTAGTTAGTCTTGAACTGGTGTTGTTCACAGTTCATCAAATGCACTTTCTGCTTTTTCAAGATACAATTTTTAATCAATTCAACACTGGTCCAAGACTAACTAATAACAAAAGTAAATAGAATCAATGGTAGCGCTTTGTCGAAAGAAAAATAGATCTCCCCGTTCGATTAGCTAGGTGGTCTTAACAGTCAAATTCGAACAAACTACCTTCCAGATGTCACTAAACAATTATAGTATTGTCCGGTTATTTGGCCACCCTTTAAGACCGAGCATGGCCACATATTCAAAAAGGTTCATTTCAGGAATTGGCTCGGTGCTATGTAACCTGCGGCTCACGCTGCCATGTGACTTGAGTAAAAAGTGAAAAGCAGGAAGAGCAGGTAAGATACAGTGAACTGTATATCTAAGGAGACCCAAAAGTAACTGGAATCTGTACGTTAACATGCGATCAGAGTGTAAGTATGTGTTTTGTCGTTAGTTGACATATCTCTCGATCACTCATTGTCAGCCAACTTTCATTATTTAATAATCAGTGCACTTATAAGTGTTTTCTGCAATTTTTGTAATGTGTGATTATCCCTCTATGGGCCCGTGTAACTTTCAGGTCAATTTCAGGTCAATAATTTATTGACATTTTAACAAACAATTTTAGTTTTTTTCATGAGATGGCGTATACATATTAATTCTATAATGTTCTATAATGTAAAATTGTTTAAATTCGAAAATTTCTTTTCATCTGCATATATAAGATTATAATTGCTGATTTTCCGTTCTATCAATTTCTTTATATTTCGAACAAAAATTCGGCCCAAAGAGGATTGAAAAGAACGGCGGGTTTGGATAAAATTTTACTTTCTTTTGGGGGAAACAGCTGCTGAAAACACTGTTGTAATGCTTTAAGAAGCTTTCAAGGAAAAGGTTTATTTAAGCAAAAGGCAAATGTACGAATGGTATTCTCGTTTTCAAAGATAGTGACGAGGTTGAACAAAAACGCTGGATGTTTTAAGCAGTATCCACTTTGAAGAGTTCCAACATTTCTTTCAACCATGACAAACACGTTGGAACAAATGTGTTGCATCATCAGAAGGACATATTGAAAGAGACTAGTGATTACATACATATAATAATAAAGTGAACCATTTCTGAAAACAATTTCGATCACTTTTGAATCCCCCCTTCACATACATATTGAACCCTGTCCTGTCTTACTGTGTTCCCTAATTCCAGGAGCTAGTGGGGGTAATAACTCATGATCACATAAGTGAACAGAGTCGCGGCCATATAACCGGGTAATACAATACCTCCATCAAACTGTCTCATAATAATCCGCCAAATTTGTTATCTAAGCATATCAGCTTCTTTTAAATAACTGTCTTTTTTAGATACAAGTTCATCTATTGAAAAATTATTGCAAGACTAAAAAGGACCTCCCATCCTATTTCGTAATCAGCTTTGAAGTGCTGATAACTTCGTAGTTCTTTTTCCTTTGTGGTGACATGAAACCTCTGTGAGTGTTCTAACGGGCTGTATCGAACAGTTTACAATGGGGCCTGAATGTGACCGTTCTTCGGCCCAAACGGCCAGTTGCCCCTTATCGCCACGAGTGTTTGATTGTACTCTCATAGAATCCGGAAAACATTCGCAAAGTTCTTTGCATGTCTCCACATTTTCCCCCTCCCGACATGGCCAAGGTATATAAAAACCGAACTTCCCTGGGGCTACATACAGAGTGTTCAGATGAAACAGGCAGAAAATTGAAGGAGTTACTCTGTGCAACATTCTAAGACGAAAATCAAGAATAACAATATTGCGTTTGACGCTTTGTTTATTAGTTATAAGCAACTAAAGAAACGGGCTATTTTACGCCTGGGAGCAGGCAAATGGGCTACACGGTAGGTAACGTCAGTAACTACGCAATGAAGTTCAGTCGTAATTACGTGCATTTCTGTAGCTGCTCAGAGCTAAGCCCTATTCCGCATGTAGTTACGACTGAGCATCACTGTGCAACGTTACCCACCGTGTTGCCATTTGCCTGCTCCCAGGCGTAAAATAGCCCGTTTCTTTAGTTGCTTATAACTAATAAACAAAGCGTCAAACGCAATATTGTTACTCTTGATTTTCGCCTTAGAATGTTGCATAGAGTTACCCCTTCAATTTTCTCCTAGCTTCGCTTGAACACCCTGTATAGACAGTCAACCAGCGTCTTGTTCTCATATTAAATCAACCTGTTTATCGAAACTACAAATAAAGATTCTACAGTTTTAACATTGGTACAGTAACTCTGAAACTACTAATCTAGACAAAAGATGAGTTTGAATCGATGAGCTCACGACAAGAGATGGAAACGCGAGAAGACCTGCAGAAGAGAGGAAACCTCGCGGAACCGCGGCTCAGACCCTAGACGGCACAGCTAGGCATCCCTCGGTACACCTAACGGACTTCCTTTCACTGACGGTCATCGTATATTCGGTAATTCGATTTGCTTATATTCGTTTTACGAGGAATCTGGACTTCGATGAATGGACCCTGCAATGCTACTTCTTCTATGTAATACTTTCTTCTTCCTCTGAAATTTCCACCGACTGAAAGCTAATCAAATGAGATGAGACATTAATGATATACCAATGCTACACTTAGTATCATAGTCAATGGTGTATTCAATTTGAATCATTGTTAAATTATCAAATACGTGTTGTAACTGTAGAAAATATGTTTACTCTTTTCCTAAAATTATTAATTATCCTATGTATATAGCGAATCAGTGCAGTTTTGCAAGTAAAAGGATTGTGGACAAGATATTAAAAATAAATAATATATTAAATATTGTAAAATATTGAACGTGGTGCAAAACTGAGTCACAATCCATCGTTTTTATTATTGCTAAACGAGGAGACATTAATTATTGAAAAAATGTTTTATGTCACTTCTAACTGTGATAAAAATTACTGTAATATTTATTTTTTAATACTCTCCTACATTCTTAGCAATAAATAAAGATTTATTGGAAGCTTGTGGTTATTGGTCCAGTTATGCTCCTTGCTGTATATACATATATTGTAATGCATGTTTAATTGTCACAAAATTTGATCTGTATTGCAACATTCAACCGTAAATATACCTTTCTATCTACTGAAAATCGTCGGTTATCATTTTTGAGGTTGCTCGTTTCTCGCGTGCGTCAGAGATAAGAATGAGAAACATCGAGTGTAAATGAAATAGAGAAAACTGAGTGCAATTATTTCGAGGCGTACACGTGCGAGGATAATCAATAAACGTTGAAACTTAACAAATAAGTTCAACAAGACTTATTAAGAACATATATGTACAGTGTGTAACGAAAATATTCGAACACTGGAGTATACATAGCTTTATTCATTTGTATCTTAATAGTCTATACATAAAATTAATTTATTTTTGTTTCGTGTGATAAGCCATTTATTACTGTTACAAAATATATACATTTTTTTAAACAATTTTATAAACAGAAATAGAAAAGAATTTATATTTTGTATTTCAATGTTATTTAATGTTTTTGACGGAAGAGCATTTTTCTTTAAGAAAATATTGCCCATAATAGATAAAAACCTTTATAATATTTAAAACATTTTATGTAAAACGTAGAAAATTCAGATTAAAAAATAATGAATATCTATAAATACATTGAATATTCTATAAAAGCAATTTCAGTCTGATACCTATCTAGAAGGGTCTGTTTTTACAAATAAATTGCCGTTTGAGAGGCTGCAATATTTGAATGGCTCTTAACAAAAAGGGAATGGCTCTTAAGAAAATCCATTTTCAATCTCGTAGGTACGGAAAAAGTATGATATGCAATATTTCAAGTGGTGAGTTGGCACTGTCGGTGACTCAAAGATAAAGTCAAGTGCGAGTCGACCTTATGACTTTTCTTCTTTATCATCTGAAAGGCAGAAGGAGAAAGAACGGCCATGACATCATCGCATTCTTGTGGTTTTCGTTATTCAAAACAGTACAATTCGATTCGTTTAAAACGCGACGCTACTCTCTCGCTAAAAGTAACATCTGCGACATTTAATTAAGCCAACTGTAGAAATGATATACTGTAATGCTTCTTAACACTTGGCCAACTGAATGGAGAGATCTCCCATTTTTTCCTGAATAAAACGCTGCCATTGATTCTATTCACTTTTGTTATTAGTTAGTCTTAAACTAGTGTCGAGTTTATTAAAAATTGTACTTTGGAAAAGCAGGAAATGCATTTGATGAACTGTGAACAACACTAGTTCGACTAATTATTAACATGAGTAAGTAGAATCAATGGCAGCGTTCTGTTGAGGAAAAAATAGGAGATCTCCCCATTCGATGGTTAACCTTTTGAGTGTTACGGACAAATATATGCGTCTGACAGAAATTACTCGTAGGGACTATGAACGCATATATGCGTTTATCAATTTTTGTCTTCTTCACCTTATGACATTTTCAGTGGTCATACATTTCAGCGTTAACCTTTTGAGTGCTATGGACGAATATATGCGTCTGACAGAAATTGCTCGTAGAAACCATGCAAGAAAATATACGTTTGCCAATTTGTTTGATCTTTCGCTTACTGCAATGCGATTGTTAAGTAATAATACTTCTTCTCCAGCGATAGCGCGCCATCCCTTCGAAATACTTGGGCCCAGGAATATTCAGTTCAAAGGGTTAAGTGTTAAAGTACAATACGAATGAAACCTTAAGAAGTGTTTGCACCGAAGTAAATTTTGTTGCCTCTCGTTATTGTGTACTTCGAAACGTTTTCAACATATGGCGACTTATAGATTTAGTCCACAGTGAAGCAACAAGTGACTACACGTTTTCAAGAACTACGTAATATTAATAAAATGTTCCTCGATGTTGCTTCGGTGTAAACGCAGCTTTATAACGTAATTTCGCTATCCCTACTATTTCGTAGAATCCACTTATGACAGACAAGAAAGCCATCGAATATCTTAGTATTCTAACTTATGAACAAATTTTTTATGCACCTTATTTCATAACGATTTAGAAATTATTAATGAACTTCATGAAATTTATTGCACTCGAAAATCGTTTGTACGTTTCTAATGTACAGTTACTTCCGCTCGTATTTGTACAGTAGGCCGCAACGTTGTCGGCATTTGAATTATTTTAATTTCGTGAAAAGAAGTCGCACAGCAATTACTTTGAGCTCGTTTTAAGGGTTGAATCTTCTACTTACACACCCTTAAGTTCAATTTTCCCTGTAATTTCTCTGCGGTTAACTATAATCGTGAAAACAAGAAATGTTTTCTTCAAAAAGATTGTGGGAATTCAAACATGTCTGAGAGATTAAACAAATTTTTTATAAACCTGAAACTACAACTAGATTGAAGATCAAAGTTTTTTCTTTGTAATGACCTGCCTGAAGGTTGACGTACGGTTTTTTTTTCACTGTTTTATGATACTTTGAATGAGAAGTGTTTCGTCTGGTTTTATATGAAAACATGTTAAAGTAATTAAAGTATTTATCATTAATCAAATATCATACTTTATGAATCACAATCGAATCTTATGAAATGAATCTTTGTATTGAATTTGACTTGGCTTAGTGAATACTTATTGAACTTGACCCCATCACTAGTTGCCAACGCTGTTATCAGCAGTTATCAAGTAATACATACTGAGGAAAAGTAGACTTCCAAGGAAGTTGTGGATATTAATGAAATCAGAAATTTCGTTCAACTTCATAAATAAATCCAAATTCACTCTTATCAGACGAGAGTGAAAAATGGACAATTAGTCTTAAAGCAATCATCATTTCATTAACGGTGTTATTCAATTAATCATGTTATAAAATATATTTGCATCTTGTGCGTCTTCTGTTTTAGAGTCTCTAATTTATTTTATTTTATGCATCCAATAATCTTATTTGTACATATCTGTTATTATATTTCAATAGATTTTAATCAAACGTAAAATATATTGTGACATTAAAAAAAGTTATAATATATTAATTAGTTTATATTAATTTGTAAATCTCATAATAATAAACTATATTAATAAAATTGGTCGTTGTAAAAACATGCTATTTAATTCATATTTTTAAAAAACACACAAGGGTCAAGCGTAATCATTATTTTGAATGAAAAGATCCACACGACCTACAGAATTATTTAAATATTTGCACATAACTGAAAAAAGTAAAAGAATATTGACATGAATTATATTTATTACTGGACCGCAGAATTTTATACATTTATGGAAAAATTCAAATGGGTAAAAAATTATAGAATGCATATAACTTGTAGAAGCATACAAAATATCTGAAGTAAATTAACTACAAGTTATAAAATTTATGGGATGCAGGAAATCTCTATCTAACTTCCATTTGTTTACTTGTTTTTATAAAAATCTGAATTTACATAAAAATTTACAGTCTATTATTACTTGATTAATAATACATTTAATTACATTTATAATAATTATTATATATTGTAATTATATTTTTTAACACAAAATTAAAGATAAACTCTGAGAAGTCAGAAGAAACAATATGCACCAGTGAATATTTCCCGCGTGATGCTGGTGTTTCTGCCAGATCCCACTCTATCAATTACAGATTAAACACAAGTGTATGCATATACACGGTGTCTCACTTCAATTCAGAACCTAAACTATTTTCGTTATTACTGAAGGTAAGGAAAAGCAATTAAGACGAATTTATATAGTTTATAAGGAGTAAATTTGTTAATAATTAAAAAAGTTTCCTCAAGATCATTTTGAAGATTATTACTCCACTGTTACTGACATTTTTTTGCACGTTATTACGTATAAAAGGATTTTTATCTCCATTTTCGATGAGTGAAGTTTTGAACAATCCAATCACTACACTACTGCTAGGAATATACAAATTTCTAGCAAAACACCGATTATAATTATAACCGGATTTAGTCATAAGGTTAATACAAAGTCCTTTGTATTTCATATAAATATAAATGTAATAACGTAATGTTGACTTACACAAAAATGTGCATGTTGTTAACAACCCAGTATAGGGATTTATCGCCTAATGAAAAAAAGAACATTCGTTTTTTATAATACTGTTACAGTTAACACCAAAACGAGTTCAACGATCTATGTTATCACGAACTTGAAGTGACCTTGAATAAATATAAAAAAGATAACATAAGTTTAACCCTTTCGACCTCGACATGGCGCAGAAACTATCTGTTGACTTTCGTACGTGGTCAACATTGGTACTATAATATGATATGAAAATAATATTTAATAATCTAGGCATGATTAAAAGGGTTGAATCGAGAAGTGTGAAATAAGCTTGTTTTATTAGATGTTTCTAAGCGTTGATCGTTCACATTAATAAATATAACTTGAAAAATAATCACCAGGTCCTAGCAAAGTGAAAGACATAAAAGGGACAGTCAAATAAGGGGGTTGAAAATGTCCTTGAACTGAAATTGTATTGCAATAGAATATTCAATAACTTACAAAAAGAAAACGCTTTACGCTAAATTAAAATTTTCTATTTCCATCAAAACAATAATTATATATGTTAAATTCAATTGCACAACTTAATAATTTATTTTGTCCGCCCACTACAGTATTGTATCTTTTATTTTTTTGTTTTAATTTGGTGAGTATACTTAGTATACAATTTTTGAAGTTTCTATATTTAAAAGTATATAAATCAAACATTAAAATTACGCAATCAATTGAAATAATTAGGTTATATCTAACAAAATTGATTATGCTTCAAAAGCTTCATTAAGCCATAGTTTTCATTTAAGGTGTAAACTGCGGTTTCTTACGAAATGATGGATCTATTGGTTTCAGTATTATTAAAAATATTACTTTGCAAAATGTCCTACAGTGGAAACACTATAACAAAATATCCCATGATTGAGGGTCCATCAAGCCAATAACGATTCCAGACACCCGACAAAAAAAAAATTAAACAATTTTTGGACAGAAAAAAAATTAATGCCATAAAGCTTATAAAAAATATGGATCAAAATGTGGAAATAAAACCGATGAAATTAACAGAAAAAGTAGTTTTCATTGATAAATATGTAGATTTAATTAAATCTTTATATAAATATATTGTGCAACAGTTATTAAAACAATCTGTAAAGGAGGAAACGACGAAGCATCGGCGTTAAAGTAAGATAAAATAATTTTTAATCTAATTTTTGTTTCTAAAAATGGTATCAACGTATCGAAAATATGTCTGTAAATTTGGGCGTGTAACAAAAGAGAACATCAGGACTATCACTTTTATTTGTTATCTTTTTAATACGTTAAACGCCCACTGTAATTTGAGTATTTCCTGTGGGGTTCAGATGCACAATTCGCCACGGGTCGCCTCACAAATAGTATATAAGCACAAATAACCGTTCTTTTGTTTCTTCAATACAATTAGAATTGTTTTAAAAACAATTTTCTTTCCTATTTTCAAATTTCATTTTGTTTCTTAATTTTCAACATTCGTACTTCTTGTATTGAAAAGGTTATTTACTATGCTAATCTGAAAAATTTGTAAGTAGAACACTGAAATATTACAACACTGTACTGTAGTTCAAATCAACTGTGTCACATGATCAGATTGGTTAATATTACTGGTAATAGAAATAAGTGCTTCATTTTTATAAATGTATTTAAAACATAATTAATTAGAATACAATAAGTAATAGATTTTTTTACTAGGAAATATTTCAGTTATGCACAATATCATTCTACATACACGTACAGTAATGGACAAAAGTTTAAGACCAAAGGGTCAGAGAAAACAAATTAATTAATTAATAAGAAATAGCACGATAAATCAAATTCGTATTCTACGCTAATCGATAAATAGTGTTCTACTATATTGATGATAAAAATAAGTATATGAACAATATTTGCATATCATAAAACTATGTTTTACATCGTCCTGTCGTCTTAAACTTTTGTTCGCTACTGTACGTTACACAACAAATATACACCTTTTAATTTTTGAAGTCATTTTTTTCTAGGCAACAATTACTATCACATTTTATTCTTATTAATTTACAGCACTGTACAGGGAGAAATTAATATATTTACCTTCCTAAGACTGAAAGAACAAACTTCTACAAAGAGCAATTTTTTTAATATAGCGATGCCAACTAATAAGCTTCATTTGAGTTAATTCTGATCTGACATTCTATACATAATTATGAAGCTCGTCTATCGGAAGCTCGAATATCTTATCTCTCACTTCCCATTTGGTTAAACTCACAAAATGAGTTTTAAATACCATTTCCATTGATAATACAGCTATGCATCGACATACGCGTTTTTTTTCATAATTTGAAAAACACTTTCATCCAGTTATTTAAGAATGCTTGTATAAGTCGAGCAAAAATTATAACGTATTTTCAGAAAGTGAAAATGTACACTTATTGTTAAACTTTTGTCCGCTACTGTACGTGTATGTAGAATGATAATGTACACAACTGAAATCTCCCTAGTAACATTGTTTTCTTGTCCTTATTTATCATTTTTTGAATAACAGCTTTTTTTAAATCACAGTTTCGAACTGTGAAATATTTCGGAGAGTGTTGCAAAAAATTTGTCAAACGAAGATTATATGATAGATCATGTTTAAATTTATAAGTAAAATCCTACGTTTTTTATCTGACACTAAAACATTTTTCAGATATGAGACTTCAAAGTTGTGTCCATCTGTGTTGAGACAGTACCCGATATATAGTACAGTCGCCATAAATGTTCATTATTCGGGACTGAAGAAGAACATTTATCGAAAGACAACACATTCTTTTGTACACATAGAAAGAAATAGATAGTCGAACTTGGTTGCCAAGTAGTGTAATATAATATGGGTTTGAATATCCGTGTCTGACAATACTAATGATAAAGCAAAGTTTTTTATTTTTCGTTAGTTTTGCATAACAATTATTTCAGTATATTAGTGACATTTTTCTCATCAAAATAAGACCAAACACGATATAATTTGGATAATATTTACTTGTATACAGTAAATTCCAATATGTAATTTACATTATTGTACATGAATAAATATAATCCAAATTATATAGTATTTAGTGTCATTTTAATCAGAAAAATGTCACTAGTATACTGAAGAAATTCTTATGCAAAAAGAACGAAAAATAAAAAAGCTTTGCTTTATCATTAGTATTGTCTTACATGAATATTCGAGCCTGTATCATATTACACTACACGGTGTCCCAGCTTTGTGCCGCCGCTTCATGCGTTCCAAGGGTAATCCCCCTATCGGAGGGATTAAAACGTGAACATTTAACGGCAAGTAGCTTTCGAACATTTATAGTGGCAATACAATATAAGTACACCTCGGGGAGATTATTCAGCTATACCTTGTAACTGCATATACTTCCATTACGATGGTCCCAAAAAGGAACAAATTTTCTACAGGGTGTCCCGTTTGCAATTTTGTCTCTAATTATCTCTTAAACTACAGCTCGTTTCAAAAATGTTAAAAATAGAACTTACCTTGTTTCGTGGTGGACATCTCATGATGGTAACAAATCTTTTCTAAGTATAAGTGTTGCCGAGATTTCAAGGTATCCTTGGTTTCTTTTAACACTCGTAGAGCTGTCGGTGGGTGGGTACTTTTAGACCCACGCATACGCAGAATCATCGGTTCTACCTACTGTTTCGTTTCACATGATGGCAGCACTAAATAAAGAGAACCTAATTTAAGACCTGCCAATGGTTCTGCGAGTGTATGAGTCTAAAAAGACCCGCCAATGGTTTTCCACGTAATTTGGTACCCCGATGGCTCCACGAGTATTAATAGAACTGAGACTTTCATTTGGATCACCGTGTAATTCATTCCAAAGCAAATTCATTCACCTATTACAGTACTATGATCTTTCAAGTTCATTCAAGATCATTTAGTGCCGTTCAAAATTTACTTTTGCTAAATGTTATCAAAACTAACCTCGCTAGAGTATTTCATCAATTTGAACGTAAACATGATGTGAATTCACACTAGTAATCGTTTTTACTTGTGTTTACAAACAGAGGAAATTCATTCCTCGTATTTAAAAACAAAATGAATCAACGTATCGAGGTCATGCTTTGGAATACAAGAGATAAGGTATAATTTCTAGGTGTACAACAAAAGAAAACTTTGAATAATACTAAATGACTGAACGAGCTTGAAGGGCCTAAGTTTCACAGATCAATTCGTCTTGAACTGCACTTATTTTGTAAATAAGAGCGTACAGTTTCATTAAGAAAATCGTGGATACTTCGAAATCTTGGAAACACGTTTACCTAGAAAAAATTTGTGACCATCAACAGATGTCTCCCTTGAATAAGAGTAAGTTTTATCTAAAACATTTTTTGAAATGAAATATAGTTTAGGTGATACATAATTACGTATGAAATTTCAAATGGGTCACCCTGTGTATACATGTCAAAACAATTCAGTTATCATTCTTGTCTCAGAGTAAAATGTGCTAAGAATTTTTATCTTATTAAAGTATAGGAGGAGGTCGCAGCAGCTAATTTGGTTATTGTAAAAGAATGTCGGACCTCAAAAAAGGTTGAGAAACACTGGTTAACAAGAATTCCTACAAATAGATTTCTACTTAATAGTATATATACAATAATATACTACAATTTATATTTATACTTGTATACACAGTAATGACCCGAGGGATTCACATACAGTGCTAAATGTAAACTTTATATAGTGTTATTATAACTTGGTGAAAAAGGTAGAATGATCCTTCTAGGATCACTTTAAAGGTTGAATGAGGTGCATGTACTATAGACATTCCAATACACATTTATGCTATGAAGCAACATCTCATTCAGAAAATGAAGAAAAACAAATCATACATCGACCTTTAAGAGTATCGTTGCCAAGGAGAGGCTTTAATCTTTAAATTTATGTTGGTTCTAGTTGTATAAAAGGTTTCTTAAATTTTTGGGAGCCTTTTTGAATTTGGTCAACTTTTTAAGTTAAGACTACTTTCATTATCTCACTTTATTATTTAGCATTGAAAGATTTTCGACGAAATTCAAGTTGGACTTGTAAAGATAAAGGATTCCACCTTTTAAATGACTCATTCTACGATTTCTTTTCACTAAATCACGATATTCACAATATTTGTGTTCAATATTTAAAGTAATATATGATATGGTCTATGTTTAAATAATAAAAGGTTAGCGACATACTTGATAAACTAAATACTGTAACAACATTAGTTCGGATAAATGGAATCCTTAAGAAACCTTTATTGTTAACGTAATGTAGATGTTTCTGGGAGGTTTATAAAATTTCTAACCTCAAAAGTAATTTTTAACCTCGAATAAAAATTTTTATTGCGCCATGTAATTATAATCATCGTGTTCTATATTAGTAGAAGTTTAATATCGAAAATGTGGTATTACACAATAAATAAAGATATCTTCAACTTCAACGTTAAATATCTCAGTGTTTTAAATTACATTATTTCAAAAAAGCTTATCAGAATTAGAGGATAAGACTAAAAGAACCTCTGTCTTTTTAACCTTTCTGCTCTTACACTTATAAGCGTAGGTTACGATAGCTAACATACAACATACCGTTCTCTTTTTTAAAATTTATTCATTCTTATATGATAAATTATAAGATATACGATGCTATGACTGGATCACGACTGGAATAATAATACGGACAATGAATGACATAAAAATTTACATAATAAATTTCTAGCAATAAATGTTAAAAATCTAGTTAATAAATGTTTAAAAATCTAATAATAACCTCATGATGAAAGTAAACACTACATTATTGTAAAGCCATACAACATTTCGATTACACATATCGTTTTATGCGCATTGAATTCAAATCTTTCAGTTCAAGGTTATTCGAAGGTCATACTATAGAAGGTCGTTGAATTCGTTTTGACAAGAGCTATAATAGTATGAAGTAAAAAATATGTAATGCCATTTAAAAATATCAAGGTGCCCTTGATTTTTTTAATGAAAAAAGAATAATCTTCTCAAGTTCAGTATTCTACCATGTGACTGGTAGAAAACTGATGAACTTTTGTTCGAAACATTTTTTTGTCAGACTAGCAGAAGTGCTCGAAAAAATGTGTGCAAAAGTTAAGGAAACAACCGGTATATACAAAAAAGAAACCCAAGGTGCGTGCCGATCGACAGAAGCATTCTGTCGAGAAAAATCGATCAGGCTGGCCAACTTCGTGCAAACGAAGTATTCGTCTCGCCCTGTTTCTTCATAACCACCCACGAAAAAAAATAATACGCGTGTGTAGGAAGTGTGTAACGGCGATCGTAGCTATAGAGAGCATGATTCTACATACAGTGCCGAACAAAAGTATTGGCACAAACTGTGCTTTATAATAAAATTGCATGTAAATCAGAAACGAAGACCGATATTGTGTTAAATTTCGTTTAAAAATACTGTCTTACTTATATATACATTACTATAAATTATGTGTACAAAAGCCAGAAAAATTGAACAATTATATAATTAGTAATAATAGAAAATGCATACAAGCCATTTTTACCGAAATAAAAGTATTCGCACACCTGCAAATTTAATGTTTCTATGAAACACTGATATAAATATTTATAATGTTGGTATGACTATTGTAACCGGGGAAGTCCCAAGGTTCAATTTGATATTCTGAATTAATATGTAATATCTGTCTGTAACCGGGTACCCATTTTATACACAGATCAATTTTATTTTTATCAGTTCAAATCAAGAGATATAAAGAGATAGCTAGTAAACATTTTTTTTATAGTTCTCTTTTTGATTGCACAAACAGATGGAATATTGGGGAAAAAGATGAAATTATTAAACGAATAAAAAAATAATTAAGCACAGGTGTAATGGTTCTAAGATTGCGAAAAAAAGAACTCAGTACCTGGACATACGTAAAGTACTTTTAAGGTGTCGCAGTGATGTCAAGGGATGATGTAAAGAACCAGCAGAGGAAAAAATGACGTAACACGTAACAGTATCGGAAAATATAGCGCTAAAGGTACAGTGACCGAGAAACCAAGTGACCTAACGCTACACGAACAAAGTTAACGGCGTCTATCTGGATCGCAACTCTGTGCACGTTTTTCTGTCTATTATAAAAATTGTACCACGGGTCATTCGTAATGCTCGAAACAAAAAACATTTCAGACAGAAACGCCGTAAATATCGAATTTCATTAAAAATAACCTTTCGAACAAACATATACATTAGTGCCCGCTTTAAAGTCTGCAGTTGGGACAGAATTCGAACGCTTATGTGGGGAGGTGACTAATCACGCGAACAAAATGCACGGATGTCGAATTTCGTTTGTTTTTCTGACACCCGACACCATGGAGTCGAATGAAAGTTATGGTCGAAGCTCACCGCGAGATTTCCAAGAAATAGTGAGGATACCGACAGACACTGAAGTGGACAAAAATACGGACACTAAAATGGAGACTACTATAATATTTATTTGGATGAATTTCTACTGACAGACTTATCTTATAATTAACTACTGGTAATTTTACCGATTGATATTCGATATTTTATAATGTAAAATTCTGATCATCTTTTTACATAACGAATAAAAAGAATTAACCGATCGTGGGCAACATGGATTAATTTTGTTCGCGATTATTTTTCTTATTGTTTCCAACTATAAAAACTCTGGAAAGAGCCTGGGATAATTTTTAAAGTCTCTATTGTAATATACCATTAATACTTAAATAAAATGTTTATAGGCTTGATAAATTAAAATAAAAATTTCTAAAGCCTTTGAAAATAAATAGGATTCATTGCAGATGAAATTGACCCAATTTATGCTCACGGAGGGTTAAATTTTTATCAAACAAAAAATTATTGTATTTTTATATGAATAATAATATTAAGTTAATATTAAAGAAAATCGTTTAATGTCTTACCAGTAGTCCCGTTTCCACACTTGGTAGCAGCGTAAGCTGACTGCCATCTTGCAAACGATTTTCCTCGAGGGTTCCTTCATGTAATTGCCTGAAACAAAAATTTCAAGATCTTAGTTTGATAATTACAAAGTAACAAAATCGTCGTAAAAACCATGAAACACATGAAACATTGGTAACGTATTTCTAAATAATTATAGATAAGTTTAAGATGATTGAAATGTTACATCTACAGCAGACCCTCCTATGATTGACATAACAGGGAGACGAAAACGATCAGATAACAAAATTTTCAAATAATAGAACAATTACTTTTCCTTATAATAAGTTTAATTTATTCAAATTGATATTAAGAAGATTGACAATTTGTTTAATATTTGTATGTTTTACATCTATTTCACTGTTGAATTTCACAAATTTTTAAAGCAAACAATTATTGTCAGATGATATTGTGTTCGTATAAGAGAGGTTCAGTTATTTATCCGTTTTTGCCTTATCTCTTTCAGTAATTAAATGTAAAAAATCTAAGAAAAATATTCTCACAACACACATAACTTGTTATTTGCATTATTTCTTACGAAAGATCAAAGAAACGTAAAAATTTGCAATAAGTTATGTATATTCAAAATAATTGATTACGTTTATCATATACAGAGCGTTCTGCAATAGTATTGCTTGATATAACTGTGATAGGACAATAATGTAAGGAAATTTGTACTATGAATTCTTCAAGATCATTCTGAGGTTGTTTCAAATCTTCAAAATGAAATGCTGTACTGTTGTTTTAACATTATGGAATAGTAAAACAAGAACAAGTTTAGTATCCGTTTTGGAATTAATCTTGAAGTAATCCAAACTCGTAAAGATGAAAAGGTTTTACAACAGACCAAAATTAATGCCTATATTACTTTACCCGTCTGTTTTACATATTGTGAAATGGACAGTTGTTGAACAGATATCTAACTTTGTAAGGAAAAGAAGTCACTTTACATAAAGTGATATAGATACACAAAAGCAATTACTTCTTCAATTATCGGTCTGATTGCTTCTTATCAGTTTAGCAATTGTTAAAAACTGTCGATTACCGTGAATTATTAATCGGTAATTATTAAGAAAAAAATTCCTAAATAATGTATAATGAGAATTTAATGCATACAACGGTTGGTAAAAAAAAAGTATCTATAGAAATTGAAACAGAGTAACACTCAAGCATCGTATAATCCACCTATAAAATGTATCATGAATCGATTTCGTGTTTCTTATGTTTGAGCTGGAATCTCGCTATGTTACAATGTAAAGTGTTATAGATGAGAGTTCAAAGCTGATGATCATGCATATAAACGTATTGAAGGTTTAGAAATAAAACTGTATATAAATGAACCATAATAAATGATGTGAAATTTTATCATATAAAATAAAAGTTAAAAAGAATAATGCTATAAATGAAACTTGAATCCATATCTGTTACTTAATATAATAACATAATCTCTAAATAAAATATCATGTAACCTTCAAGATTTTTGTAACACCATTTTTGATTATTTATAATCAACCAATGAACGAAATTCAAATTCAGATATCAGAATATCCGGATATTTGGATAAACCGTAAACTGGGCATAATTTAGATTATATAAATTAGTGAAAGTTAGGGGAAACCGAATTTCTAAAATTAATTACCGAAACAAAAATATATTTATGCATATCATTATCATCAGCAAATGTGGAAGAAGGATGTTGTTGTTATAGTGATATTCTACTGTACTTTCATACAACTTCTATGCTAATCAACAAATAGTGTTCTGCCATAATGATAATAACAGAAATTAATATAACAATAGTATTTGCAAACCATAAAGCTACAGCGGATCCAAAAAGTATTCGTACACTATGTCACAAATAAATTCGTTTAACCCTGAAATTCTGAGTCTGATAGGAGTAATGATAAAACTTTGTGGGTATATAAATCGTAATAGTATACATATGAATTAATCTCTTCTTTTCATCTAAATGCCATTTTAAAGGGGTGAAACCAGCGTTGAAGTATCTGAGCTTTCTCTCATTTTTTAAAGATAACTTTATAATGATACTCAATGAAGCAAAACCTTTCGAACAGAAAATGTTTAATTTTTAATTCCCTATCGCCCTGCCATAAAAAAAGGAACACAGAAAAGCTTGTATTCAAAGCATGAATTATCATTGAAACTTTGATGTTCGTTATCAACCCTCTTAAAAGATATTTTGCCGCAAAAAAATTTGCTCCATGCTGGACACATTATGCTCTGTACACACGCAAAATTTCATTGAAATCAGAATTTCAGGATTAGGTGAATTTCCTTCAAATACAGTGTACGAATACTTTTTGAAGCCACTGTATGTCTTACATTATCCTTTCATCTTAAACTTTTGCCCGCTACTGTATGCTCTATACAACGTATGGAGTCCGAGTTTGAGAGGTCGACAAGTTCAGTGCAACCTCGATAGACCTACTGAGGAAAATCCAAGTTACCAGAAAGGTACTGGCCGGAGGCCATCAATGATACTGGAAGCACTTCAAATGGTGTCGCTATTCGTCGCACTATCACGCACAGCACGAAACTTACACGACAGCTTTTTAGGTCCCGCCTAAACTGAATGCGTTTAACTATAGGTACAGTAGCGGACAAAAGTTTAAGACTAAAGGACAATATAAAATATAGTTTTATGATTTGCAAATATTGTCTATCTATTCATTTCTATTTGCATTACGGTAGAATTTATACTGTTATTTTCTATTAATTAATTAATTTGTTTTCTTTGACCTTTTGATCTTAAACTTTTGTCCGTTACTATAGGTCTATCACGTTATTCAAATTCGTACTATATAAATACTCCAAGCCTAGTATTTGTTTTCAATTTAATGGAAATGTGAAATATTCGTTTTCATATTATGTTGAATCAGAATAAAAAGATATTTATCATTTTTTTAAACTGTAATCTTCTTGGAATATTAACCCTTAGCGCTTCATGCAATTCTTTTTTTCAAACGCAACAGTCCCTTTTTCAAACAATTTTGATTTCTTCGTAAAAAATATGTCTTTATCATCGGTCAGCTTTATATTTTCAACGTAACATTCTTCCATTCCTTTAACTACAAAAATAGGTCGAAAAATAATTCAATGACAAAGCATCTGGAATGTAATCATATTACAGACAGAATGTCTTTGCAGCGGATCCAACGGAGCGCTAAGGGTTAAACACGAACTACTTTATTCTGTAGTTCGAGGAATACATTCAAATTTTTCAAGTATAAACCGTTTTATTTTCAAATCCTTGGCATCGCTATTGTTATCGCATTTACCTCACATTAATTGAACCTTCGTTCTCATTAAACGTGACCTGGTATTATTTTACAGTTCGTACTAAATAGAATATCGTATTATTCACATTAATCGAGACCTACCTATATTTAGGATTCCTTATTCGTTACAAATATTTCTGTTAACACTTAGCCAACCAGACGGGGATATCTCCCATTGTCTCTATTTACTTTTGTTATTAGTTAGTTTTGGACCTGTGCTGAATCGATTAAAAACTGTACTTTGGAAAAGCAGAAAATGCATTTAATGAACCGTGTACAACATTAGTTCAAGAGTAACTAATAACAAAAGTAAATAGGGACAATGGCAGCGTTTTGTCGAGGAAAAAATGGGAGATCTCCCCATTCGGTTGGCTAAGTGTTAACGAAGTCGACTTTATCGTGGAGAAGAGCGATTTGAGAACGGATCGAACAATATCACATACAACAATTTCACGACTGAAGAAGAAAAATGATGGAGGATCGCCATTATCGGTTAAAGAAGTCAGACAAATAACTTGTAACAGTAAAGAGTTCATATTCGATATTGTACATAAAGGATGAGTCAGTTCAAGCGTGACAAGCTTTTTTTTCTCAGAAACTGCTATAAATATCGACAAACATTTGCTTTTAAGTTAAATGATATTAGAGGGACCAATCATTTCCAGAACAACGAACCTGAGGGTTGGGTCCCTAAGAGGTTTTATTTTTTTTAAGTAAAATAGAACAATAATTTTTTGTTATTTAGATAGTTGTCATCAAACCTTATGATATTTACATGAAATTTTTTCTTTTCTGCATTGAAAATGATTATCTCTTTAACACCATTCATTTTAAATAAAATCGTATTGCAATATTTACAGTAGTTTTAAAGAAAGATTTGTCATGTTTTAAGTTACTCCCCCTCTATAGATAATTCAAAGTTTAAATGCTGTTTTATTAGTTATTGCTCTTAATTTACTTACTTTACTGTATTTCGTTTTTTAATGTAAATTTCTTTCATTTTAGTTTCCTTAAAGCCTGCGTCTAAACTACTGTTAACAATAGCCGATTATCACATGAGTACATCGATGCACGAAAACAAAAGCATGTTTTTCCACTGTATCGATCTAAATGCGTTCAACGCTTACAAGAAATCCCACTTTCGAATTGTTTTCAGTACGACGCAAAAAAGCATAGAAACACTTTCAATACACCTTTTACGATTTTTTATCGAACACTCGCATGAGACCCAATTTATTCTAACAACACTGTTGCAGTAGTTTATGAATAAAAATTCAAAATTTTTATATCAACTGTTGTATTATTATGCAAACTTAAAATAATGTGAAATATATTTTTCCGATTTCCTTTTATAATTATAAATGCGAATAAGTGTGAAAAATCCTTTTACCATATTTTATAATCTTACTGGATAGTCGAAGGGTTAATAAGTTTAATAAATATTAATTTTCAAATTAGTGGAGTTAAATCCTGTTTAAAAATTGAATAAATTAAATAAATTTAAGTTTCAATATAATTCCTTTGTTCTATCAATGTACGGTTCTGAAGTTCACAAACCGATGACTTCGACCTCTTATCTCTCAATTTCACATCTGGCTGAGTTCACAAACAAGTCAATATAGTTTTGTGCCAACTGGGGTCTTCATCGGATCATATAAATTTATTCACACTGTAAGTGCTATAGATCTTCATTTTGTACTGGAAAGATAATGGTTTTATATCAAAATAAATCTTTGCTTGTGAAACTGATTTAGAGTACACCTTTGATCGGTTGCTCAATATGGATGATACAGAAGTGTGAGAGTGATGAATTTTCACAACCCCTGGCATCACTTATAACGAATTTAACTACAGCCAGGTCTCGATTAATGCGAATCGTAAACTGATATCAGGTCGCGTTTAACATGAACGAAGATTCAGTTAACACTTTGACTGCCACGTTGGTCATATATGACCGGCCATGGTTTCTCCTGTGACGCAACGGTGGTCATTGGTGACCAGAGCGCTTCAACTACTTACAATTTTAAAAGTTGAATAAAAATTGACAGTTAGTGCATTTTGAACATTACCGCTAATTAGAGGATACTTTGAAGTAAAAAGTGCCCCGGTTGAATGATCAAAAATTTTTATTTGTAGGAATTATTTATTGACCGAACAGGTTTCCTACATAGACTACTGTCGGGATAGTCTCTAAAATGGCAACTATTATGACGGTGATTATTACAACAAGCTGATACAACGATATTTAACGAACGATTCAGGATTAAAAATTAAAGATCAAAAGATTAAAAGATGAAAGATTAAAGATTGAAAGATGAAAGATCAAGACCTCTCGCGAGACTCCCTATTTATTCGCGTCTAGCCTGATAGGCGGTTCCTGCCTTTACCAATCAGGACCTTCAAAAAAATGCCCGCCTTCGATATCCCCACTCGGTGCAAACTTCGGTGACGCTTTTTGCATTTGGGACATCTGCTGTTCGCATCTTCTTTGATCAGATTTACGGCGGCGACCCTTTATTCTTACAAACGCAGGCGATGTTTGAAGCGGCGCCGAAAAGAAAACGCGGCACCTAAGAGAACGCGGCGACACCTTGACTTTGATCCGCGGGCCGCCCAAAAAAAGCAATGGCAATCGGCATTTGCTATTAATCTCTGCCGCTTTCCTTATACAAATGCCGATCTCCTTATGCAAATGCCGACCTAATCCGCAAATTGCCTACATATTAGAACATCGAAAATAAAAGATTAATTTCTATGAAATATTGCATCTAGCGGTGTACTCCCGTGGCGTCCTGAGCGAAACATGTGATTTCGGCGTGGCAGTCAAAGGGTTAATGCGAACTGAATGCAATATCGATACCGAGGAACAAAAGAAAAATTTGAATAGAGAAGTTTGAATATATTCTTCGAATTGTATGATGGATTTGTATGATAGTACATCATAGAATGTATCCTTCGCTAATACAGATATCTTACTACTATGAGAGCAGTGTAAATGTGTAGTCTAACAGACATTACTGGTGGAGGGGAGTGAAGGAACCCTCTTGTCCCTGCGCTGTCCCGCGAGACATCATTCCAGCTCCGTACAGTATAGGCCAGTGTTTCCCAACGTGGGGCCCACGCCCCACAGGGGGGCGATTCGAAAATGGACTCAACGCGACTTTAACCCTTTCGCTCCGGGCCATTTAAATGCAATGCTAGATATCGGTGCCACATTTAATAAAAATAGCAAATTCTTAAATAATTGCGGTAAATAATTATTAGGTATAATTTCGTTTGACGAGACCAAAATATCAACTGGGTAATTGACGTCGTGACTTAAAATGATTTACTGGTAAAAAAAAAAGAAATCGGCTGGATATAACACAACGTGGACACTTGAGACTGAAGCTAACCAAATTGGAACCTAATATAAAATCTCTGTGCAGCAAGCATCAAGCGCAAGGATCTCACTAAATTAAAATAATAAATTAATATAGAAAAATCTGTATTAAAATTATTTTGGAATTTGAATTTCAGTTTTTCATTATATGTTTTGAAATCTTACTTACTGTGTTTTGTTAACAATTTCATAGTGATTTTTTCCTAGAACCTATCATTTATGTTTCTTAAGTGAACAAATCAATTTTTTAATGTTAAAAATTATGTATGTTACATAGGGGGGCATAAAAACTTTAGAAAGGTTAAGGTGGGGCATGGCACAAAAAAGGTTGGGAAACACTGGTATAGACGATCCTCGACCTTCGCACAATTCGCTATTTCGCATATTGGAAATATATATGCGAGTTTTATATTGCTAAATGAAATGAACTCTTATTTGTAAAATAATACTTTGATACTTTATTATTACTTCTACGTAACACGAGGAAGGGCAATTCTGACCGTACCTAGCGGGCTTTGTCACAAGACTAGCAGAACGCAATGGTCGAAATTCCTACAACCCCGTCCGAGTCCTTCAACCCCTTTGTTCTGTTTCTCAAAATGTTTTCGAACTTTCTAAAATGCCAGACATGGCTTAGCTTCTAGGAAAAAGCCCTTGAGAAAGTACGTTAAGAGAAAGCTGGTTTATGGTTAACTTTTGCTTCGTAGTATTTCTGTATTCAATTTCTAACATCACACATTTAAAAAAATGTAACTTTGTAAGCTTTTCCGGTCGAATGTTCCCTCTGAGCGGACATCGCGAGTCGAGCAGGCTACATTGCAATTGGATGTCCCTTTAAGGGTATATCACACTTTAGCCATCAGATTACAATGTTGTTTCGATCAAGAGGTTAAAACTTTAACAATTAAAAATATGAATGAAACCTTTATGAATTTAGACAACTTTTTAACTATTATGGAAGAATACGATCCCAATGGAGAACGTATATCTCAAGTACGTAGGACAATACAAAAAGATACTGTGTGTTACAGAAATCTTTATCGCGAAAAGAAAAAGAAAAAGAGGTACTCAACTAACTCTTTAGAAGTTTATAAAAACAACACCCAAAAGCTAAATAAATAAATAAATAAATAAATACTTTAAAACACCGTTTTTGGTGCATATTTTTTACATCCCTCTACTTTCGAACATTCAACATTCGCACACAATTGGTTCCTGAAAGTGTGTGCGAATGTCGAGGGTTCACTGTATTGTCCGCAGCTCAGAAGTTTGCTCGCGAGACGAGGCAGACGCAAGAAGAAGGGGCAAGAGATATCCCCACTTTTGACGTTCTTGAACTCGACCGAGTGGGAACTTGTCAGTATCGTTCTATCCCACTCGGATCTCGTTCCCCTCTTTATCAGACATCGGATTAGTAGATGTGATCGCTTCTACCAATAAGGAAAATACATGTGACTGAGGATCACTGTAGGTAAAAGTAGGGCGGAGGCCAGCCGCTTCAGCCAATTAGATCCAAGTGCAAACTCCTGAGCTCTACAGAGTACATTAGACTTATGATATCCACAAGATCAATTCTTTTTAGAGTCATTATGATGTATTGGGTTGTCCGGAAAGTTCGTGCCGATTTTTGATAGGTGGCATAAGGATAGGTCTAAATATATTAGAATGATTGAGAACAAATTATATGTATAGATATCGTAAAAGGCAATACTTCAGGTACATTTGAAACAAATTTTTTTTTTTTTTGAAACGAAAAAAACGATATGTTAATTTTCGTCAGTTTTATACGCCTTTGAATATGGAAGGAAACGTGCATTTTACGCATTTAACGTATACCTATTCATACCGATACTTCACGTATAAATAGACTACAAATTTTTCTCAGAAAATAAACAATGAAAAAAGAAATAAATATTGAAAAATGTATTATACGTACATTTGAGAAAAAGTCTAAAGTTTAAAGGCGATTCAATTAGGTTGCATATATGAAATTCTAATCAAAATTTTAAAAATGGTCATTTAACCGGTCATAGTAGGAATAGTGTTAATACTTTTTTTTAACCGGAAAGGCAAAAATGCCACAAAAGCGGTAAATAAAATACGCGCTGTTTATGGTACCTTTTTCGATCATTACAAAATTCCCTTAATGCATAAATTTCGACAAGATAAACAATCACGTAGAAAAGTCTTTCGCTGAAAAACCTGAGATTCTGGAAGGACGGAATTTTCAAGTTGTCTGAAAGATGGAGGAAGATGTACAAAGGAATGGCACTGTATAATTTAATAAATGTATGCTAAAATTTAAATATCCTGGCGATTCAATCTTCCTTTAACACGTTGAATGCCACGCCAGTTTTACAGGGTTTGCCCGTGGCGCCACGATGAATTTTCTATTATATGATACATATACTGTTCAAATATTATCTACAACAAATAAGTTATAGTGTATAACTATTTTTCGATGTTTTATACTGCATTAATTTCTTCACATTATTGTATTAACGATGGTAATAATGAAAAATTGATAAATATTGACATTTGTTCAAATTATGTTTTTCTACCAATCTGAGCGCGCCGGTCACCGATGACCCCCCCCCCCATGGCATTCAACGCATTAAAATCGGCAGGAACTTTCCGGACAACCCAATACAAAGTTTAACCGAGCAACCTTTTCGAAATGTATACTCTTAACACTTAGCCAACCGCATAGGGAGATTTCTCATTTTTTTTTTCAACAAAGCGCTGCCATTGATTTTATTTACTTTTGTTATTAGTTAGTATTAAATTAGTGTTGTACACAGTTCATCAAATGCGTTTTCTGCTTTTCCAAAGTACAATTTTTAATAAATTCAACACTAACTCAATACCAACTAATAACAAAAGCAAATAGAATCAATGACAGTGCTTTGTCGAGGAAAAAATGGAAGATCTCTCGATTCGGTTGGCCAAGTATCAACTGTCACACTATAGCAGTGGTTCTTAACCGGTGTTCCACGAAACACTGATATCCACGTGCTCTTGCTTCAAGTGTTCCGCGAAACTAGAAAATATTGCAGGATAGTTACATGGAAACAAGATAAAATTAGCAATCTACGATATCGATATAAAGAGGAGTTTATTTAACAGTTGTTTTAGCCGCTATAACTTTTATAAATAACCATATCTTCCTATTTCGACTATAATTTAGCCTATATTTTTATGTATAATTTTTACGTATATATATTGTATTTACAGTAGAACTTCCTATATATGCATTAATAACAACACAAAAGTGTTCAGATAAAAAGATTTTTGAATAATAGAACTATCTTTTTGAATAATAGAATTATTAGTTATCTTTTCTTATACTAAATTTCATTTACTTAGTGGATATTAAAATGTTAATAGTTTGTTCAAGTATTTGTGTATCCTCTATCTTTTCCATTGTTAAAATTCATAATTTTTTTAAAGTAAGAAATCATTATTAGGTGACATTCTGTTTAGATAATAGAATATCTGAGTACAATATTCAGATAATGGAGGTTCCATTATATTATTGCTTTCTATGATTTATAACCTTAACGAGTTCCGTGAATTTTTGCCGTGATCAAAAGTGTCCGTCTTTTAGAAAGGTTAAGTACCACTGAGCTAGAAGGATCACGACAAGAATTGTCGATTGTTATCTTCTCGATTTCGATCGTCCTTCGAATTTTTCGAAAACGTTTACTATGAGTGAGATAGCAAAAAGGATCGATGTGGTTGTTCGAGTCATCGGTTCGTCATGTTTCTTAGATAACGAGACGCTCGCTTCATCCAAGCTGTTCTAGGAAATGAGGATAACCCTGCGACAATTATCACTAGGTTTACGTCAATTTGGCAAATTTCGGATTTTATGAGCAAGATTCGCAAAGACAATTACTATTATTCCTAGTAATTTTTGTTGACTGTTATTGATGGAACGACAATTTACAATTACAATTTAAAATTTTGTACAATCTATACTTATTTCTTAATATATGTATATTGCAAATACATATGCAAGAAACGTTCGTAAATCTAGTGTTAAACGTGCAAAAGAAGCGTCATTAAATCGTGTACTACTATACCATGTACAATAGAGTTTCTTTTATCCGAACACTATTTTCAGATATTCTATTATCCGAACAGAGTTTCATTTAATAATAGTTCCTTATCTTAAAAAGTTATGAAACTTGAAAGTGAAAGAGATACAAGGTACGCAAATGCTTAAAAAAACTGTAAATCTTCTTAATATTCATTTAAATAAATGAAGTTTGGTTAATGAAAAACCAATTGTTTTATTATTCGAAAATTCTTTTATCTGAACACTTTTATTTCCCTATTAGTTCATATACGGAAAATTTTATTGTAATTCTGTTTGAAAACGATTTTAAACAAACACACAGCTTTGACCCTGCATAGATGAGCAGAGCACGATTAACTCTAGGTTTACTAGACCCGTCAATTTGCAAAAATGATTACTATTATTCCTATCAATTTTTGTTAATTTTTATTGATGGAACGATGTAAACATACCCAAATTTATTCTCTTTTAGTTCTGCAATTTTAAATTCTTTTTAGCATATATATATATAAAAGCCCGTTCACACGAGTGTTTTCTCGACATTGTGACGGACATTGTAAAGCCTGTCGTAGCGTGACACACGAATAAATACAAGCAATCACACGAACATCGTCCATCGAATTAACGCTCATCGCAACTCATCGTCTATCAAGAAAAATGCTTGTGTAACCGGGCTCTAAAAATTGAATCATTGAGTAATATATTTATATTTGTATAAATATACGATAAATATACAAAATAAGATAATGTGGGACCACTGATTACTTGAAGGTTATAAAACGAAATCATTTATAACCTTGAAGTGACCTTGTGATCCTTTTTGCCTGATCAGAAAATTATAACTTATGTGTGTACACAATTTAGTGCAAATTTTTTTTAGATATATTAATATAGTAATAATTAGTTTTCAATAATAAAAATAATTGAATAGGAGAATTCCTTGTATATTTAAGGAGGATGATTAACAGTTAAAGTTAGATAACAAAAATCGGATGACAACATGCTCAATAATCGGATAAATAAATTATGGTAAGATTGTGCTTTAACATTTGGTTCTTTATATGATTCAAATTGGACTTGAACAAAATAAGATATAGCAATGTTCTACAACGGTAAACTTGTCGATTAGTGAGTTCCTCGTAAATTTTTATGATTTATGAATACGTTATAAAGGAAGATACTTTGAACTTTTTCCTTTTCCAATAATAGGCAATCTGTCTTAATTTCCGAGATATTTGCCAAAACCTTTTAACATTATACAATCATACCTTTCTGGCTATACCTGCATACAATACATGCCTGTGACACTGTATGCGTCAGCACGCGGTCACCGCTTATCTACAGTTTCTATAAATACTCCACGGCAACCAACAACCCGACATATAACGGGTGAATTTTTCATAATAGTGACTGAATTTCACTTTAGTAGATACAAAAGTTCTCACTTTTTTTACGTTATAAAATTTGGCGTGAATAATCTAAAAATTTAAGCTTTAATAATTAGAATTACTATATTATATTAAAAATTATGTGTGCATTTAAAAGTACATATTTTGCAATTTATTTCTCAACTTCACAACGCACCCAATGTCTTATACTGTTAAGTTCAAATTCATGTGATACTTTTCTAACGGATTCACTCGTTATATACATTGGGCTGCCGGCCGCCGTAATGTTTATAGGGGGAGTGGATAAGCGGTGACCGCATGCTGACACATACAGTGTGTCACAGGTATGCAAGTATTTACGTATAACCTATTGTGCAACATGACAAGTTTTCCTGGAAATTAAAGCTGATAGTCTATTGCTGTAAAAGGAAAAAGTTATTCAGAATACCGATTTTTACAACATACTTAAAAATCATCAAAATCGGAGGGTAAGGAATACATCGACATATTCAGTATAAAAAGTTCACCCGCTATATACGTTGATTGCCGGCCGCTAGCTGTCACGGTGTAGATTTTATAGAAACAGCAGATAAGTGTCAATCGCGTGTTAATACATACATAGCTACGTATAGCTAAAAGTATGATAGTATGTCAAAAATTTTTGATGAATATTTTGGAAGCTATAACCGATCACCTATGATTACAAAAGCAAACAGTTGCAAGGAATTACAATTCTAACAACTTATTTGAAAATAATCGATATCGGTGAGGAAACCACTAATCAACAGGTTGACCTCTATAAGATTAAACACAAGTTTAATGAACCCTTTAAACACGACATAAAACGCGAGTCGTTGGTCGGAATCGTTTCATCAAAATTTTCAAATATTAAATGAAAGTGGACAAAAGCATACACACATCAGTATGTTTGAAAAAAAAAAGGTGGCTTCACATTTCCATGTGTTAGGGGGTGTACCTCGAATTATATATAAGTTATCAGAGGACAAAATATATAATCACGTTGTTTATTGCATACTCAGTCATAAAATAATAGAATATGGTGCATGCGCCACACTAAATTCTGAGACATTTCAAAGTAAATTTACGTGACCTTGATTGATCCTGCGTTATAAACGTTTGTATTCGTCTAAAAAGCTATTATCAACTGACACTGATCATCAGCAAAATATGGAATGTAATTTAAAAAAGAGCTTTTCTCTTAGTTTTATAGTTTCGAAGATAATAAAAATGCTAACTCGTATTGGGATAACCTGTATAATAAAAATGGGCATGAAATCGCCGTTCACGTGATCTAATTCAGAAAGAACGTCCGTTTTTTTAATGCTCGCCTGACTATGGTCCTTAAACTGCTAATATTGAAATCCATTCCGAATTGACATCGTACGATTCCATATATTTTTTAAATTACTATTTTGACGATAGTATTACATATGTTTTGATTTTTGACCGATCTTAAACTCTCAAAACGGAATTTCTAGAAATACCAAAATTTGTCTGTCTTGCCACGAGCTACGCATGAGGTGACGGGTACCGATCGAAGGTGTAGAAGAACTCAGGACCGTACACGCCTTTACACCTTCGCTCCCAGCGTCACGTATGAATCTGTGACGCAACGATTTCCATTGAGAGGCCAACGTCACGCATGTGTGACGGCAGTTTATATATTTCCTTTGTTCTGACAAAATTAACCACATGGCCCAGTGTCACATATTTGTGGCACATTAAATAACCAGATTTGTATGCTGATTTACTAAACTTTAATACTATCTGAATAAAAATTTGTAGTATATTTTGCATAAATTCAAAAAAGAAGTGACCTTTGGTTGCAATCTTTTTCGTGGTGCGGTAGCAAACGTCTAAACTACTGTTGAAACAAGTGATCGTCAGATACATATAACTAACATGGATGTAACTGTTACATTGGTTGATCTAAATCATAATTATAATCAATTTTAAACTATTATATTGTAAGAATACTCCATTTTATTGATCCAAATGAGCTTGTCGCATTAAATCACGCATTTGATTCTTATAGAAAATCCTGCTACCTTTAGGCTGCTTTCAGTGCGATACGAATACGCATAGATAGATACATAGGTACTTGAAATTAAGCCATTTCTACATTGTGAATCAATAAGGCCTTCTTTTAGTTCTCATGGTTATAGTTTTATATCTTTTGATTACAAGATAGATAGATTTGTCGCTGCTGAATAAAATATTTGAAATATTTCTAAAAATACTTCATAAATCTAAGTTAAAATTTAATGAACTTAATAAATATCAAGTTTCAAATGTTTAGTACTAAATTTAGTTTACGAATATTCAAATAATCTTCATAAATTAATTTAAATCATTTGAATCAATTTCGAGATAAAATTGCACAATCCTGAAGTTCGTTCACGGAAATATCTTATCTCGCAATTTTACGCCTGATAGGAATCATGAATGAGTCAATACATCTTCATTGCGACGATCCTTTATGTTATTATATGACAACGCCCATAATCAGATGTTAAGAACCAGTCAATAGTTTTACTTCGACCACGCCCACCTTGTGGTTCCAGAACCACTACAACACGGAATGTTTAAATGACCTTATTTTCAATATAGGTTATGAATTACCAATGATCCACGAAGTACATACAAAGTATTAAGAAAACCAAATAACAATGATCTACTACCAGAAAATATTACTGTTTAAAATAATGTAGTTAAAATAAAATGTGATGAAGAGAAGAAAATCATGATTAGCAACTGAAATTGTATTAGTACCGCTCAATTATTGTAACTTTGCATAGAAAACAAAATTCATACGGAAGAATTAGAATAGTTGGTCTGTAATTCTGCATTGAATGCGATACGCATGCGCCCAAGGAGCCGTGGAACGAAACAGAGAAACGGACAAACAGGACACACACGGATGAACGGCGCGACGCGGCGGCTCCTCATTGCACATACGCAACAAATACGTGGCGAGGAAGAACTGGCATGCGTTTCCTGTGTCTGAAACTGACTCGGTAGGAATTAGAGAATAAAATAGTGATAGCAGTTTCTCTTTGATATAATTTTTAAAGAAAATGGAAGAATTTTTTTATATACATAAAACTATTTTTATTGTTCAAATTTAAAAACATTTGATTTTAAAACGTTATATTTGAAAAACATTTTCTACTCAGTTATTTAATACTATAACCAAGTTATTTAAATTCGAATCGAATATATCGCTTTTTAACATTTTTCATATTATTATTTGAAGAGGCGCAAAGAAAGAACCAAATATTTATCACTATAAGGTGGAATATGTCAGACAGGAGATGGCAGTGAAGGATAAACGGAAAGGGAAAAAATTTCACTATGTTACGTATGGGAATAGCCAGCATCATCTTTTCTGTCCAACTATTTCTCTTCCTTCTACCTCTCATTACAAAGGGACTGTCACCGTTCCACTTTACGAGAATGCGATTCCGGTGATATTCTACCTACCATACTTCCTCCTCCTTCGCTCGAGTCTGTAGCATAGCAACCTTCCTCTCTACCATGTTCCTCATATACTTGCACGAAGGAGGATCCAGTCTGTGTGGCGGCCTCCACAATGCCTACGATTATTCCCACTCTCTCTTTTTCTTTCGTCGCGTCGGTGCTATTTTCATTCTTTTTAATACTTTACCATTTAGAGCGTAAATACAACAATAACAATATCGGGAACACATCCACCTACTAGTTATTTCTTTCTGTCTTTTTTACACATTTCAATGAAAAAGAGTGGAAGGAGAGAAAGAAGAGAGCAAAAGAGGAGAAAGAGGAGGCGTTAAGGTTTACGCCTAATTCTTTCTTTAAAACTAGTGTATACAAAAAATTTAACTATAATCGATTGTGAGCCTTTAACATGTTATCGATTTATCGATAATTGAAAACTTTAAAATATGAGTTTAACGCTTCTACCTTTTTTATTCTTCCACGGTAATCCCAATTTT
This sequence comes from Tetrapedia diversipes, assembly GCA_033822845.1. Classification (NCBI taxonomy): domain Eukaryota; kingdom Metazoa; phylum Arthropoda; class Insecta; order Hymenoptera; family Apidae; genus Tetrapedia; species Tetrapedia diversipes. Next base: position 378,736 of record JAOPTO010002258.1, read on the forward strand.
TATGAACCAACGGATCGTTTAGGGACGCTGTTTACGACACGAGACGTAACGATTCGAAACGACCGTAAGCCAACGGTAATACGCATTACACATACTATGTATATACATATGTACGCATATATATGCGTATACATTATTTCGAACATGTACCAACCTTTCACGATGTAGTAAACAAATGCGTTCCTTTGCAACCTTCAGCCTCTTTGAGATGATCTTCTTCAGGTTCTCGACCGTGTCTGTGCGGTCAACGGTAAGGTCAAACTGTCCACCAGTTGTCGGCGTGATACTAATGGTAATTTCGTCGGGTTCGAGGGCTGTAGTAGCGACGCAGCCACACCCCGGCTGCGGTGGCTGCGGCGGCGTCGAGGATGAGAACGATGATGACGATGAAGACGAAGAGGAAGTCGTAGGGAGTGGTGAAGTTGAGCCGGCCCTTATCGAATCCTGACCGCAATATTCCGCTGATTGCTCAGGCTGTATTGTAGAATACGTGGAACTGGTAGTGGCCGTGTTGGATGATACAGAGGATTTGGTCATCTCATCGGTATCTCGTTGTGCCTTTGATTCTTCGTCGTTCTCACTATCCATTACCGTCACATCCGACGGTGAACCTGTGCTACCGTCCATCCTGCCACGGCAACTACTAACACCAACGGAACCGTGTCGCCAACTTCGTGCACCTACCTTATTTCAACCTACGTCCTCGCGTCCCGTACTACTATATACACACACACCCGCACCTGCACCTGTGCTCTCGGCGTCCTAGCTACCCGAGACGCACTCGTTCGTGTCGCAAAACCGCAGTGTCGTGGAAGGTCCTACTACGGTGCCTTCGGGAACGCGCACGCCACAAGAAACGACTCGGGGAAACACAAAGGCAGCAGAGAGAGGCGAGAAAAGAGAAACGAACAACACGCTTGAAAGATAGGCGGAGATAGATGATAGGGAGGAAAAGAGGAAGAGAAAAAGAGGGGGAGAGAGAGAGAACACGAATCCGAAAAGAAAAGGCGAGATCCTTGCAACACGTATACTAGTCACTTTGTGTTAATAGATACTACGAACGTATTCAAAAATCGTTTCCTTTTTATGTTGTTCTAGCTTACTGCCACTGATTTTTTAACACTGTTATATATGTACACGGTGTAATTCTTTCCTTTTAATTTTTCTACTAATTCTTCATACGTTTTTCTTTTTATTCTTATCTTTTATGCACACGTATACCACGAGCTGCCTTTCCACCACACAAACCCTATGACCAGCGACTAGCAACTGAATAGCCGAAAGCCCGGACTTTTGCTACTTTCCCAGACCCAGCCGAGCTTCTCCAACCGATCAACGGTCAACCAATATGGCGTCATCAGTTAGGGCGGGCGCCATGTGCATTTGAACAAACGCAGTAAATTTGAATAATTCTGAATTTAATTCCTTTGTTTCCGTTTGAAACAATACTATTAAAAAAGTTTTTTTATGAGAAGACATTTTTAGCATTATTCATTATTGAAATTATTCATAATTTGAAAACAATGCAATATTTTTTTCATCACCAATTTTTATTATATATTCTTATTGTCCAGCAATTTCATACACATTTTGACAATATTTATTTAATGTAATCTACACATAACAAATCATGATCATTACTACCTATTTACCATTAAAATGAAAAATAATTTAAAGTATAGCTCCTTACATGTATATGTGTACATATTCAGTGACTGATTCTTTTTAATGCAAGTGCTACGTTTTAATATCTATCGGTGCTGCGATATAATTTAATTCTGAAAAACTATTTAAATATCAAAAATACCTTATCCCAACAACAACTTAATCTTACACCCAGAAGATTATGTCCCTATACTTCCTTTCTCAACAATACTGGAAGAGAATAACATATAAATTCCAAGTTATCTTTTTTGAAACAGATAAATGAATTAAAATCTATATTGCGGTGTACGTTAATATTCTTTTACATTACTATTTTCCGCTTTTATAAAAGATATTAATATAAAAATATACAGTATATAAAAACACGGTATATAAAAATATACAATATACAATACTTGTGAATCTGTACGATTCTAACACAGAGATACATATAATACATGCACGGATGCACTGTACACTGCAGATATACATTTAAATTATTCAAACGTAATTGAACATAAAATACTAGTCCCTTGCATTGTGGCAAGTGTTATTAGATGCAAGGGACAAGAAAATTCACGATCCAAATTCTTCCGTATCCGGTTCGATGGCCTTGAATTCGTAATGTCCTCTTCCGTCCATTTGTAGGTAATACTGTAAACAGACAAATACAAATTGGATAATTTTAAAATAAAAAAAAAAAATTATTTTCTTTCTAACCTCGTGATGCTTCCAAAGAGATCGCCGATGTGATACTGTGAATAATGTAATATTTGCCTCTCTGCAGTACGAGTACATTGAGTCCTCAACATCAACACTAACAGCACTCGTACACTCGTCCAAAATTGCAAACTGTGGCTTGTGATAGAAAAGTCGAGCCATCTAAAAAAAAATTGTTTGTAATCCAGATTGTAAAAACTACTTAAAAATATTTTTTATGTTTTTATAGTAAATATTTAAAGATTATACCGCTATACGCTGCTTTTCACCGCCAGATAAAACGTCCATCCAGTCAGCTACAACGTCCCAACTTTGAATCTCGCCATTCGTGAGATTTTCCCTTTCTAATAGATGACTCAATTGAACTAGGTCTAATAATTTTTTTAAATCTTCGTCCGTTGATTGTCCGCGTCTCATCATCTCCGCCTTTGTATGAGGATAAATTATTTGATCTCTCAGTGTACCCAAAGTCATGTATGGACGCTGAGGAATGTAGAACAGCTTTCCTCGTGGAGGCTTAGTAACTGTACCACTCCAAACTGGCCATAACTATTTAAGTAATTTTGTACAATTTAAATTATAAGGTACAACTAAAGATAAATGCAACATGCAATTAAAATATAAAAAAGTTGTGATTATTTACTTCTCCAAGAATTCTAAACAGAGAGCTTTTTCCGCAACCGTTTGGTCCACAAACTAACACATTCATCCCTGATCTGACCTCGAACGACAATTCCCTGATAAGTATATCTCCATTAGGAGTTATCAGAGGTACATGATCAAACTTTATAATGTTATCTTTGTTCACTATTTTCCCTGCACCTGGACTTCCAATTGGCTCGTCTTTTAAGTCAGAAACCATTGTTCTTTCGTATCTTCCTGAGTTCAAGTCATCCAAAACAACCTTTATTTCTGTAACTCTAGCAGTGAATCCTGCCAATCTTGTCATCTCTCTACCGGCTAAAACTAATCTACCTATAGCTTCCGCCAATTTTACTAACATACGACCATATGTGTAATAACTTTTAAATCGATGATCAGGAGATCCCGAAAGAATAGAGTGATCCTTCTGGAAAAATGGTATGCTCACTGCGTAGAAACCGATTATAGTTGCCATATCTAAAATGAAAATATAAAACTGAAGATTACAATTACTATTAACAAATAAATAAACTATATAGAAAAAATCTTACATTTGCCAATGAAATTATCTATTATTCCTATAAAAATTCTGAACTCCAGACATTTACGAAGATGTGTCACCTACAAGAAGATATTTTTTATTTTATGCATTAATATTTAGCAAAGTATTTAACACATTCTTCTAGTAACTTACAAGTTTGTGGAAACTAGCTAATAAAGTTAATTTTTCTCTATTATTTCCTTGGTAAAACGCGATTTCTTCAGAGTTGGTGATCAATCTTGAGTTAACGTGACGATATTCACCCTCAAGACGTTGCTCTTTCACGGTCATTGCTCCAATTGGCTTACGAAGATGAGTTATTATTGTGCCAGCAAACACGAGATAAGACAGCATAATTAATGGTGTCTGTAAAATATCATAAACATTATAAGGTAATTATATATCCAACTAATATTGTGTGTAATACTTAACGTACTTGACCACCAAGATTAGTTGTCAATCGATAAACATAGATGACAATGTCCAACAATGGTTTCGCTACATTACTATATAGGTCTGTACAACTTTCACAAAATTTATCGACATCAGTAGTTAAAAGCTGATCTGGATTTGCTATACGACTATCTAAATTGCTCATCTTGTAATAAGTAAAGCCTCTGCAAAAATGGTAAATTATACTATATTCAGTCTGTTTAAAAAAATAAGCTTACACATAATTGTGATTTTTTTGTTTTAACTCTAATGCTTCTATTTTGTTAAATAATTTAAAGATTCATTGTTTAATACAGTTTGTTAACAATAATTAATTCTATTAATTGGTAAATGAAACAAAAACCTTGACTTACTTAAGGTACTGATCCATTAAGTCTCGTGTAATATTTGTACGTAACCTCAACTTCATTTCATATATACCATATTTCAGTACGTTGTTCACAACAGATATCTAAATAAATATAATCATGGAAGATTATATCAATAATTTCTTCCAATTTGTAAGAAAATAAAGCTGCTTGGCAGCCTGAATGAAAACATTTCATTAGCAGCCTACAAAAAAGACTTTCATCTAATCCTTTTAATTAAATTCATCCACTTACCACTGGTAGTACAGTTAAAAAATTAACCAAGCGCTTGTTAAACAAAGGTACATCTGAATTGACAATTGATCTATAAAAATAAAACAAAACTCATTAAGTTTTGACGTAACTTGCATGGTATTATCTAAAGTGATAAAGAAATTGTCCATACGCTTCAATCAAAGTGCCTATATTTATCATCCAAAGGTCACAGAGAGATCTTGCAACAAGTGAAGCAGCGATAAGGAGAACAAATCCAAATTCAGCAGATATCAATGATGGTATACCAACTTTGAGCAGTTGAAATAGTTGTTTAAAAAATCTTGCGTTTACATAAGCCTTTGGTGTTTTTGGTTTCTCCTACAAAAAAAGTCCCTTTTTATATTCTGATTAAAACAAGTGTAACTATAAAATTTCTTTTAATTTTACCTCTTTTATAACATACTGAATATCATTGGCAGGCCAGGCATTTCTACAACACAAAATAAATGTTCGATATTACAATATCAATCGTATATATGAAGATGTATAATTTTACCTGTTCTTCGCGACATGTTTTCTGTTTCTTCTTTTTAGTATCCATAATAATGCAGTTAACGCGCAGGCACCAGTCACCGTGCGTCTGGTCACAAATTTGCTGAGTGCTGGTGCCATCCTTTTTGTTACAACAGAACGACTAAAAAGATCACCGTCTTCTACGACGGACACAACTCTTCTCACTCTTCCGTGCCCACTTTAAACATTAAAGGTGAACAGGTGGTGGGGCAGCCATTTGATGAATCAGCTACATCGATAAGTTAGCAACGTTCCACCAACTGCCTCACTATAATCAATTTCGTCGTTCCGTCGATTTCATTTACAGTCGACGTTATCATTGTACTTATTGCTGTATTAATCCCTTCTATAGGCACACAAACGTCCCTGTTGCTGATAGCCGATCAAAGTACAAGAACCTGTTTTTATTTTTATATAATCTTGTACCGATGAACTCTTGATTTAACATTACCAAAAATACGTTTTCATGTGTTCGTCTGCGTTAAAAAGTTAGACATATAGTGATATGGCATAACTAATGAAAAAGTATTAAAATAATTAGATAAAAAAGAATTTGAACAATAAATGGATAATTTGTTAGAAGTTTTACTGATATTTATACTATTGTAAAAAATTAAATCTTTTCTACATTTAATCGTATTGTTGCATCTCTAAAAGTATATACATACGTATGTAGAAAAATATTTTATTATCATTTGAATATACATTAATATTTTTAAAGCATTAAAATTATATTTTATTAATTAGAATGTATAGTTTTATCACTTTATAGAGTCTGAGGTATTAAAAATGAAGTAATTTAATAATTTTATTAGACTGTACACATAAAAATATATTACGATAAATTTATAATTTACCTATCAACGGAGGAAACTTACACATTTAATTTGTTATATTTATCACTGATGTGATTGTAATAATTCAGTTAAATTTGTAAAATCGTAAAATCGATTTAACTGAACCGAATCTTTTTTTACTTTTAATTCTGTGCACGATTTTAACTAAAAAATAACCAAAATAGTAAATTAAATATTAAAATAAGCTTGTCATTCCAAGTATTAACCTTATTTATCCCATCTATAGATATTATAATACCTAACAGAGAAAAGTTTCGAAAGATATATTAATTCTTATTTTTTTGTTCGAATAGAAATATGCTTTTCTTTTATCTTCTATGTTTATCTTGATTATATCATCGGCTACAATGGTTACCATGTTCTTAAAAACGTGCTTGATAAATATCGACCTACACAATATACGATGGAAGTTTTAGAAATCATATACCAACTTTTATTTTATTCTTATTGTTTCTATTTCATTGTTTTTGATACTAAACTGCTTCACTGTTTGGACAATATCTATCATATTGCCTATCATACTATTATGTTTGTTCATTTGCATTTATTAATTACTTTTGGGTATTCAATATTGCTTAATCATTGGAAGTTTGATACGCAAATTTATTTTAAAGATTGTATACAGCATAATAGTATGATAATTCAAAGTATATTTACATTCATATAAATGCAAATATATTGGTAAGCATTTGGTGTCAATGTGGCACGTACAAAACCGTATATTAAACCAGTATAGTACTAAAATTTGGTATACCAATCGAGTATCAATTTGGTAATATGTTGGTGAAAAAGTTTATACCATACATTTCGAAAACTCAGCGATGATAGATATGATTGGCAGCGTACACAGTAGTTTAGACTACATTTTATTGCCACTTACATTCTTAAAACAATCGATTAATATCAAGAGGTTTTTCTTAAACAGCAGTGGAAATTATGGATACTCAAAAAAATTACAGGATTGCCAAATTTTAATAGAAAAAAAACTTTATTACAAATACTTCATACGATGATTATTATTTACAAGTTCTATTAATCTTTTTAATACTTTTTATTTCTTTTCAAACATTTGTTTGCTTCCTTCTATACATATAAATACACTCGTTAGAAAGCAAAGCACATTATTTCTTTTCATTTTATGGCTTCAGTATATGCTTCGATAAAACCAGAATTTCAGGCATATTTTAGAATCTTTTCTTGTCCTTGGCAGTCGAATTATCTTTCACTGAACGGATACACTCAGCCATTCGAGATTGCGATAAACATCTGTAAGCAGAACCAAGCGAAAAATTAATACTTTCTACAGAATTATCAGTCGTATTAAAACATTTGAAGAAATTGCTTACGACAAAACTTAAACTTTCATCACATGTTTATAGAATTCTCATGTTCTTCTTCCGTTCTTTGTTTTTAACAATTTTGTTCTTTATATACACATTTTTTTCCTTCTTTTTATCTTATTTATCACGTGTAAAATATCAGTCCATCTGAACTTGCAGATAAAAATTCATTCACCTGAGCTGTTAGAAGAAAACACGTAGTAATTAGTGTACGTTTATTGATTAACAAATTGTGAAATGAAAAAAGGAAATGAGAAAAATACACTTAATCAGTTGAAGTTATCACTTTTTTGTAAGTGACCTTTTGGAATTTGAAACATTAATTGCTTCTTTCAAACTTGTTAATTATTTTGTGGTACGTGCAACATGAGAAGTCAAATATCACTGTTCTAGGAATTATTCACGTTCTTGAAACTAAATAATTAAAAGAGTAATTCCTAAAGAGAACCGAATGAACGCAAATAAACAGATGATTTTACTTTGAATACTTAATTTATTTGACAAAATTAATAAAAAGAAAAGCATTAATACTTTCAATATAGTTTGATGTGATTTTCGCTTACTCGAATATTAACTACGCGGTAAACTATTAGACGACCGTAACATGGTCAACCATGATGAAAGAGTATTGGGATTATAGAAAATGAGAAGCGTCATTTATATTGGAAGACCTTGTGTAAATTTTTATTGTTTAGTAATGCAAAAACTCGATATCGTATAAAAAAGTAAATTTCAATTTGTAATCACCTGTTCTGCAGTTTTAGTATCTCGTCTACTTTCCAGTCATTATCATCACCATTATCATCATCCTCATTATCATCATTATCATCATCATATTCATCCTCATCCTCATCCTCAACCTCATCACCATTATTCATCATTAACATCCTCATCATCACTATCATCAAATAATCACCACTATCACCTTCACCACTACCATCATCATCATCATCATCATCATCAGCATCATCATCAGCATCAAAAGCATCATCATTATCACCAAGTTCATTCATAGACTGGACGGTAATCTGTTATGTAACTCACAAAATGCTTCCACTCGTGATTCCGTGCGATGGAACCACTCACTCATTCTTTTTCTCCTTCTTGTGCTTTGACATAACATGTGGAATTAAGTATTATACGTATACGGACTGGTCCAACTGGTCGGAGTTCTTAGAACCATGTGATGCAATACACTAAGTTCTTTTATCTGTTACATTATTGTATTTTTCAACGTTTCGATTGCTCTTTATTGGAATGTTCCTCCACTGTATTATCAACAACGTAATTCTGTTGTTCACTCAAGTACAATGATTTGTTGTTAACTTTAGTTGTAATTGGAAAAACATTCCAATATATATCTGAATACAGATATACCTATGATGCATTTTATATTACAATGTGTATTGTAGACATAACATTATTATTAGCTATAAAATAAAATTTTCAGAATTGCTTGATTCTTAAACGAGAAACAGAATATATATTCATATAAACGTCTGATTGCTATTAACACATTTCCATATTAATTATTTAGATTACATCATGAACTTGAAACGTTGAAAATTGTTCAGAGATATAATAAACTTGATTGTTGTATTACACACGACTCTTGAGTGTTTTTTTTCAGACCAACTATATCTGCTAAAAAATTCACATTTACATAGCCACCCGAGTGGTTCTAGTAGTACGGACCATCTCGTAGTAGGTAACAGCATACATTAGAGCATTCGATTATAGAAAGTATCATGGGCCTGAAATAAATTTGTGTGTGAGAGAGGCTGTACATAAACATAATCGTTGGACGCATAGACGAGCTGTTTGGAAAGAAACTCGTAGTGCAGCTTGTCGATGATAAATAAAGTAGTGAGAAAAACGGGAGAGTAAATGAAATGTATTTTTTCATTTAAACAACATCGCACATACTCTTACACGTAAGACATCAGAAATAAAATGGAAATAGATTCGAATAAAATTATCTTCTATTCGTTACCGCTAATATTATAGTTCGTTCTTTCAGAGCGGTGCGATATTGATCAAATACAAATAGGTAATCAACAAGTGATCCAGCAGAGGAGTTTGAAAAGTGTATATAAATAAACTACTGCCAGTGTATCAGTTTTTAATCATCCTGTAATGAACTTACGTAATAAGAATCAATCTCTGTCACCTATCAAAATAACATTCTCACATGACAAAACTTTGATATTGTTCGGTTGTTATCACTCTCAATATCATCATTTGAAACGCAATCTCGATTATTAATTTACAATAGAGAACTGTCTACAACAAAACTCGTAAACATTCACGAACGACATTAATGCTCCTTATATATTATTTACACACTGTCGTAGATCATTTCCAAATCGTTTCGCAAGGCATCTTTTGAGCAACAGTTGGATCTAACCGGCACACAAATATTACGATGAAGGATCTGTTTACAAGTTCACTCTTTAAGGTTAACGTGTGTTAATTATATGATTAATTTTTTTTTTTCTTTGATATTGAACAGAAAGGTTGATGAATATTCTCACGGTGATAAGCGAACGATTTGAAATAGATCGGCCGGCTATAATAATGAGCTAGAAACGGTTCTAATGTCTGTTAAAAGTTGTCTTAAACTACAGTCTTTGTATATCGGTTATCATTTACAGCAGGACGTCAATAAATAAACTGCGACGCATTTTCCATCAATGTTCTCTTTACATTATGTATAAACATTCTGGATTTCAATAAAGATATGTATATATATATATATTTATATACGTATATATATATCTATATATATATACACATTTATTTAGAAAGTATATAATTCAGGCATTCAATAAACGACTGTGTCCCATCCATAAAATATTATTACTTTTTTCTTCTTTTTTTCACATTGAATTACCGCTCGCCTCATGATATTATTTAATTATACTCACTCATCATTATCAATACGTGTTTTTCTTTTGCATCAAATACATATATATTAGTATATATATATATAGTTTTTATATATATATATCACCGTAAAACAGCAAAAATCACTTCTCGATTGAACTTTCACGCCTGTAGTTCTGAGACGACCATTAACAAATACATTCGACCGCCATACACACACAGAGAGACACGTGAGGTAAAACAATCCAATCTAATTGTCGATATACAATAATAACCTTAATTCGTTAAACGAAAGCAAGAAAATAGAATAACGATCTTCAATCGGATAGAAGGAATTGTTTTCTTTTTTTCTTTATGCTGTTAAAAAAAAAAAAAAACGTGTGAAAACTGCTCTCTTAAATATCTCTGACGAACTCATACAGACACGTATTGCTAATTGCAGGTAGTTACTAACTATTATGTAATTGGAAATCTGTTTATGTTTCTGGATCAAGTTAGACTCTTCTAAAATAGCATACAAAGTCGTAATTACATATCTTTCGAGATTATGAGCGTACAGTATCGTTTCCCCGCCGTAGAAAATCTCTCGACAGCTCTAATCTTGTAGAATCTATGAAATTACATTCACGTAACATGTTAGTTTAATCTTACAATTAAGAGTACACGTTCACAGTATTTTTTTTTTTTTTTGGTGAAACATTTCAAGGAGATTCGTTTCCTTACACAAACACATATGCAACGTTACCGACAAGACGTGCAGTACAGAATGATAATTAATACAATTTTATAAGCGAAGGGTACAAAATATTTTACAAATTAATATAACGCATAAAAGGTACAATACGACACAAATATATAATCTCTCATAGAAGATCCCTATTTTTTTTTTTTTTTATTTATTTCCTTAATAACGTGTACTCGTAATTGCCAGCCTCGAAATAGTTCAGCTAGACTCATTTCAATGTGATGTACAGTTAATACTGCAACAGACTGTGATTACTTTTGCGTTCGCCTTCTTTAAAAGTTCAACCATGCAAGAGTTATTGACTACGATTCGTACAACGAGAATGAAATCGTCTTTTCCCTCTTCTCATTCAATCGCGATCCTTGAAAAATAAATACTCGACACTCCCCTCTCAACCTCTGATGAAGCTGTCCCACACGTCGAGTGGTTAAAGAATTTAACCCTCTTTCCCCCTCCCTTAAAAAGTGTACTAAAAACTTGAAGCATTTTAGAGTCTATAAAGTGAATCAAAAAAAAAAAAAAAAAAAAAAAAAAAAAAAAAAAAAAGAAAGAAAGAAGAAAAATAACGAAAGATTGAAAATATTAAAAACGCTACCTTTCATACGCAATCAATCAATGAAACTTGTTTCTTTACGCACCTATCATACCCAAATTGTAAAACACATTTCTCACATAAACTGTTCGCGTGCACACGCCAGAAACGTTTTCATCTTTTTTTTTTCTCTGTTTTACTTGTTTCCTCTCATTCTCTTAAGGCAAAGGATAAATGGCATTTTAAGTCTCGGGTAGCTGCGATCAATCTGTATGCAACTGCAATTCCATACTCGGCCCCTTTCATACACATTCTGGTTTCTCACACAAAATAAAGAACGTTACACTTATTATAAATATATTGTATTACTTATTAGTCAAAATAAACGGGCTTCTGAAATTTCATCTAACTGTTTAAGTAAACTGAACGTTAAGGAGATATATATATATATATATATATTTACAATGTACTTGTAATAGAGATTACAAGGAATGAAATTGAAAAAAAAAAAGAAAACAAAAAGAAAATGAAAAAATAAAGAGTAAGAGCCAAAGTCGTTATAAGAATTACCAACTTCATTCGGTGCAAAGTAAAAGCATTTGGAAGAAATTTCCAACCTGACAATTTCCTTTCGTATTTTTAAAAGTTTCATTCCTTGAGAAAAAGGAACGAAACTCTCTCTTCAATGTTCTTTCTACACACAGAACAAATTCTACGTTCATGTCGCCGATAAACAACACATTATAAATTCGCTTTAATAAAAACCAAGGAAAAAAAAAAAAAAAAAAAAAAAAAGAAATGAATAAAAATATCGAAGAAATTTGCGTTTATGCTAGTCTTCCGTTTAAATCTTAATCCATCATTCTTAATCTCATAGTCATAAGTATTTCGCTCGATTAAATTAAATTTCAAGTCCCAAGTAAGTGGTTCATGGTTCTTAATTCGATTAAAATTGTGTACCGGTGGTACCAACACGTGTTGAAGAAATATTTTTTTTTTTTTTTTTTTTTTAAACAGATCAATTCGATCACGCACGATGGCATCGGTACAAATCGGAATCGAAATCGAAACAGGATGGTTTCTACACCCAACGATCGAGAAGCTCTCACATTCTAAGAACTCTATGGGACTTTTTGTTACGCGTCAAGTCCTCAATTACACATTTAAACACACGGTACGAAATTTTCAATAAACATAAGCCATATATACGTACTCCGTTATAATAAATCTCGTTCCCTTCTCACGGCACATTCACAATCATCATATATTACATATATGCATTATAATATTATTCATCATCGTCATTATCATCATTACCGTTTCAATATAGTAATCATCCTGGAGTTGGTTAGAACGCACGCTTAAAATGAGATCATACAATAATTAGTATGCAGGTTCAGATGATCGAAGCTATCCGTTCTCTCTAAAACACGCGCTTGAGAAAGAATTGTGCTCGCATATATAGATAAATCGGATAAGAAAGTGAAAGATATAGGATCAGAAATATATATATATATATGATTATATATATATATAATTTGTTTCCCGTGTGACATGCAAAAAGATGAAAAAGAATCACTTCCTGGTTATTTTTTTTTTCTCTCCCCGCGGAGTACAACTATTTTTCGTATGTATACGTAAAAAAATCATGATCAAGTGAAACTGAACGTAAACGAAAGTAAAGGGAAAAAAAGGAGAAAAAAAAAAGGAAAGAAAGGTATCCTCTTTCTCTCGCTCTTTTTCTTTTTCTCTTCGTTCCGCGGCGAAACGAACAGAAAAACTTCCAGAACCCGTTCCTCTCCAATTTAAACAGAGGCTTTGGTTCTTCGTGTTACGAATTTAAACAGAAAAAAAAAAAAAAAGATTATTTTGTACCTACACGCACTTGCCTAGACTCCCTTTGCCCATTGGTGGAATCGTCTATCAGATCAAAGGAACGGATTCGCCGCTTTCCACACGACTACACCGGGACCACCCTCTCTCCCTCTTCGCGCAGCTTATTCGTACTTGAGAAAGGTGTTCGATTTCTGATCTCGCTGTCCGGGATGATTCTGCCAAGCACCTTGGGACGCGTTCGGATTATTCGGGCCTGGCCCACCTGTTCCAGGATTGCCAGTATTACCATCACCGCCACCCTGATTCATCCAACTGAGAAAGCCTGAGTTTCCACTGTTACCAATACTATTGTTGCCCGAAGGTGGCTGGCCAGGCGGGCCAGGCTGGTTCGAATAGCCCTGATCGTTTCCCTGATTCTGCAGGTTACCGATCAGGCCCCAAGATGCTTGGTTCAGTGCGGCTGCGACCAGAGCTGGGTTTACTGGTAACGCGGACAAATTCAGGCCTCCCATCGCCAATGGATTCGACATACCACCACCGCCACCTCCGCCGTTATTCTGCCCGGTAATGCCGAGCGCCTGCAGGTTCGGCATGTCCAGGTTGCCACGGTTCCCCGGATTGTTCCAGCCGTTTGGACCCATATTGTTACCTGAGTGACCCATGTATCTGTTACCCTGATAGTTCCCCTGCACGTTATTCTCGACAGGGCCCGGGGCACCTCTACGCATGTTCGAGTTCACTTGATTATTGAAATTCTTATTATTCCCCTCGGACTTCGGCGCTGCGTTCGACACATGCACGGACACTCCTTTAATAATGTGATCCTCGCCGCACAGGGACTGGGCTACCTCGGGATCTAAGAAAGTAACAAATGAAAATGCACGGAAAGGTTTTGGGATGAATACGTCCGTCACTTCGCCATATTTGGAGAAATAGTCGCGCAGATCATCAGCAGTTAGGTCTTCTGTACAGCGTCCCACGAATACCTTGCAGGGTACTTGCTGAATCATTCCCTCCTACGCACAAACGCACAATCAATCAATCATGTACAACAGATTTTCACAGATTTTGGGTTATTTTTTGTTTTTTTTTTTGCTTTTTGTTCTGTTTTGTCTAATAAAACTTGCGACAGTGCACATTACCATCATTATACACAATATTATGTTGTTTATATAAAAAAAACAAAGAAAAAAAAAAAAAGAAATGATCAAATGCACACGCTTTCTAATTAGGTGGCAAAATTACTGAATTGAACGTTCAATCGGTTTGCGTAAAACAGAATACGTATTTTGGAGAAGGGAATGAAATGCGACTAATCTGCACTAACGTCAAGTTTTATACAGAAAAACTTGTTATCCACGTGTCTATTTCATCGATCTTAGAAAAAGTGTCGCCTGATCAATTTACATTTCTTTTCTTTCTCTGTTTTTTTTTTTTTTTGATCTCCGAGAATATATACGTATATGTATTTAACACTTAAGCACTATGGCCTCTTTAAAATCCATGCACAAAATCTGTACAATGTTCTCTGTCTCTGTATATATATATATTTTTTCGATGTAAAATTTCATGCTATATACAGGATGTGCCATTACACTGTTTTCCATACAACTGTTTCTCAAACTATTCGATACTCGAAGACACGTTTCAAATAGAACTTACTTTACTTCGAAGGACACATCTTATTATGAACAGAAGTCTTATCTAAATGGAGACACCTCTGAAATGTTAAGATTGTCTTTGATTTTTTTTTTTTTATACAAAATCATATATTTTCACCTATACAATGTTAATTTTCCGAAGTCTTCAACGTCATTTGCTGTCATTTATCGTCTTCCTCTGCTAAACATTTACAAAACTTTTCTTACCTGAGAAGTGTGTTGATAATCATTATAGATACGATAAGATATAAATAAAACTAATAATCCAATTTATCGTCGCTCGTGTATATTAACATCAGACATTTACTTGTCGCATTATACAGTAACGGATACTGTAATTAGTATGGCACATATTTTCCTTAAAATAACGATTCAATTTATGACTGCTATGCCGATTATACGTATAGTAAAACTAGTGACTAACTTTAGAATGGCGTCGACTAAATAATAAAATATCGTATAAAATTTTCAAAACATCGATAACTGACTTATGTAATAATTTGAAATTATGATCTTCGTGCTTGGCTATAATTCTTGTAATTAAACTTTCATAAATAATGCTTGTAAGATTTCCAAAGAAAACACATATCATCAAGCGTAATTCTTAGATTTTTATGTAATTTTGCAGATCAATAATGAATCGAAAAAGATGCTTCTTTTAATTGTAATTATAAAATAAAATATTTTGTTTGTTTACTCTATTCTAAGTTAACTTTTATATCATGTCTTTTTATAGTAATATTATTTAATACATAAAAATATTTATTTATTTTAACATTTTATTGTGTACATCGCATTCTATTGTTTTTTACTTATCGTAAAAACAATTCAAAAAAAGTTTCATCAATCATAAACATCTTATGAATGTTATATTGTGAAAAACAAAATATTAAAAAATACTTCTATTTTCATTATTTCTGTGATTATCGATTTAATTATAATTTGATATTTTGCTAATATAATTTAATCATTTTTAATTATATTTATTATACGTTGTAGAAACTGTTTTTGATTTAATTGGTTTTTAGATAAGAAAACCTTATAAGAATGCCATGTATATGATACAAGATTATTGAAAATATTTAAACATTTTTATGTATTATAAAAATATTACTAAAAAGATTTAGTATGGAAGTTAAATTAGATTAAATAAAAAAACTTTTAATCAAGAGTGAATTTAAAGCATAAATTCTTTGATTATTAAATGGTCAAAAGATTTAACAAAAATTCTGATATGAAGTCATTAATTAAGGATTGAAGTAATTTTCAAGAATGCGAAATTAGCATTCAGATCTAAAATAAACTAGTGTCTTAAACCGTTCTTTTAAATATAAAGAATCAACATTTTCTGGACGTTTAACAAAGGAAGACTTTAACCTTTTAACCAGGCAGATTATTAATCGATGACACTTCCTGTGCATGCACTTATAAATTCAGTCAAGTTCAATTAACTCTTCTTACTTGCAGCATATGTAAAATGCCTTAATATATTTCTTGTGCTAATGATCTTATGGTATGCCTGTGGTGAGAACAAAAAACAAAGAGAATATTGATTGTACTTAGCGTAGAAATATAGTTCTTAAAGTTTTATAACCAGTTAATTAGTTATCTGGTTTACAAGCTGGTAAAATAGTAATAATCTTAAATAACATTAGATAACTCATATGTCAAATAAAAGTAAATAGCCCTATTAAAATGATTTTAAAAATTAGCATCACCTAAAATTTACAGAGGCACTTTCAGCTAAACAAGACTTGTGTTCATAATAAGATGTCCCCTTCAAAACAAAATAAGATCTATTTGAACAATTCTTCGAATAACAAATTGTTCAGGAGATAATTGCGCGAAGAAATTATAATGGGACACCCTATATATGTATACGTATATTACATTATCTTGAATAAGCACAATAATTAATGATAAAATGTAGACAGTTACTCGAAACTATTACTAATATTAGACAATGTATTTTTTCCTTTTTCTCTTTTTTGCTATTTGCAACAGAGATCACGAATCAAGGGGAATATGTGTTTTTTTTTTTACATTTCTGATAATCATACCACACAAAATTCAGAAGATATTCACTTCTTGATCGAGATCCATTAATTCCACACTCGCTAAGAAGCTCCCCGTATTCTCGACATTGCGATTCGAATGATTGGTTGAGAAATGTAGTTCACTTCCAATCAATTGTACGTCTGTAATACAGCGCGTTAAAGAAAGGATCTAAACCTGATACTTAAATCCTTAGCTTAAAGGAGCTTAAAGGCCATGGCTTTAAGGATTTATAGCAAATTAATGAAAGTGAAAGAATAATACTTAATTAATACAGATCTTGAAATTGATCTTTTTAATATGAAATGCAATCTATGAATGTCAACAATTTTATATTGCACTTAAACCAAAAAGAATCTATCTGGAAATACACTAATTGAAGAAATCCAGGGGAAAGTAATTGTGTTATAAAATAATATATACAAAATATCTCTGCAATGCATAAAATTTAGTTGCTTCTTTCATTAGAACTATTAACATTTAATATTTAACAGCACCTTTAAGGGTTAATGTTAAATTATTTATGACCAATGCTGAAATCTTTATAACATGTTTTGTAACTAAGGAATATTTGTTATAATGATACTAATACAATATACTTGAAGCAAAAAAGATAAAATTTATAACTTTTCTTTGTCTATTGCCTACATGACTTGCACATAAACTATAACTTATCAAATGAATTTTGTAAATATATCCTTTACATATTATACTTGTGATCATTCAGAAGAATGCGACATTGTGTATAGTCCATTCCACCATATAAATATACAATATAGAATGTATGTATAAATATATTTCAGAGAAACAGAATGTATAAATGAGTGTACGTATATGCAGCATAGCAAGCTATAGTTCTGTCCCAACTAAAATTAAAAAAAAATTATAGAGAATTTATACATATCCTTCAATAAGCTCTCTTGTCCTAGTGTACAATTTTTTTTACAAAAGCACTCCTCTTTTTTCTTTTTTAATGAATTGATTGCTCACGTTATTTGATATGTAAAGTTAATAAGAATAAGAAATAAAATTATTGAAAATACAATGTTGTACGAGATATTTCATTCTTTTTTCAACTCAAACATTTTATCATTACATTTTAAATATTCTTTTATATTCCTTTTTTGCATTTTTCATTAGATTGTTCAGCTATTTACTTATTGTTTATTGCGAGAAAAATTATACACAATGATGATAAAACTTGTTAAACGAACACAAAATTTTCCTCTAAATTTGTTTCCAATTTCATATGGAAGAAAACTATACACTCGTCCAGTTATTAAAATTATACTACACATGAGATGAAACAAAAGTGATCTGATATAAACTGCACAAAAGTGTATATCATTCCTTTCGTTTTAATTTCAAATTTATAATACTTTGTAAATTATAAAATGATATCTATTTTCAAGTATTCTTATATTTTATCCTATACTATGTCGTCCGTTAATATCCCAACAAATATGCATAAAACTACATTTTACGCAATAAATATTAGTCTTGGGATAATACCTTGGCGAGATTTAGTGTTATACCCTTTTTTTAACGCTCTGTATATACTATATTAATTATAGAAACAAATCAATTTGTATCATTCAACAGACTAAATAAAAGACAGATACAAGGCACAGAGCAATTAACATTGAGATAAACAAACTACAGAAAACACATTATCAACCTTTTTTGTCGCTTAAAGGTACCTTGCACAAGATGTATTGGAACCTTAACAAGGTGCCATACCCACGACAATTTCTATTCCCGTTGAAGCGTGACATTATGTATTTTAACGATAGTAACAAGACTCATCAGTATCTTGACGTGTCCGAGACGTGGTGATCCCTCGATGGACGGTGTTTGTAATAACGATCGTAATAGTTTTCTTTAGCTGGATATCTTGCCGTATCCGCAAACCTAGCATCCACTTCCTTTGCATCAGGCGGTGGATATCTGGCGTCTACTACTTCTCTATTCTCGGCAGCATATCTACCATCTGGATCCCTACTACCATCGATCGCGTATCTTCTATCCATATCACGATTGTCCACTGGATATCTACAATCAGCTTCCCTACTATCAGTGGGAATTCGATTGTCTGTATGTCTAGTGTCTGGATACCGAACATCCAGTGTATATCTACAGTCCGTGGATGCGTAACGACCGTCCGTCTCGTAATAGTTTCGGTCGTAACTATAATTGTATCTAGCTTTTTCCGTGTAATCCGGATTCTCCATCACCGGGTACACGGCACGTCCTTCGTAGTTGGTATATCTTGTATATTCTTGGTCGGACGGATAGACGGTGGGATTCGGTGGCGCTGCTGCTGTATGCTGGACCATGTAATTACGTGTATCGTAACCAGGATCCTCGTAAGACGGGTAACTCGGTTTCTCGTACGTATTATAGTTCTGGCCCTCGTACTTGTACTTATTGTTATCGTCGTACGGATAATTGGGAGGGTACGACGGATAGTGAGTCGTTTTATAATCATACTCCGAATCGTACCTAGGTGTATTAGCAGCTTCGGGTGTATTTAAGTTGATATACGGTTTCGCCACAGGTACCCGTCGACTACTCGGCGTATGAACCGGTATAGGGCGGTAGCATTCATTGTGTTTGCTCGTATCATACTGACGAGCCATCATTAAGCCATCAATATTCTGCAACCAGATACACCAGCCCTCGACAATCACATACAATTTTTATCTATTATAATTGATTGAATTACACACATATACGCACTCTCGCTCAATTGTCGTACTGATTAACATACTGTTTCTTTTTTCTGTTTTTACTTTCTTTTTCTTTTTTCAAAACATCTCATACCACATACCGATTATATAAAAGTTTTAAGGCTAAAACACGTAACACACGCTAATAGAAACTCTTTGTACTCAGAAAAACGGCACGACTCCTCCATTTATTTATGGACTACACACTATATATGTTCGTATTGTTGTCACTACAATTTTACAACTGTTCATTAAATCAATCGTAAAAGATTATCATACTGAAAAATTCTATGCTATTCATCTACCAATATTTTATGGTTAAATCTAATCACGACTTGGAAGTATGCTTTTCACCGCAAAATTCAGAGCTCACTATTAAGAAATGTGACAATTCGTTACGTTACACACCGCATGTGAATTGAAACTTTCGACTACACACACTGTCACGCAAATCATACCCATTACAATGTTTATCATTTTCAAAAAAGTTACACATTTAGCCAGTACTCGACTATTCATCGTTTAAAATTCACTCCCAGTTGTAAAACATACCTTTTATCATGAAAGGAAAAGTCAATCTCCCTAAAATCACGTCTCAGAAGTGTAATATTTCATTCAAATATTTTCAGCAAACTAACGATTGCACGATACATAGAATTCTTTGAAAATCACGCACTAAAGAATTGAATTAATAAGACGTCAGTTTTATCTGTTTGCATAAATCAATTAGGTATATATACTCTCGAATTATTTCCGTAAATATTTTCAAAAATATTTAAAAGTGGTACTTCTCACAGCAAATTCGAGAAAATTCCACACAATTTAAAGAGGACACAAACATACCAATGTTATTTACAAGAACACGCAAGCATACTTTCTTATAGTACCTCATTTTGCATTGTATAGCACTCATGCAAACACTCACGCATATCTATCACATTTCTTTTATAAATATGCCACTTAAATCGACTTCACATTCACCTATTTATACCACAGTATACCTTTTTCTCAATATATATATATATCTATAAAATATATATATAAAAGATGAAGTTTAAAGATTATAAGCGGAAATCAATTATGTCTCAGTCATTGTGCAATACTCCAGAATAGGAAAAAGGAAATTGTAAATCAAAATACTGAACCCGCGTTTGTGCCATATTCTGGCTTCTTCACTATTCTTTTAAGTTTCTTATAAATCGCGCTGTTATTTAAATCAACTAATATTTTATTATATGCATCATACATCTGTATAAAATACGATAAGTGAAAATCATTTTTAAAATTTGTTTTTGCATCACTTACTATTTAAATTAAATAACGAAAAGACATAATAACATAACATTTTTATTTATTCATAACTTCATATTTCGCAATGTATGTAATATTTTGGTAAAGCGTTACTTTTCTTCGAACGTAAGAAATCGATCAAAACAGAATATGTATTAATACAGATCTACGACCCACACGCAAATATCCTATACATGTATCTCCATCTTAAATAATTGTTAAGTAGTTAAATATTTCAGAGCTACTTGAAGATATATGAAAAAAATAATGAGTACTTATCAATGGACATAAGGATTGTCTTACCTTACTATTGGGAACCTTGACATCACACCATCGTCCATCAATCATATGTCGCTGAGCAAGACATCTTAATTGCGACTCGTAACTTCCAAATCTAATAAAGCCAAATCCTTTGCTTTGTCCTGATTTTGCATCTTTCTTTACCTGTATCAAAATTTAAATTGTAATCAAATAATTTTTATGTTAATATAACACTGCAGCTCAGATAATTATAAAACTTTAACTTGAATACACTTGTAATAACAGTAATTACAATCAGTTGAAAAATGTTAATCTACTATAATAAATAACGAAAATATTTTTGTATATTTTGTGAAAATATTTGAAAAAATATGAAAGAAGATTCTAATTAAAGGCTTGCTCACCTGTGCCATGAGTACTTCACCAAATGTTTCAAAGTACTCTCGTAAGTTCTGCTCAGTTGTTTTCCATGGTAAACCAAGTACGATCAAGTCTGTGCAACGCAACTTTGTTTCCATTCTTTTAGTCTTAGCTGTGGAATTTTCCAAATTGTCATCAGATTTACGTTTGTTCTCTGAAAAGATATAAGTGTTCATGTTCATGTCTACTAACTTTCTTTCATTTTACTAAAACTTCATTACAAAAAAAATTTATATTTTACTACAAAAATTCTACATGTACATATGATTTGCGATAAAAGAGAAAAGTGAATACGTTTCAATAAAAAAAAAAAATAATAATAATAAAAAAACAGAAGTAGAGAAATCCAGTACAAAATAATTATAGTTTAAAAAGTATAAAAATTCAAGTTTTATATTGTATATGTGTACATATCTGTATGTGCATGTGTAAAATATATTTTACTAAATATTTGAATTCATATCAATATGTATGTAGGTGTGTATGTGTGTATGTGCGTGTATATATATATAAATGCAACCTTATATATATGCAAACAGATTTTAATTATTATAAATAAGTAGACATTTATAGACATTAAAATTGTGAGTTAAAATTGCCATTATATACATTTATTTAAAATCCAGATGTGTAAATGTTAATTTATCTACCTGAATATTAACATGTGCTTATGTTAGTATTACTAGACTGGATGAATAATTGAAAATAATAAAACATAATAAAGTTTTGAACATACATTCAGAATTAAATATGAATAATGAAAGAATCATGCAGTAAAAGAAATAATTCCTTTCTTTTGATAAGAAAATGAAAATATAAATTAAGAGAAAAAAGCTGATTTGAAAATTCAGCAACACAGCAAACACAAACACATGTACTGGACTTCATAAAAAAAAAGAAAAAAATATATAACTAAAATGCTGTAACAGTATAAGAATCATTCAAGATCAAGTATTAGCAATAATAAAACTTTCAACAAATGATCAACGAAGTTCCGTAAGGAATACTAAATAACAGTAAAAACAAAGCCAAGGAATAGAAAAATATTAGATAAAAAAAAAATAAAAAGCTAAAATTATATCAAAGAAAACAATAATTGATACCGATCGATTATTTCGAATCTCCACATAATTCGAAATTCACATCAATCAATATATAAAAAGCATGGTATACTTGATCTTATATTGCGGCGTTAGTACATTTTTAGGGATAAGAGAGGGAAGGGAGGAGAAGAAGGAGAGGTGACGGTGGTGGTGGTGGTAGTAGTGGTGGTGAGAAAAGAAGGGCATGATTTGTACTGAAATAAGCACCTTTTGGAAAGACACAAAAGTAAATCGCCTTGCCCCATCCATTTTCGGGTGGATGAAGACGTCCGTCAACGAGACGAATGCCGCGCATCGTCCGAGATTCTGGATTGCGATATTTCAGGCCACACGTTCCAGGAAACTGGGCGGTTACGGTAGTCAATAAAAGTGTGCTATCGTCCTCCGTCGGCAATTCGATCGGTTCATCGCCTTCATCTTCAGCAACCTGGATGTACGACGACATAATTTTCTCTTCCAAACGTACGGTTCCCTCCAAAAAGAGTGAACGTTCTTTTTCCCAAAAGGAGAATAAAACTTTCGTACAACACAACAAACACACACGCTCGGCCTCGCAGTCAGTCACGCAACACCGCACCTCTTTCTCTCCTCTCGTCTAGCTGCCAGTGCTGCCAACTGGACCGCTCCGGAACTTAACCGGCATTTCAATATGTCTGGAAGATTCCACACAATTTCCGCTAGTAGAACATAGTTTACAGAAAGATATAAATATATTATTTAATTTTAATATATTAATATAAAAATTGAATTTTTTTAAATAACAATTATATAATTTCAGTAATTAAGTAATATTTCTTTAGATATATATGGAATATACCTAATTACTACGTAGTTCAAATAAACAAGTTATACATTTTCAATATGCGATAAATATGTTTATTTCTGTTAAAATTGTATAGTGATATAAGAAAGAAATAAAATGATGCGTAATTGAATAATTGATTAATATCTGTAGCGCTATTAATAAATATAATAGATTTTATTACTTCCGACTGAAGTAACCAAATGCATGACGGTGGTACTATGTGAAATGGACGGATACAATAAGAGGTGTCAGCCGAAATTCTATAATATATTTCTCTATGCGTACAGATATAGAAAGAAATTTATCAACTCTCGTATATACATACGTTACTATATGATTATGATAACATGATCTCATAGGACGCCAAAACTATTGTTCGTGAATTCAGTCTAGTGAAAAATTAAGATTTAATGTATTGGGTACTAATAAGATGGCAGCCGGGTCTGATTGGTTGTAGTTTTTATAAGGCTTACATGTAATTTTATTATTGGAAATATGATAGTAGGACTAGGCTTGGTTGTAGGACTTATAAACTCGCATATATTTTTATTCTTAAATAAAAAAGAATAATATCGACGAATCAAATCACACAAGACCGTATGACAAAAAGAATTTAGCAATGACCCTCTGATCGTATCATCAGGACCGCCATTTTTCCAAATCTCAACTACCCTTTAGCCTTCAGGGGATGAATTTCAAAGCTGCTCAATGTTAACTCAGAATTAATTTAAATTATTTATGCATCATTGAATTTTCAGTTATGATATTTATTTAAATAACTATAAACTAAATTTTCCATTAAATAATTACAAATTAAAATCGAATACGACTTCTGTATGTGGTGATTTTACGCACGCGTAGAGTGCTCATATAAAGTTAAAGAAAAGAAAAGAATCTGCATAAGTGCACTGAATTATTGATATGCCTACTGCGAGTAAGCTATACTTAAAACATTCATCTGTATAATAAAAACGAAATAGTGGATAAACTTCATTTTAAAGGACCAAAAATTCAGTACTTTTTTTACCAATCCATGATTCTCAACGTGTAGAATCCAAAAATATTAATTATAAAGCCAGAAATTAATGATGTCAAAAATTACAAGTGCTTAAAAAAGATGATTATACTGACTTCTTTAGACGCCATATTGTTTACTATGGCCGTAGTTCTTAGTTGGTAAGGAAGTTTGTATCTTTTCCGTTTATAGCCTTTCACTTTCTCGATATGAACTTCACTTGTTAGTTTCATAACATTTATTATCTAAATATTGCATCATGCAGTTTAATTGCATCTACTAACAATAACATTAAATCAAGATTATTTTTCTGGCAATATTGTCTCCATAAAAATACGCATAACCGATAGGCTTAAATTCAACATTTTGAACAGTTTTATGTATACGTATTCTGTACCTATTTAATGTGTGAATTAAAAAATTTTGAATACCGACTTACGTAGCACACCATATTTATACAATATTTCAGATAGAAAAACGATTTTTCATACTTACTGTGTCGATACATATTGACATCAGTATGGAGACAAAATAAGCTGTATAATACCATGTTTAAATATTCATAACTTTTAATTTAATGATCACCTTGCTTAAAAATTGATATTTCTGGATTCTGTCAAACATTAAAAATGTATAGGAAAAAAGCAATGATTTTTTAGCTTTATAAAACGAAGTGCAGCTCTTGGAATTAATTTCCATTCAATTTTGTTCAAATTTCCCGTCTCACTTCATAATTATAATCATTAGTTATGAATTATTACATATTCGACATTGTTTCTCCATCTAGCGGTGTCCAGCAGAATCAATTGGATCATTATTTCTGTTATCACAATGAATATCGTAACAAAATTGATATCAAAAGGAAGTGTAAGTTCTACCAGGCAAGAAAAATGCGAAAATGTCAAGAAATTTTTGCCGTAAATACGTTTTTTTACAATTTGAAAATTTGATCAGTTTATGGACCTTGATACACTATAACCACCTAGCAGTGAAAAGTTAGTACTAATCGCTCATATATCTACAGTATATGATATTTATACATGTTTTTGTTTTGTTATGATCCGTATTTTCCTTTCATATTAATTTTGTTACGGTATTCATTAAAACTGCAGTTAGTACTGTTATTTGTCGATAGATGACACAACGATGTTCAAAATGACGCAGCTGGTAAGGAGTGATTTGAATTAGCAAATAAGGCGGAAAACTGAATCAAGATCGTATAGAGATCGATTAGGATTTCTTTTATACTTCGAAATGCGGAAAGTTTAAAAATATTAGCTATGAACAGAGAAATTTGAATATGTATATGTCCGTCTACGAATGATTAATACCATCTTTTCACAATTAGATCGTTATAGTATTTTGATATAGTAGATAGTAATTTATTATTTATTATTCCTAATTATTAATTATTTTATAATTCTCACGTTCATCGAGATGAGTTTACTAATGTGAACAAAACACGTTTGCATAAGCGCTAAGCTTTTCTAGTATGTCGAGAACAATGTCATACTTAAATGTAAAATGTATAAATATTACAAAACGATATAAAGTGAGTTTTCATGCGTATACATATATGTATATGAATATTAAGAATGAAAGATGAAAATGTGTATATTATTAAAATTTTACACGCATGCCATAATTTGCTTTTATTCAACCTCTAAGATTTATTCTTAAATAATTTCATAACTGTTAAACTGTCCTTTTCTTGATATGTAAAAAGATTAATAAAGAATAAAATGAATTTAATTCCATAAAATATTTTAGTGTGATAAACGAGGACATACATATAACAAAAGTACAATAAACATTATTCATGAATTATGATGTAAAGACACTATCTATTGTATTTTATATTTTTCCTGTCACTTGTTAGAAAAAAATTAACTTTCTCTATAAAAGAAAGTGTCTGAAAACCATGCAGATATGACTTGGTTATGCTCCAAATACTATTTATCACCACATAAAAGGTTCGTTCTGTTCGGAAACATCATTTCATCTGCATCTATCGAAATGAAACCATTGGTGAGTAACAAACGATTAACATTAACGATTTTATGTTCTTTTTTCTTCTATATGAATAAAAGTGCTTTCATGTTTTCAGAAGATCGTCTGTTCACTTTGTTTTCTTAATTTAATAATTTTTATAAACGCAAAAGATGATACAAGAGGAAAATTCATACACAGTGATGATATGGAGATTGGTAAAGACGAAAATAATACTATTTATTTGAAAATGTATCGTTTAATTTTTGTAACAATAATCTTATATTTAATTGTTGTTTTTAACCATTTTCTTATATATCTATATCCTTTATTTTTAGATGAAGTACCCCGTGTAAAGATAAAAGTATTTCGGGGTCCAAATAAAGAACAAGATGGAAAACAATTTGCTACATGGGGATTTTGGATAAAACAACCAGCTACAATGAAATTAATACGTTGAATGTCATTTTATGATTATCAATATGTTCGAACTTACTGTTTTTTTGATATAAAATACAATAACTAAATATGTATCTAATTAAAAATAATATATCATGTATCATATCATAAAATATAACAATAATGTAACGTTAAACAATTCAACATTTTATAATTTGTAACATAAGTTAATTTAATTATAACCCTAATTCGTCTTAGAAAGTAGAATAATAAGTTTAAAAATTCAACAAAATTAAATATTAAAGGTAGGTCGTTTGCTTCTTGTTGAGGGTATAAAAAAATAAATATCATGACTCTGTTAAATCGATTCTATATTCCCGATTTTCGATTTGGTAGAAAACAATGTAAGTAGTGCAAAATTGACCTGAACTAATTATTTTAAGGTCAAAAACTTAAAAAATTTTTTTTCATTTTATGCATTCTACTCGTCTTAATCCTTTAAGCGCTGAATACTCTTAGTCTAAGTGCTTCGAAGGGACGGCGTGCTATCACTGGAGATGAAGTATTGTTATTCGACACTGACAATCGCGTTGCAGTAAGTGAAAGATCGACAAAATTGGCAAATGTATATTTTCGTCCATGCTCCCTAGGAGCAATTTTCGTTAGCACTAAAAGGTTAACGCCGAATTGTGTGGCCACGTTAAAAGTCATAAGGTGAAGAAAACAAAAATTGACAAACGCATATATGCGTCCATAGTCCCTACGAGCAACTTCTGTCAGACGTATATATGCGTCCATAGCACCCAAAAGGTTAAGAATCAATTTTATTAAAAAAATAACTATGGATGGAAACTCAACTGTTCTTCTAGAAAATGATAAAGTTTTATTGCATTTCAAACTGATTTTATTCAAATTTCAAATTGAGACCTATTACAAAGTTAGTACTGTTATTATCACATTTACTGCTTAATATCTAAATATCCTTAGTTTTCATACTGATTTTATATATAAACACACAGAATCAGATATATTTCTTCGCCTGTAGTTCTTCGGACTTTGATAGAATTATTGTGACAAGAAATGACCTGAATCTCTTATTTATACCTTGGTGAACATTGAAACAACATATAAAATACATTCATAGTAAGACAAGTTTTCCCAGAAAATACAATAATGTATGGGGTGATCCTAATCTAGTAATCTTAATTACGTATGGTACTTTACAACTTATTTATGAAAAATCTAGGAACTATGATAATTACAATCTTTTTTAAGTTTTATGAAATATAAATATTTATTAATTTATAACTTAATATTAAAATCAAATACTACTTATGTAAAATTTATAATTGTACAATGCATGCAACATGTAAATAGAAAACATATTTAATATTCTTATATGTGCAATTGATAAGTATAAATGTAGTCAAAAGATATAACATGAATTCAAATGAATTTTTAGCACAGACTATATATTTCAATTAAAATGTTAGATTTTTAATTTCATAGTTAATAAAAAATGGTACGTAATGCTGCCATTTATATGCATTCGACCATTTCACATGTAGAACGACAACATGCGATAAGCCATTTGATTGGAGGAATGATCTCGAAAATTATTATAGCGGTCTTAATAACCAATAATAATCATAATTTTGCATAAACGTAATTGTTGATCCCACGTATTCTTAAAATTGAAGTTGTAATTTTTTTGAATTTGAACCTAGTAAATTATGTAAAAATATTTCGATAATTCTTGACAGACAGAGCTAAAGTGTAACTAATTTACTTTTCAATTTTTAGAATAAAGCATTGTTCATTGTTATTAGTAGTTTCTTTAATTATTATATGCTTATATAAAAAATTAATTTTTTATCTAGGGAATTTTCGTATTGTTAATTGATTCATATATTGACGTTATGGATACTTTAAAAATTATTTTTGGCGGGAAAAAATTAAATTTCAGTAATATATACAGTATTTTCTTTAATCAAGAAGTTTATTGTTGTTTCAAAAATATATTTCTTCTTAAAAACATAAATCATGTTTTAGATTATAAGTATCAATACATTAAAAAATGTATATTACTTTTTCATGTATGATAAATAGTCTGACTTAATATTATATTAGCTGAGCCTCGTTGGATTGATCGTTACGATATATCAAAAAGAAACAAAGTTGAAATGTGGATAGTACACAACCTAAGAAATTTGGTATTTGTATAAACTGATCATTAAGAAGGCAACCATATGCAAACCATTGACAAGAAACTATTAAAGAAGCCATGATAATAGGAAATGGTAAACTTTCAGTACTTTTAGCTTTTATTACATGTGCCTAGAAAATATTTCATTTACTAATCTTTTTTTTAAAACAAGTATTTTCCACAATACAGACTTAGAAAAAATGAGGAAACTTACCACCATCATTAATGGAGATGCAAAAAATAATACTGTTACTGTACAGCTAAGAAAACCAACATACTTTGCAGCTAATACTTTATCTTCCTCATAAAAGCTATAGAAGTATACTGCAGTGAGGAAACAAGTTGCTGCTATCATTTGTTTTATAGTTTTATACTTTTTTACACTATACAGAATGAACACATAAACATAAGATGCTTGGAGAATCATTCCAAAAAAATTCACTAATAATATAAACCGATCTTCGATAAGCATACCATATCTCATCCACAAGACACATCTGTAACATATTATACATCAACTTTAAATTTCAAATAATTGTTCAAAATTCAATGAAGTATACATAAATTAAAATGCTACAATTGTAATACAACCAGTAAACAAATAATTGTTAAGAAGAGATAGATGTTAATAATAAGATTTTTATTATCAACAGTATAACACTTACGATGTATAACATGTTACAAATGCCAAAGCTGAATTATTTCCTGTTGTGCCACTTTTAATGATTTTTCTGCATACCAGCCTAAAACATAACTCCAAGAAACAATAACTCCCACATAACTACACATATTAGATCACTCCAAAAATTTGCTCAATATTTGAATTAAAAAATAACTTCTTATATTTATTAAAATAATAAAAGTATAGTATAAAAATATAGTCGTAATTTGAAAATTTATTGTCCAATATGTTTATGTCAATAGAACATGTAGCAATTGTTTGAAATTACTTAACTAAAGGTAAATCGAAAATCAGAATTTTATTTTTTACTTACACACCAGCTAAAAATTGCAAAACTGTGCAAATTGAAGCTGTTGAGGCTAACGCATCTTTAATCCCCGTCGAAATCATGATTTAAAATGCTCATGTCACTTTTATATATCAACATCCGTGATTTAGATATGTATCCTTGATATTCAACGCGAAATAATCTAGTTTTATTATAAAAGATGAAACTATAGCAAACCAAAGTTTAGTGAAAATTGAAAGTGACACTATCAAATACGGTCTACGCGATTTAAAAATTATATAATTTGAAATAAATTAAATTATGTTGTTTAAATATCATTTTTGTATTATAATTTTGATAAAATGTTATCTTCTATACACATGTGTAATGTCAACAGGATTTATAAAATATCTTTTATCAAGAATCACTGTACCAGTACCGTATCTAGCAAAATTAACTCCTTGTAAATCAAACAAAGTTATTTGATTTAGTAATTGATGATATTTTTTAGAAAACTATATTTATATTACGATGTAATATATATGTGTGTGTATATTGAAATAACATTGGATAACATTGGGGTTGATTAAATTCGGATGTAATCAAGCTTTTATTGTTTTTTCTTTATTTTTAACCTAATCAACAATATAAAGGGAAGGATGAAAATGAAATTTAATCTAATTATTTATTTCGTAAATAAAACTTTTAATTATATTAGCTTAAGAGGTTATATGCAATTGAGAAATTTTAGTAATAAGACAAATATTAATTTGGAAAACTGGAAAGAAGAGCTTAATAATACAATGCAAATTATCCCAAATTTTATCACAGTTCAAGAAGAGGAGTCTTTAATCGAAGAAATTAATTTCTTTATGAAGAAACTTAGATATGAACAGTCGCACTGGGATGATGTTAGTATGGTGTGAAAAATTATTATAATAAAACTGTTACATTTATCTTTATTATTATAGGCAATACATAGTTATAGAGAAACAGAAAGAAGTAACTGGAATAAAGAAAATGCAAAAATAATAAATAAAATTAGAGAGAAAGCATTTCCTAAGGGAATGTCTCAAATTCCATTGATACATGTTTTGGATCTAGCACCAGAAGGATGGATAAAACCACATGTTGATAGCATTAGAGTATGTAACTTGCTGAGTTTCTAATTCAACAAGTTTGAATTTCTATTTTTCTTTTTTGCAGTTTTGTGGAGAAATTATTACTGGTTTAAGTTTATTAAGTGACTGTGTAATGAGATTAAGGATGACTGAGAGTGAAACATTATACAAAGATTTTTTACTACCAAGAAGATCTCTATATATAATGAGGTAAGGTTAATGTTTTCTTAAAGATATATTATTTTATTATTCATTACTTTTATTTTATAGTGGAACAGCTAGATATAACTATAATCATGAAATTTTAAAAAATGAAGAATCATATTTTGAGGAACAACATATACCAAAAGGTAGACGAATCTCAGTGATATGTAGAAGTCAACCAAATTAAGATATTTAATATTATATGATTATTTATAATTTTATTCTGAACTTGGTTTGTACATATATGTAACATATTACTTAATGAATTACAAATGTGATATAACAATATATACTTAATGAATCAAAAACTTCATCACCTTTTCATTTGTACCACCAATCATATGAGACCCTGTATAAAGCTAGATGTTTTTGTTGTAAACAGTTAATATTATATCAATTTTCCTTATACTTTTTTTCTTTCTATATATTTAATTTATTTCATGCATGTACAATTTGAATATCTTTATACCATAAATATAGTTGATATTTTTGTATATGTTGTACATATAGTTTATTATAAAATATTATTACATCAAAATATAGATAGGTAGGTAATGATTTATAATTAAATTAACTTATGGTTCTAAAGACTTTTTACAAAATAGCTACTATGTATATGAACATTGCTTTAGTTAATAAGAATTTTGTTTAGTGAAATCGATAAAAAATTTGAAATTATAGATTTGTATGTATGAAACGTAAAGCGTGAATATAAAGGAAAAGTAAAATTTTCAACGTATGACACAAAGTTATTTAAAAGTTTTCCTTTTTTAAAGAACCCAAACACCGGCACTTCGGTACTTCATGGGTACCAACTCACATTTAAATTATTCTTAAAATAATCGCGAAATGCGTAGCCAAAACTTTTTTTAACATCTAATCAATATATATTCAATGTTGCTTTATTTGTAACAATAAAATTTGCAAAATTTTAATACGTATATATATCATCCCATATGATTAGTCTGTAGTTTTTAAACATTTTGTATAAATGCGTATGTAAATACTTACTTATGTATACATCCTAATTGCTTGTTTATTTCAAAGTGTATTTTTAATTTATTATATTATATTTAAATCTAATCTACTTTTAGTATTAATTTAATCTGCTTTAAATAATTAAAGGTTTTACAAAATAATATAATTTTGTATGCTTTGAAGTGCAGAAAAGTATTGCAATGTGATGCAAGACGTCGATGTGATTATTAAATGGTGATAATAGAGGAAGAAATTTTGTGATTTTGAAACATTTTTAAAATGAACGGTTTATCGGAAGATGATAGTTCCGATAGTAGTAATGAATATTTGGTTAATCATGGTAAAAGTGATTTGAATTCTAGTTTTTTTACGAAGAAGGGGTCTACTACTGTTAAAAATGACATTGAAAATGATAGTAGTGATGATGAGAATTTTGAGGATGTTGGCCAAACAAGCAATATTGAACTCTTCACTCAGGTTTTAAAGAACTTAAAATATTCACAGCAAGTTGAAGATGATGATGGAAATGTTAAAAAAGATCAATTATGTTCAAACTCTTCTACATTACCAAAAGAAGAAAGCAAAATACAAGAGATTAGAAGAGAAGTAAACGATGCTACATCATCCAATGAAATATATGAACTTTTGCTTCAAGGTGAGAGTAGTATAGATTCATCACAGAAGAAAGCTTCTAATATTTCAATAAAGAGCGAAGAAGATGCTGAGGTTTCTAACAATTATACTATTCCAAAGGATGGTGTTAATATTGTTTTGTCTGGTACTAATTTAATGAAGAATAAAAAAAGGAAGAAAGGTCAGGATCTCCAAACAATTTTGAGAAGACGATTGAGAGCCAGTGAAATATTAGTAGAAAAAGTAGGATTGCTTTGTTGGTTAGCTTATGGATTTTATTTAAACTACCAGATTAATGAACCTGAAATAATGGCTGGTGTATTATCATTAATATCAACCTGTAATTATCCAAAAAATAGAATTGATCTTACATATTTAGAAAAATTTACAAAATGGTTTAAAAATGTATTTGTATTTGAGCCTACTGAAATCAATGATAATAAACAAATAGGAAAACAAGTTTTATTAAAAATACTAAAGGAAAAGAAAGTTTTTAATCATAGAGAATTAATATTGTTGTACATTGCTGCATTAAGAGCTCTAGGACTAAATTGCAGATTAGTTATATCTCTTTATCCTCCTCATCGGGTATTTAGTAATAATAGTTCATTGTTTAAAAGTAATTCAAAGGAGCAAGAAGCTAAGCCAAAAGGTAAATCTAATGCAATTAAAGGAGAAAGCTCAAGGAAAAATAAAGAGAAAAAAACCGTTAAAACGGATGTAATTCAAAATAGTTTAGAAGCAAAGAAAAATGCTAATGTAGAAGCTAAAAAGAGAGCAGCTGAAATTTTACAGTCTAATTTACAAAGTAATAAAAAGAAAAGTAGAATTAATACTAATAAAGAATCCAATCTTAAAAATGAAGCAACTGAAAAATCAGGTATTAAAAGTACTGGAAGAATAACCAGATCTAAAGTCATAGAACAAGAAAGTAGTGTATCTGGTTTAAGACAGTTAAGATCTCGTAAAATTAATGTTAATTTTGAAGATAATAAAGTGACAAAAGTCACAGATTTGAGTTTAAAGTCTGATGATACAAAATCAAAATATTATATAAAGGAAGACTCAACAGATTCTGATACAGAATTTCAACCTAAACCAAAACGTGTAATAAAAAAGAATTCAAATAGTGTTAAGAAAGAAATACCACAAAATTCTAAAAATACTAAGAACAATAATAAAAAATTAATATCTTCTGATAGTGAAACTGAGGAAATGAATAAAACTAATGAAATGCAAGGTATTTGGGCTGAAGTATATCTAGAATCAGAGGAAAGTTGGATTTGTGCAAGTGTAATTGATGAAAAAATTCATTGTGTGACTGAAATATATGTAAGTAAGTTACAAATTAATTTACATTATACTCATAAACATATACTAATGATAATAGGTGCTCCCTTATAGAGAAAAGCAAAGAAGCCTGTATTATATGTAGTAGCTTGGAATTCTGAAGGTTCAATGAAAGATGTAACAAGACGGTATTGTCCACAATGGCTCACAGTAACACGTAAACAAAGAATTGATGAGAAATGGTGGCTTGAAACCCTCTCTCCATGGAAAGAAAGAAATACTACTATTTCTAAAGCTGAAGATGAAATGCTATTACAAAAGTATTTCATTAAGATACTTTAATTTATCACAAATTAGTGTACTTTAATTTAGAAACCTTATTTATGTTTTAGAGAATTGGAGCAGCCATTGCCAAAATCGAGTGGTTTGTGTAAAGGTCATCCACTATATGCTATTCAGAAACATTTACTCAAATTTGAAGCATTATATCCACCAGATTGCGTGCCTTTAGGATATACTTCTACAGGTGATGCAATTTACTCTCGTCACTGTGTACATACTCTTTATTCAAGGGAAACTTGGATCAGAAAGGCTAGAGTTGTAAAACCGAAGGAAGAGCCTTATAAAATAGTCACGGCCCGTCCAAAGTACGATAAGGTAATATTATTTTTATATTTACATTTACAAGTATTTATTTTATACAAGATGGTTATTAAACATATAAAATATTTGTAAAAGCTTTCTGGAACAAAATTAAAAAATTTGCCGTTGGAATTATTCGGTGAATGGCAAACTATGCAATACGAACCACCGATAGCTAAAGATGGTATTGTTCCACGAAATGAATATGGAAACGTAGATTTGTTCCAGCAATGTATGCTTCCAAAAGGCACTGTACATATAAATCGTAAGTACTTAAGTTTTATGAATCTGTTATCGTGTATTTTCGAAAAATTATCATGCTTTTCTGTAAAAAATAAAGATTTCTATGTTGCGAAAAATATACTTTAATCGTTGGTAGTCTATTGTTAACTGAAATTAATTATAGGCGGTACTTAAACTCTTGTTAGACAGATGATTTAGAGGGAGATAATATTGAGAAAAATAACATGTAGTACAGTTATAGAATATAATATGAGAAAGGACATAAATGTGACTTAACACGTTTCATGTATAGTTCCAGGATTAAATCGAATTGCCCGGAAACTTAACATTGATTGTGCGCCAGCCGTAGTAGGCTTCAATTTTGGATCCATGGGTGCAGTACCTGCAGTTGAAGGTTATGTTGTTTGCTCCGAATACGAAGACACATTACGAGAAGCTTGGGAAACTGAACAGGCTGAGGCAGTTAAACGAAACAAAGAAAAGCAAGACAAACGGGTTTATGGAAATTGGAAGAAGTTGATTCGGGGTTTGCTTATAAAGAAACGATTAGCAGCTAAATATAATTTTTCTGAAAAGGGACAGTAATGATTTTCAGTGATAATTAGTAATACCAAATGAGATTGAGTGCTTGAAAAGAATATCGCATGTGTGATAATTATTCCAGGTTTAGCGGCTTAGAAAGTAGCATTAATAAATTGGTAACATTTTTCAAATAAATCAGATAAAAATTTCTGTCATTGGATGATTCATTGTAATGCAGTATCTTTCAGTGTCAGGATTTAATTATCACTGTTTAGTATATTACATCTATTTTGTTTAAGTTTGTTATGTTTAATCTCTATTCTTGTTAAATTATTTTAGAATTAGTTCATAAAACCAAAAAATCTTTTCCATGGGTATTTAAGCATGAACTTTAATTACCGGTTGATAAATCTAACCGCGCAATTGTGTAGTATTATAAAAGATTATACAAGTTTTTCTAAACGTTAAAATGTTTACAAGAAATGTTATCAAAGTAGGTTATTAAGAGCCATGAATGTTTTCATTCGATATTTTCTATAATTTAATAGAATGCAGCTTTATTTTTTTTAAAACTTTGATACAATTGTTTTACATATAGCTTCTGAACTGATATGTATTTATTTAATGTAACATTTATTGTGATAATTACGATATCTAAATTATAAGAAATATTTATACATATTGTTTATAAGATCAGTTTTGTAAAATTGTGTGGATAATAAATTAATATATATTTATATATATGTATTATAAGACAAATTACATACAGGCATATTAAGAGTCGAACTCGATTATGGTTACAGTTAGGAATCCTCGATTACGAGATTAGGATGTTGCGCTCCTCTCTTGCAGTCCGACTCCGTTAACTGATCTGAACTGACAGTTACAATTTTAACATCTGCATTTTGCTAATAACGTTATCTAAGGATTAACCCTAGAACTACTGAGCCTTGATCTGTTAGAGGGGGTTCCTCGAACCCACACTTCTTTTTATACATTTATCCTGGAAAAAGTTGTTTTTTTTTGAAAATTTTTTGCAATGTCAGGATATGCTATAGTTTATAAACAAGACAACATATGTTTTTGCGTTCAATTTGTATTGATTTATGTATATTTACAAAATTAAACACTATTATAAAATAGTATAGTAACGCGCAGCTAGTTTGAACTTGATTCTTCCAATTCTCCTGATAAACATGAATGGCAGAGTATAGTATTAAATGAATGTTTTCTGCAAACATGGTTTTTACATTTGTAATAACTTTGCATTGATTTTAATAAACTATTATATTTTATGCGTCTGCTTTTAGCCTCCATTATACACTAATAACATCTTCCTTTTTTTGTCGGTTCTATCTGTGTAAATATTTTTCTCGGAATTTGACGGCATTTCTTGGAATTTCGTGATTTCTAGGAATTTGACGTCATTTCTTGGAATTTTGCGATTTTTCGGAATTTCTCTGGCTCGGAATTTTTGAATCGAAATCGAATTTTTCTTCGAAAATCGAGATTTTGTATCAGAAGAACATAACAACCGAGGAGGTGGCGCGGAATATTTTTCTTGGATATTCGCTATTTCTAGGAATTTGACGTCATTTCTCGAAGTTTTCAATAGATTTCGTTACTTGATTTATTTTTTCGCGTTTTTTACTAGTTTTCACGAATCTTATTTTTAATTTTTCCAGGATATTGTTTATTATTATCTTAGATAAGGCAAGAGAGGGATTAAATGATAAAGCATTGTAATACTGTTAAATTAATCTGATTTATTATGATTTATGTAAAATACATTGTATAAAATAATTTTACAATAAATAATCTGATTTTGTAATATGTGTGTAATTTCTTCTGGAGATTTCCGATTCTGGGAGTTGCCCCGTTGTACATTTCCAGGTCCAGACGAATTCTGTAACAATATTTATTTTTATACTCAATATTAACCGTTCAAATGTGTGATAAAATTTATAAATCGAAAACCAATAGTTGCAACTATTACTACGAGTTTCAAAATGTTACTGCACAAACGTTTAAGATACTAAATTACTCCCGAAAAGTATCTTTTGCGGTTTGAAAATTATGTTATTAGAAAATTATCTGTGAAGGTATGCAACGCATATAAAACGCATATTGCAATGAAACAGTTTATTGGATAACACGATAATACAGTTTAATGTTTTCTATATGTTGAATAATAGCACTGTATAACTGTGCTATACTTACCTTATCTATATTTTAAAATTATTAAATGTCCAACAAATTGCAGTTAAAAACATAAAATTTGTAAAAGTTTTATTCAAAATTAATTAAACCATAGTTAAAAGGTAGATATTACTTCGAATTATAGAAATAACAGCTATAAAAGTTCTCAAATTAATTTACGAATGTTATATCATACCACTTTAACTTTTTTTTTTATTACTGCTTTACTTTTTTTACACGGTGCAGTTCAATAAATGTATACGTACATACACATACGGTTAAGCATTAGTAACTTATAGTGGCATACAGTTATTATACAATTTATCATTTTGCAATATATAAAATCATTTTTAAATTTCCCGCAAATTTTAAACATTTTAATAGCGTTAATGGCGCCATCTCTCCAAAAGGTGTCCAAACTGGTAACAAACATTTATCGACAAGTAAACAAAAGTGGTAACTGACTTTGATGTGCGCTGCCATCTATCAATGAAACCCGCAAACAACTCGCACATGTTTACCAACAATAAAAAAAGACAGAGAAAGAACGACATGGCAGCTCCATCTGCACGGTAAATAATCGAACTACTTGGTTAACAGTTTCAATCGTTCTTCAATAGATGGTGCCGCACGCTAAAGTTAATTAATTTATGCGCGAAAATTTAAAACCACTTGCTTCGTTCGCCTTTTTACTTAATTCTTATTTCTCCAATGCCTCTACGGTATAAATGTCGAAAAGTAACTGCACACTGACCGGGAAAAATGCGTATTTAAATTTCTCTGTTTGTAAGCAATATTTTTGAGCTAGTGTCATAATACAACAGAAATATGCGAAAACACTTATAAATAAGCACTAATAATACACACATAAGGTTATTCACTATAATGACAAAAACTGTAACCTGTAGTATAGTAAGTACTTTTTTCCAACAACTTTAAATCACTTCATCACTTGACTACATCAAGAATTGCAGTATAAATATTTTCAACTACTTTATGTATTCTTTCAAAAGATGGCGCCATAAATAACATCCATTAACTGCTACACTTCGCTGTCGATAAATATGTGCGACCAGTTTGAACCATTTACGTATGGTGGCGGCATTAATAAAATCCATTAACTGCTACACTCCGCTGTCGATAAATATGTGCGACCAGTTTGAACCATTTTACGAATGGTGGCGCCAGAATTAATGTCCATCAACTACTATACTTTACTGTCGATAAATATGTGCGACCAATTTGAACCATTTTACGTATGGTGGCGGCATAATTAACGTCCATTTACGTGTACACTTCACTGTCGATAATTATGCGCGACCAGTTTGGGCAGTTTTTACAGAGATGACACTACCAGTCGAATCAACTACCCCTTATAAACCATTTTCAAGAACATCCGTATTTTACAGTTAAAATTAGCAATAAAATAGAAATAGATAGCAATAGTTTCGTAAATTTACAATAAATAATCTGATTTCGTAATATGTGTGTAATTTCTTCTGGAGATTTCCGATACTGGGAGGTGTCCCGTTATTCATTTCCAGGTCCAGACGAGTTCTTAGCGTTAAGAATCATTCGTATTTGCATAATTAAAGATGATTAAACAATACCAGGTAATCGGTATTACAATTATTTATTGCAAAAGCAATCAAAATTACATAAATTATTTAATATAAAGGGCATTAGAGAATCTATCATCCAAAGAGATTGAATAATTATTAAAAGACCACACTGTACGCAATATTGTTTTCATTTATTATTAAAATTCTAATAAAGGATTAAAATTATTACAAAAGCAACTGCAAGTATTGACTAGTTGTTTAAAAATTATACGAAATTCTTAACTAATTTAATTGTATTTCATTAAGTACCATGAAATCTAAAAGAATTCTATTTTTCACCAGCAATTTACTATATTTGCTTATTAAAAAATGAAAAAAACGATGAAGGCTAGTAGGTACTATAATAATTTAATGCATAAACAATTAAGACTTAATAAATTATTATTAATAAAGAGAAATAAGGAAATATTGTATTTAAATGAATAGTAAACAAGACCATAAGAACGGTAGTTTATGCTTCAGTGCACTTTGCGCTAAAGTACACTGCGCAACTTGGAGAAGATGTCCCAGCACATCAGTTGTTGTCCGACCGTCTTACCGTGCACGTAAACATGTCAATATGTTACCGAACATATTTTGACACATCGCGCGTATAGTAACGGGTTCGCGCGCGTACCCGCGGGTATCCGCGAGTGTTTTATCGTTCGTTAACGCGTGTGTTCGCGAGTGGATAGCAGTGTTCCGGCCGGTGTTACGTGTGTCCAGCAGTGGTTACGGTGGACATCATTCCGGGTTAGTAAATGTGTTCGCGCTTGACTTACTGCATGTTCCGCGAGTGTTTCCGTATTAATTGGTGCACGTTCCGCGAGTGTTTTTTTGTTGATTATCGTATAATTTTGCGAATGTTTTTTTTAATTAATGCATGTTTTCGCGAATGTTTTTCTATCGATTACCGCGTACGTTTGCGAATGTTTTTTTCGATTAATACATGTTTCCGCGAATGTTTTTCTATCGATTACCGTGTACGTTCGCAAACGTTTTCATTTTGATAAATGCATGTTTTACGGGTTATTTTTTAAACATTTTCGTGCACATTACATTGCATTTTTCCTAATTAGTTTTCAAATCTCCACGTGCTATTCTGTATACATATTCGCGTACGTTTTGCGTATTCATGCCTGTAATATCTTTTGAATTTCCGTATACGTCTGCATGAGTGTTTGTGTCTGCATTTACATGATTTCACAAATCCTCTTTTAAAACTAGCTCGACTAAAATTCTGATTAAATGTTCACAGGGCACTACCGCTGCATCTTCAAAGGCTGCCCAGCGAGGTACTACATTTTGAGCGGTTCTGCGGTTCTATAAGATGTTCTGCGATCGGTGAGTCGCATGTTTTACCTATTTTTTATCGCGAGCGTGCTGATCACGAATGCTATTATACATCGGTACAACAGCAATCATGTATGTTACATATCTCCCATTGCGCGTTTTTTAGCTTTGGATAGAGATTTCTTGTACTTCTCGCGTTAGAGTCCTTTACAATATGTAAAATCAAATTTATCAAATTTGTACATAGGTATAATTTTACTTAGTTTTTAACATTGATTGTCGTTGTTAGTTTGACGAATTTCAAAGCACATTTGTGGCAGCTGGGAAATCGGTCGTCGTTAGTTTTGCGTGCTTCAAAGCGTCCTATGTGGGGTTGCTCGAAAATCTGTTGATATTGGTTTTGCGTATCTTAAAACGCTCTCAGATCCACGTCAAGTCTCTATGTTAAATAAATCTAAAGTTATCGGATATATACGTAATGTCCGGTACTCGTATAATATACTGATTGACCCGCACATTTTAATATGCTTTGTGCATACAAGCATATTTTATAATGTTTGCAAATTTGACACAACTGTGTTGATATCACACAGTCAATTCTATTTTATTTCTTCAATCGATCGATCGAACAAATCTGTTTTATTTATGACAGATTGATTTGATTTTGTTTTATTATATCGTTTGTTAATTTATGCCTGAAATGTGTTTTATTGTTTTGCAGGATCCTTCAATATTTTATATTTTTCATATAATTATCTGTAGTTTGAATTTCAGGTGGGTCTCGTTTGCGTAGTCACCTCCTCGTGGTGAGATCTGGGAATTGATATCGCTTTTCAAAGACCGCATGTTCTATGCAAAGCGATATCAAGCTAAGAACTACGCATAAATCCTAAAATTCATAAGTTTTTGAAAAACTCTTTTCGGTCTTTTGCAATGAATAAAATCTTCAAAATTTTTAAAGCCTTCCTACTTTTACATATAGACATATAATTGTAGATTGATACGTA
Organism: Tetrapedia diversipes; assembly: GCA_033822845.1. NCBI lineage: Eukaryota > Metazoa > Arthropoda > Insecta > Hymenoptera > Apidae > Tetrapedia > Tetrapedia diversipes. Next base: position 420,684 of record JAOPTO010002258.1, read on the forward strand.
AATTCTCATCCACAATTCACTGGACACTTAATAAATTTAGAATAATGATAAGTGTCTGACACATTTGCACAACGTAGTTATTCAGTTTTATTAATTGTTCGCCATATAGCTGATCAATAAACGTTTTAAATAAAACATACGAGTGTCCAGTGACTTATGGATGAGAATATCAATTCCAAATTCATTTTAAATTCTCCTAAATTCCTTCTGAATTATAACAATTACAAAATTAAAGAATTGGCTAGCAGATTGGCGTCTATAAGCTATTCCTAACAGTATTATATAATCAATATTTATGAGTTCAAGGTTCATCAATTGTTCCTATAAATAAAAGATGATTACAGCTTTCAGGAGTTTTAATGTGAATTAATTTTTACAGACGTAGATGTATATGGGTTCTTTATTTTTTTAAAAAGGTCTATAAGTTTTAAAACAAGTAAATTATTTTCAAATAAAATTATCATTTTATTCATCACATTATAAAAGTATTACATGTAATTTATTTTGCTTAAAAAATAAAATTAATTCGCGAAATAAATTACAAATTCTTTCTTTACGTATGCAGGATGTCTATAGCCATAATTTGCCTATATATCGCCCAAAATGGATCAGCTATAGCCGTCGTTTACGGCAACGCGTTAAGAAATTAAAAGTTACATCATTATTCTTATTTAGACGATCCAAAAATTCTGAAAATTCTAACAATTAACAAGGTAACTTCTAAAAATTCCTGAACAATTCAAATCTAATCAATTTCAGCATCTCAAAGATAGCACTCGCCTGTTACTTCGTATTTATTGTGTTTTGGGCTGGAGATATCATAAAAGTTCCGAAATTATATTTTTATCGCGTTCGGCGTCGATAATCTTGGCATGCACGTATACTCAGCATTGGATCGCGCTCCATTTGCTCCACCACCACTACCACCACTACTACCGTTACCACTATCAACTCCCCGTGGCAGACAGGGGTGCCAGATGAAGTGTAAATACGCTCAGACTGCGAACCGTAGACTTTCCCCCTGACTGTCAACGGCTAACTAAAGACTACGAAAATATTGGCAGTGCAAATGATTTAGGGCGTGTGAGCACGAAAGAAACGCAAACAGTGGGACGGCGGAACCGGTGCTCGTCTTCCACCCCAGTGATTTCATCGATGGGTAATCGCCATCACGATCCTCTGCCTCAATTTTTTCCACGCATTCACTGTCATCTCCGTCATCCATTCATTCTTTTCGTAATCCAAAGCTTTCCCTCGTCGACTGAAATCATCCTCATCACAATGACCGATCACACTTCAAGCTTTTCCGTTCTGTTTCTCGCTTTTTTTATACCCTGCGACTTTCAATGAGAATATTCAGCGTTAGGATTTATAGTTTTCGGAACAGAGAAAATAGACGCCTCGTACTTTTAGTCAACACTGAAATTAATGTACCCGTTGCGAATAAGATATATAGAAAAGAAAAATAGGTATTTAAATATGAACTAGTAACTTAACCCTTTCGTTACTACGGGTGACTATAGTCACCCTATCATCTACCATAAAGATGGAGCCAAAAGTCAAGTTTTATTTGTGTTTTGAGGACTTTCATACAAAACATGATTATTAAAAGGTTATTGGTCAACATTATGTTATAATTATAGTTACTATTTTGTTGTATAATATAAAAATATTAATCGTATTATTGAATTAAAAATCTGTTCATAGAAAAATTATGAACATGAATCATTTTGTTTCTAAAAGTTAAAAAGTCGTTTCTGAGACAAAAGTCTTGGTCTTGAATGCTGAAGACTATCTGCGTTTAATGTTCGCACTTTCGGCACGGCGCTCCGTTCCACACAAAAGACACTCCGCGGCGAGACCAGCCGTAGCGAAAGGGTTAACACTATTCCTACCACGACCGGTCAAATGACCGTTTTTAAAATTTCGATTAGAATTTCATATATACAACATAACTGAATCGCTTTTAAATTTTAGACTTTTCCTCAAATATACGTATAATACATTTTTCAATATTCACTTCTGTTTTCATTGTTTATTTTCTGAGAAAAATTTGTAGCCTGTCTTACGTGGGAATGTCGCGGTAGGAATAGGTATACGTGAAGTGTCGGTAGGAATAGTGTTAACCCTTTACCGCATATGGGCCCATATATGGTATTGCAGTTTTAATTCAATTTTATTTCCAAATTAAGTATCATAAAATCATAGACAATTTTTTCGCGTTTTATTATTGCTAAATATATATTTGATGGATTAAAATAGTTTGAATTATTTTATAATACTCAATTTGGAAATAAAATTGAATCAAAACTGCAATACCATATATGGGCCCATATGCGGTAAAGGGTTAAAGACCTTGACACTGGTACTTACAGATTGTTCACGTTATTAGTTCCCAGCGTTTTTCTCGCAAGTGATAGACTTTAGAAAAAAATTAAATAGGAAGAAGTTTTACTGTCTGTTATAAGCAACACAACAGTAGAAATAAATTTTGTTAATTTATAATAGTGCTCGTGTAATGAAAATGTAATTACTTTTTGTTAAATTAATGATTATACTTTTTCTTATAATACATTTTATAATAGTGGCTGTTGGTCATTGTGTAAGTCGTTTGCTAAATTACAAAATATAACAAAATATATAAGTATCAATTAAAAAAAATATATTTTTATATTTATTTCATGAACATTATAAATTTAAATGATTTGTTTCTTCTAACTCACAACTCATAAGAAACAGTGAAACTTTTTCTTGTTTTCTTCTTTTTTTAATCTACAATTTGGGAAAATTGCTAGAAACTAATAATATGAACGCCTTATATATTCGGATACATTATTGTTTGATATATTTTGATGATCTCAATATTTCCGGTCGAGTGGTACAACCAAATAGGGGATGATTTTATGTGCAAAAATAAGACAAAAAAAGGAATGATGTATTTACCTTTAAGGTTTCGTTTTCGAAAAGATCAGATACGACTTTTTTGGTTTACAGTTTTATGCTTAGTGCTATTTCTAACGTTCACATTTTGATGTTAGCAGTACGGTTACTTTTAGTGTGCTTGGATTAGTGAAATTGTAACAATTGCTGGTTACAGGAATCGTGAATACACGTTGCCAGGTTAAAAAAAGCGTTATCGAGCTTGGAAAGGCTGCTAGATGAAAACGGTAATTTAAGAGCAAATGAATCAAAGATAGAAGTAAAAGAGAAGAAAGAACACGGAAGTAATCATGAGGCAGCTGCTAATAATACTTTTTACATACCGGGACGTATAATTGCATCAATTCAATTTTGTTTGATTAATTAAACAAAAGTATACGACAAAACTTTTAAGAAAGGAAACAATTACTAAATGCACTCCACCCAATTCCACCTGTACCACAATTTTTTCTTCAATTGATCCTTCGCATCTGCGTAAAAGCTCATAAATGCTGACTCCATTAGGGAATAAACCGTTACATCTCTTCATTATTTCCTTTATCCAAGAAAAACAAACCAACAGGTGTAACCTACAGAACCCGAAAGAAGAGCAAACAATAACAAGGATGAAAGAAGAGCAGCGGACGATTATTAAACTTAATAAGCATGACAGAACGAGTAGTATAACTAAAAGATTCTTTATTTTTATTTATTTATTCTTTTTTTTTATTATTAACCCTTTCGCTACGGAACACTCGTGACAAAATGTGATCGCTGTGTACTGAGCGTATTACTGACTAGTTAACACTGTGGTACGGAATGCTACGAAGTAATTATAAGTCGTTTCTTTATCTCTAAATGTTATAATAACATTTATTATATTTAGTAATATCATTTTACTTTCTAAAATATAAAAATTTATAATCATAATTTGTTTTTTTAAATATTATGTTATAATTTTCATATAATTTAATACTGTTTTGTTTCATGATAGTCAACTGTTTGAGGTATGCAACGTTACCAGATACTCGATTTAAAAAAGTATCTCGTGTAAAGTATGAAATAAAAGTATATATGGTATTAACGTATATATACGCTCTTCGTATATGAATGGTCGTATATTTACGCCCGTCCGAGCGAAAGGGTTAATCTTTAAGCTTAGTGCAGCCTATAGACATATTCAAATATACATATTGCACGCAGTGTTTAACATTGATTTGCTATTATTATATTCTGCATCATTATATTTTGATTTCATTTATCTTGAAAAATAAATCTATTGCTCTTAGCGCGGTCATATTCATACTTTCTATAATTTTATTTATTGAGTGTTGTGGTCCAAAGTTAGCTCTTTTTAATTTACTGATTAATTCTGTTCTCCTTTTGTTCGTTAGGTGACATTCCCATAGGATGGAAACATTCTTTATTTCCGAGAGCGTAGACGGCCATCTTCCGTTACGTGGCAAAATTAATGAAGACATTCACACCTCATTCATTATCGGAGCAAAATTGTCCCCAACTGACGGTGCAGTCGTTCCCAAGCACACCGTCGTTTTTGGGGAGACCTCTCTCGTCGACGGAGAATTTCCCGGGCTTTGAGCGCGAACCGCTGGCGCTGATGTCGCCTAAGAGGTCGGGGTAGGTCGGTGGAACGAGATGATGTATGCCTGGGGGAGGGAACGGAGCGTGAAGATAGTTGACGAGGACGCTGGGTGGTGAGTGCCACTGTTTCGGGTCCTCCTCGGATCCTATCGTCAGGACCAGGACGTTTCTCGGTTTTCCTTCCGTTTCACGTGCCTCTACTTGAAGGGGGAACAATAAGAAAGGACAGATCGATAGACTGGTGGCAGCGGCGGCCAGTGTGCTTTTGCTTTGCTCCTCTGCTTGCTCTCGCCTCTCGGTGCGTGTGTGCTGGCTCGTTTGCTTGTTTGCGTGGATTTCGTGGGCTCAGCGAAGATCGGGCACGGGGTGCGGCCAACGATGGTGAAGGCTCCGACAATGGGATCCTCTGCAGGCACTCAGGGGATCAGGAAGATCCATCCGGGGCCCGAGATTGCGATGAATCCGAGGAATCTGCCGACCGCGAACATCACTACACCTCCCAGCATCCGAACAGATGGCAAAACCGCCACCTCGATGTATCATCCTCAGGTTAGAATTTCACAGTTTAGCTGTTTCGTATTATCCACTGACACGTCGTGTGTCCTGAAACTTATAGGTTTCGTTCTCTGTTTTCATTGTAATGTTTTATTACGTTCTACTGTTTTGCAATTTAATTTAGGCCAACGCGGGATTATTCGTAGTAATAGTTAGTTATTTGGTTAATGTTTTCTTTCAATATAAGAGGTTGTCATTAACTTTAAGCTGTGTTGGGTAGAGTAACCGAGAAAGATTCAATTATGCAAAGTAACTTGTTTGTTCCGGTTAATTTTTTTTCTCACGCTCGTTTAATCGTTGCGAAGTTTGTTTTGATACTCGGTTTCGCTCATTTTTCCCCGCTATCATCTTGCTAACAGACTTTTTGACCGGGCATCGCGAATACGTAGGAGTTTAGTCAGCAGTTTCGCTTTGCCCGTCGCGTTCAAAAACATTCATACTAATGCTCTTTCCACTGTTTCGCGGATCCTCGATCCTTTTTAACAGGCTTTTTATGTTACTTTTCGTTGTTCTTAATTTGCTCAACTTTTTATCAAATAAATTGATAGTTTTTCCCTTTTATAATTTGTATACTTTCACGTTTTATTTTCCAGTTTATTTAAAATCAGTTTCACTACACTTTTGTTGCTGTCTTTTAATGAGTCCTGCTGTTTGATACATTAAATAGTTTACTTGAGTTGTTTGTTATTCTTTGTTTTATATACAAATTTTAGATTTAGTTCCCCGCGAAATCATGTTTCAGAAATCGTTTGAGCTATTTTTTTTTCTACAAGATTCGTTTTACCTTTTATCTTTTTACCTTATTATCGTTGATGTACCAAGCTGTTTCCAAACAATTTTCATAATTCTCCAATTACCAATACAGATATCAAAGCTCTAATGATCTCTGTATCTTCTGTTTCGTTTTCTATTTATCCTTAAAACGAAATTCTATTTATACTTCCACGTTTAATTGATGTTACCTCTATTTATGTGGTCATTAGGTATGATGCTCTATTGGGAATATGCATAGATCAGTCGGACAGTAAGTCTACTAATAAATAGGTTGCAGCTAATGATCATTAGACAGAGTAATAGCTATTGAATTTTACAATAATATTTAAAACCTCACTTGTAAATTGAATTTATTATTTGTTTGATATGTATTACGAAACATAAACTCGTGTGGAATAATATTTATAATTATTACTTTATCGGCAACGTTTCTCATCATTTAGAGAATTTAATTCAGAAATTAAGTAACAGTACATTAATCTTGTACGTACGTACGGACAGTTTTGATATTATCGAAAATGAATCATTATTCTTAATTGAATTTAATTACTGTTTTATTTCTTCTATCATATCAAAATTTTTCATTCATCACTAACGTACTTAGGTACAGTGGATGCAGAAAATATTTGGGTATATTCGGTTTTACTGGTGTATTCACTTTTCAATATGTTATCTTAGAATCTGACGAATCTTTTCACAGTATCATGAAATAATAAAATACACAATGGAACTGGCTTAAAGGCCATTTATTTTTATCAGGTACAAAAAATATGGGGTTTTAATTATTAGTTCGTAAAATGTGTTAATAATTGTAATTGTTATGTATAATATAAGTTAAAATATTAAATTCATTGTATGATATTATTGTATTTCATATACAGGGTGTTCCAGCTGACAAGTATTTAACCCTTTGCGATCGAGAGGTAACTGTTAGTCACCAAATAATAGTTTCGAGAATTTTCAAATTTCAGTTAATTTGTTTATTAGTCAGACTCGGAGATTAAATAGTCATATATGTAAATTTTAGAATATCGATTAACTAAACTAAATGACGTTTAATATAAGCAAATCTTAGTAAATATTTCGGAAAATTTGTATGATAGTTTTGAAAATTTTCAAACTTTAGTTAGTTTATTTATTAGTTAGACTCAAAGGGTAAATAGTGATAGATGTAAATTTTAGTATATTACTTAGCTAAGCTAAATGAAGTTCATTATAGGTGAATGTTAGTAAATATCTCGAATTTGAAAATTTTTGAAGTTAGTATCATTAGACGACTAACAGTCACCTCTCGAGTGCAAAGGGTTAAATACCCCCTTCGTTTTTGAATAACATGAAAAAAGTTTAATGTACATTCTGTGTTTTGATAAAATCCTTTATTTAATGATTATTTTTAATTTTTTTTTTCAAAATCATGAACAGTTTTTTGTAAGAGAGCATACTTATATTTAGTTTCTACTGTATCTTCTAAGGAACATTAAGATACACCCAAATATATTTAAGTATACTTGAATACCAAAAAGTGATTCAAGATTGAGTGTAATAGATATAAAAAATTAAGGTTATAAGTAAATCAACACTTTTACACTTTATTTAGAAAAAAGATTTATTTAGAAAATATGTACATAAATTTGAACAATTATACGAGTTAGGTTATTTGATAATTAATATTTGATCCAATCATCTTATTCGTCTAGAATCTGAGCCTAATATTCACTAATACGGGTAGATCTCGATTAGAATAATTAGCGAATAATAGATCCCAGAAAATGATCGCATTATTCGAATTTGCACCACTATTCGAGTACTTTAAGTACAGTAATTGGTTGAAACTTGATGAAAGTATACGATAGATTCTTAAAGTATAATTTTGATGTGTTTATTAAGACGTTTTAGCAGTTTAGGCTGTACTCTCTGTTCCTTGTTCAATTCTTTATACGTGAGCTGATAAACACGCATTACTTTATCCAAATCTCAGTTAATTCTTTGGGGCTAGGTGGGTTAAAATTGGTCCCACATTTTGCTTAGCTTCTTATGCATGGTGGGATACATTTTAACCCGCCTCGAAAAGTTGAAGTTACCCAGTCAAACACTTTAGTATTTTAATAATTGAAATGAATATTCTTTCCTATTTTTTTATATTAAAAAAATTCTGTGCAACTGGGATTTTTATTCTCTTTAAAATCGTGTGACTCAAAGAATTAATTTGCATACCTCGAACGAAATTTGAACCATTTGTAATTTTTCGCTTTGCTACCTTTACAGTGCAAAAAATATTTTCAAATTTCCTTCGTTACTTGTTCTTAGATACCACTCTTGCAATCTTCTCGTATTAATTGAATTTTCAATTGCATTAAACGTGACCTAGTATCGTTTTACAATTCACACTAAATCAAATACCGTACTATTTAATCTCGCATTAATCGAGACCTATCTGTGTTCTACAGTTCAGCCGATTATGAGTACTACAATCAGCAAATGATCTCTTCAATAAAATGTTGTACGAGTGTTTGATAGGGATAAGGTATGGAGATTATTTGGAGAGTTATTCACTTCAATACGTGAAAAATAACACAATTAGCGGAATTTACGGTAGCCGACAAAAGTTTAAGATCAAAGGGTGAAAGAAAATAAATTAGTTCATTAATAAGAAATAATAGTATAAATAAAATTTGTAGTCTATGGTAATCAATAAATAGTGTTCTACCATAATGACAATAAAAATGAACAGATAAACAATATTTGTAAACCGTAAAATTATGTTTTACATTGTCCCGTCGTCTTAAACTTTTGTCCGCTACTGTACATTTGTTAATAATTGTATAGGAGAAAAGAGATCATAGTTATTATTAAATTTCACTATTTTAATCGCTTTCATAATTTAATACTTTTTTTTAATTAATACCTTTTACTAGACTATCGTGCTAATCAATAAATAGTATTCTACCATAATGACAATAAA
>JAOPTO010002258.1:429591-448695 GCA_033822845.1 Tetrapedia diversipes
TAAAATAAAATAACCTAAAATAAAATACAATAAAATAACCTAAAATAAAATAAAATAAGATCGAATAAAATATAATATGATTGCCAGAATAATAAATAATTCTGTGATGTATACATTAAGACAGATTGTACTATATTTATTGTATTCCATAAAATTATGTCTTACATTGTCCTGTCGCCTTAAACTTTTGTCCGCTACTGTAGATGTACGCGAAGAGACATGTGAACGTATCTTCAACTCATTTATAAAAACTTGTTTATTAACAATTTTTTCCTCCAACTCGATTTTTCGATTTTGCACTCAATTTGTCTCAATTTGTCCCTTTTTACGATTTCGCAGCTGCTTGACCTGAATTCCTCTGGTCCCCGGCTCGTTCCTTCTTTATTCCTTCGAACTTCGTTTGATCTTCACGCTACGTAGCTACTCGTCGCTCTTCGTTTCACATTTGTCGCCGGTATCGTTTGCAATTCAATGATCGCCGGAGGGTATTTCGCTGTCGCAAATAAATTATTGTTAAACTCATCGAAGAAACACTATGCGGGCTCAGCCGGCGGACGGTTTGAAAAAACGAGCAGGCGAATTCATGAATGAATGGATGACGCGAGCCTTCCTAAGAAATTGTATATTTTAAGGCTATTGATTTATTTCCGCTGTAGTTTCCTGCTTTTTCCTTCAGGAAGCACACAGGAGGCACGATGTATGTGATATATTCGTGTTAGATTATTGTATTTTGTATGATATTAACACTTTAACGGGCGTACGTTCACACGGTTGAACTTCGCCAGGGGTCGGCAATGTTTTTTGAAGAATTTGTTCAATTCTTAGTTAACACTTTACCGACCGGAAGCTTATTAATCGACTTTTTGAATGCTTCGTTTGTAAATTTTCTAATGTTCCTTTATACAAAGGTAACACGTTTCTGAGCGATATCATATGTATACTGTAAAGAAATATTAAACAATTAATTACACGAGGAAAATATTGTTGAATAATAAAATCATTAGTGATGCAACCACGCCAAAATGAGCTGGTCAAGAGTGTGTATGTTGAACAACTAGCGGTCGGTAAAGTGTTAATAATGTTGTATTTTTATTATCAGTATTTATACGTTAAGAATTACTATGTAGTGTATACTTTGGTTATCAATCACATTAGTAATAATAATAATGATAATGATAATGATAATAATAGTAATAATAATAATAATAAACAATAGAACACATCACCGGGGCATGTAAATTGCTCGCCGGAACACCCTGTATAGACCGACACAATACAATAGCAAAAATCATACACCAAGAACTTGCAATACGCTACAAATTAAAAAAAACCCACGTACCATATTACAAATACGTACCCGAGAACATACTTGAAAACCCAAACCACAAGCTACTTTGGGATATTACACTACACACAGACAAAACAATCGCATGTAATAGACCAGACATAACACTAACCGACAAAACTAGAAAGAAAACCTACTTAATAGACATTACAATACCAAATGAAATGAACCTAATAGAAAAAGAACAAGGAAAAATCGTGAAATACACTCCACTGACAACCGAAATAAAGAAACTATGAAACCAAGATACAGTCACAATAGTACCCATCGCTATATCTACAACAGGTATTACATCAAAAAGATTCCTACAAAACCTAACAGCAATAGGATTACACCCACAACTGCACACAGAAATACAAAAAGCAGTAATATTAAAAACCACAACAATAGTCAGGAAGGTCCTCCAACAAGAATAAGGAACAGGCATCACCCCAAAAAACATTCATACAGAATTTACAAATACCACAATTGCCAACACACATACATTCACACATCCGAAATGTAGCCATACTTAATAGAGAGACAATATTAAAAATTCCCGCAATAAAAAACACCAGCATGAACTTGGTACAGCCCGTTCATGCTGGTTACGGACCAGAGAGGAAATCCTCTGAGAGTTCGAAAGACAATAATAATAGTAATAATAATAATAATAATAGTAGTAATAATAATAATAATAGTAATACTAATACTAATAATAATAGTAATAATAATAATAATTACTATGTGCTGTATACATTTGTTATCGATCACATTAATTGTTGTGTTTAAAGAACTATATTCCCATCACACGACACCACACGACATGCTCTATACGACATCCTTTCATTTATTATTCTATGTTACTTAATATATCAACCTGATTAAATGTTATCCAGCAACGCAAGTTTCAAAATAAAATATTCTGTTTTACGATGTTAGGATCGATTGTGAATTGAAAATGCTGGTAACAACAATAATAAACTATTTATTAAGAATTAACACAAACTCTTAAGAAGATGAACTCTAAACAATGACAATGAATCATGAGAAGTGCAGAAGTGCATGCAAGGGCTGCTAGCTGCTAACTGACAAATTTTGGCGTCCCCATTTTCGAAAAAGGGACGTGACAAAGAACTTCCAGAAACCTGGGAAGGGGTCCAGGGAACATCCCTGGGACTACTCTGTTACGCTGGCCCGACAATTCCGCGGGATTCCGGCAATAATGGTCAGCACGTTGATTTTATTGTTTCAGGTATAGGGGCGGTTATACAGTGGCTCCAAAAAGTATTCGTACACTGTATTATAAGGAAATTAATCTACTCTTGAAATCCTGATTTCAATGAGGCTGCAATCAAACACCCGTGGTAATGACGGGTCGGCTGGCCATTTTGGCCGAAGGACGGGCCGACGTTCAGGCCCTGTTGTAAAGTGTTTGATGCAGCCCTATAGAACACCACAGAAGTAAAAAATTCTCGTTTAGCAACTGTATTTTGGTTCATTGAAGTTACATTAAAGTAAAGATCAAAGGTAAACTATAGGTATTCACAAAACCTTGTCAGATATAACCTAAGTGTACTTTTAGTAAACCAAAATGCACTTCAGCAGTCTGAAAAATAAACTTAACTTACCATAAACGTTATGTTTTTCTATGGTTTCCTAAAGTTGGTAACTCGGTGAAAAAGTTTATGAACACACTGTATACTCTTTTGTACATAATAAGTTTCAGAGAAAGTACAGAGTAATTTGAGAAAGTTCTAAAATTGAGAATTAATCACGTTATTTAAATATCTATCCATGTAAGTACGTGGGTCAAGCAATTTATTCTTTAAAGCTCCCTTTTATGCTTTTACTTTACGTGTTTTACATAAACGGATTTTTTAAAAGTACAAACCGATACGTTTAAAACAGCTCGTTTTCGATGAATTGTTAGACTTAATTTTCTATAAAGGAAGTTGAAATTAATTCTTAAAAATTCTATGTTTATTTCAGTGGGTAAAATTATATTTATTTTTTAGTAAGTAATAATAACTAGATTGAGAACTAATAATCGCTAATGGATTTCTTTAAATTTCAAAATATGTGATATGATTTAAAAGGAAGTTATTTATCTCGAAAAAATATGGAATGAAATCGTTCGTACGAATCTTTTTTTCGAAAAAGAAAAGTTTGAGAAAATTTTGAGAAAATAGATTTTAGATATACTTGAAATATGTGTGCTTCACGATATAAAATTTTATTCTATAAATGTTACTAGCTGCATTTATTATATTTATGCTTTTCACAAAATCCATTTAAACGTAGAAATCGATCGCTAAAAATATGTTTCTTTTGAAACAATTATTTAAATTGCATTGGGAAAGTTATCATTGTGATTTAAAAAATGTTCATTGAAAAACATAAAATTATGAAAGAGGTTAAGGCAAAACGGTTGTTATGCTTCATTATTTTAATTTTAACTTGCAAATATTATTTAAATTTTACACAAACGAGTGTGCATATAAAATGAATCATACATTTTGCATGCTCTCGACATATTCCCTTTTTGAAATGTGTACACATGCATTCAGTTAATTGGTGTAATTGATTTGTAGCAAGAATTTCGTAGTTCATCCGTATCTTCCATTAATAACAATTAAATTGTTTGCTGTTTGTTTATTTTTATCTCATCGAGAAAGTTAATAATCACCGGCTCATATACCTACAACAATCTTACAAATAATTTATCTTCTCAAATCGAAACATTGTTTCATTAAACCGAACTCATTCTATCCACACACAATCTTAACACTAGATTTACGGATATTTCTTGTATATCTATTTCCAATATACATATACTAAGGAATGAGGTATATATCAAACAGAATTTGAAATTGCAGAACTGAGAGGAACATAGATTTGGGTACATGATTTGTATCGTTTCACCGATAATAGTTAGCAAAAATTACTTAGAGCAATAGTAACTGTTTTTGCAAATTTTGCTTATGAAATTCTCTAGTCTATATACTAATGAATACGAGCTTTTTTAGTAGGAGTGGGATAGATATACATGGTATTCGGACAAAGCAGGGAGAAAATTGAAGAGGTAACTCTATGTAATATTCTAAGACGAAAATCAAGAGTAATAATATTGTGTTTGACGCTTTGTTTATTAGTTATAAGCAATTGAAAGAACGGGCTATTTTACGCTTACTGAGCATCACTGTGCAGCGAGCGACGTTATCTACCGTGTTGCCCCAGTTGCCTGCTCTCAGGCGTAAATAGCCCGTTCTTTTAATTGCTTATAACTAATAAACAACGCGTCAAATGCAATATTGTTACTCTTGATTTTCGTCTTAGAATGTTGCCTAGAATTACATCTTCAATTTTCTCCTAGCTTTATCCGAACACCTTGTGTAGGCAAAGATCTCCTGTAATTAGGCAATTGTGAGACGAGAGTCCTGAGTTGTCATAGAGTGCGAATATTATTGATTATTATAGAGTGCAAATATTGTCGAGTGGATGCGAGTTTAGGAAAATCTGAAGAGTGCTCGAGTTGAACGATAGCCGTGTGAACATAGAATGTTTGGACTCGAGTGTTTCTAAGGCGCGAAAGATGAGCACTTGAGAAAACTGAGCGATGAAGGAAATTTGGGTGAAATTGGGTGAACGTGACCGAATGCATCGAGTGAGAGAGGTTTAAAATTAAAAAGATAGGAAATGAGTGTTTGGGAGAATATATGACGGAGAAAATGCTAGCGCGTGGTAGAAAGAGCGTGCTTCTGAAGGAAGTAAGAACGTCGTAGTTGCTAAATTGAAAAGTCGTTTAAGTTGTTACTATTAAACTGTTTTAAATATATATTAATAATATTCTAAGTTCTTCACTTTATTTTATTCACACCTGAGCCCTATCATCTCACTCTACTAAATAAATAAAAGTAAAATTTCTTATATATATATAGTATTAAGATTATTATAACCAATTAATTCCAACAAGTTCGAAACCTGTAAACCTAGTGTTAAACTTCGTTTTCTGCATTCAGATTTCATTAAATAATTCTCCCAATCAATTCTTCCCATTACCTTCCATCAAATTCCTCAAGAGTACGTTGAAAGTTCCCGATCATTACCAGCTAAGCGACAACGAACGAAGTTCGGGTTAAGATTGTTCCATTAACACGATTCGTGCGGCCGGGATCGATAATTATCGCTGGAAATTCGATAAACAATGATACCCGTGATTTTACAGGGGAACGCTTGAAAGACTGCCTTAAGACGGATCAGAGCCATTGAAAGTGTCATAAAGGGTCTAGGAAGCGTAAGAACTCGAGTTAGCTTAGAGCCTTTAATTAATCATGATTACTGCTCGAGGAGTTCTCGTTTCTTCTTTTCACTCTTCCCGTCCCATCTCTCGCCACCCTTACCTTCTTTTTCTCTTTATTTCCTCTTTATGCCCAGGCTAACAGGGGAGCGCGCGCGATCTCGAATCCGGGGATCGCAACTCGGTCCGTGTCATCCTTTCGTCTTTCGAATAAGTGCTCGGTGCGCCTCAATGATGCACTCGAAGACTCGTGTCCCAGCGATCGGATGTGGGTCAGCTTTATCGGGAGAGGAACGGAGAGAAACGGATAGACAAATAGAAAGAAAGAGAGAGAGAGAGAGGGATCTGCTCCATTTTCTCTATGTCACGACACCCCGACCCCTTTGTCCTCTCTGTGTTGATCTTTTAACGCTTGAATTCCAATAAATGGAATTACACGGCGAGGAATTTTCAGCGTTTTTCGCAGATCAGAAAATTTCTCCGGTTTTAAGATTATGATCGCCCTCTCTCTAGCTTAGCCTGGTCCTCGTAGCACCTATCGCCGATGGTATTGGATTGTTCGGAAAGTTCGTGCCGATTTTTGATAGGTGGCATAAGGACTGGTTTAACCCTTTGCGCTCGAAAAGTGATTGTTAGTCACCAAATGATGACTTCGCAAATTTTCAGACTTTATTTAATTTATTTATTAGTCAGACTCGGAGGTTAAATAGTCATATATGTAAAATTTAGTATATCACTTAATTAAACTAATTGACGTTTAATATAGGCAAGTCTTAGTAAATATTTCGAATTTGTAAATTTATATGATAGTTTCGCAAATTTTTAGACTTTAGTTAATTTGTTTATTAGTCAGACTCAGAAATTAAATAGTCATATATGTAAATTTTAGTATATCAATTAACTAAATTAAATGACGTTTCATGTAGGTGAGTCTTAGTAAATATTTCGAATTTGTAAATTTATATGATAGTTTCGCAAATTTTCAGATTTTAGTTAATTTGTTTATTAGTCAGACTCGGAGGTTAAATAGTCATATATGTAAATTTTAGTATATCACTTAACTAAACTAATTGACGTTTAATATAGGCAAGTCTTAGTAAATATTTCGAATTTGTAAATTTTTGAAGTTAGTATCATTAGACGACTAACAGCACACCTCTGGAGTGCAAAGGGTTAAATATATTAGAATGATTTGGAACAAATACTATGTGTACATATCATAAAAGACAATACTTCAGGCATACTTTTGCCATTATTCAGATTAATAATATTAGGTGTACAAGTTAATTTTAGTCTTTCTTTTGTTCAGGTTCAGAGTTTATTTAAATTTTTATGCCTAAAGGTTAGTGGATGAAGTAACCTCTCTCACTTTCTATAACCTTTGCCCATCTTTCGAATAACGCATGCGTGATTTAAAGAAACTAGGCTGTTTCACTCTGATGAACTGATCTATAAGTGATTGCAATTCCTCATTCTCAGAATCGTTTTTTATCCTGGAGGTCGAAATTTCTTTCCCGGAACCTTCGATATCAGTATTTGCAGCTGGAATGAGATACAGTATTCTCACCAAGAGCATCACAGATCATTTCTGCAGCTTTAGCAGCGTTTTTTTTTCAATTTAAATGCGAAGAGCACACAATGACGAATGTGCTGTTTGCTGCACGCCATCGTTTAAATTATTGTTTACCTAGGTTCTGTTAACCGAATCAAGCAGTCTTCTAATGTTTTGGAAAGCTAGGTGTCTACGCTATAAGACTCCGAAAATACCGTTACGATATTCAAATTGTAAATAGCCTTTATCATCATCGAAATATGAAAGACTAAAATTAACTTGTACACCTAATAAATAATCTTAAGAACCTTTTTTTCTACATTATTAAACGATATTTTCTCCGCGTAATTAATAGTTCAATATTTCTTTACAGTGTACATATATGATACCGTTCAGAAACGTATTACCTTCGTATAAAGGAACGTTATAAAGTTTACGTTAAAAGCCGATTAACTCGTTCGCTACCAGGGTCTCCTGGGGAAAACATCCATAAGAACCCAAGATTTTTTTCGGAATTATATGACATCAATTGTATGTGTATTTAGAGCATTCTAAAAAAGTAAAATAAACGTTCTTTTAAGCCGACGCAAATATGTGACGTTGGGCTACAGATAAAACCTAAACGTTGTAGCCCATGTGTCACATAAAATTAGAAGAAATGGGTTAGGGGATAAAAAAAATTATATAAATACAAATACAAAAAGGTCAAACAAGGTTAAAATTTTTTAATCCTTAAAGTAGTACCAGCATGCTCATGTCATAAGTTTGCCGAGGAAAACCTCCCGCTTTTATTTCGTGGGACGGAACACATATTCAACTGCTGTACAAAAAGCTCTAAATAATCTAACGCGAGCGCAGTCCAAGTACAATCTTCATACATTTTAACGTTTTAGAACTTAACAATTTTGTTCAATACACGATACGTTTAGACATGCCGTAATGAATTGCCCAAAAACGTCTGTCACATACAGGGTGTTTGGACGAAGCAGGAAGAAAATTGAAGAGATTACTCTATGCAACATTCTAAGATGAAAATCAAGAGTAACAATATTGCGTTTGACGCTTTGTTTGTTAATTATAAGCAACTGAACAACGGGCTATTTTACGCCTGAGAGCAGGCAAATGGGCAACACGGCAGGTAACGTCACTTGCTTCAGTGATGCTCAGACGCAACTATATGCGGAACTATCGTAGGGTTGCCATCTGTAAATTTATTAATTCCGGACAGAGAGCATTGAAAACCTGGATTTTCCAATTTGAAACTCAGATGCTTTCAACTGTTTTTTAGATTAGATACAGCTATTTCTAGATGTCTGTTCGTTTTCTTTGAAAATCATAAAATAAATTCGAGTATTAGGTTTGCAAATTAATTTGGTGCCTCTGCATTTAATGTTTTGTAACTTTCATTCAAAGTAACACTAGAACTACCGACAATTATAGTGCACTTAGCTGCATGGAAAAGATTAAACTGAAAATTACATGAAAAGATATTGAATACATAGAAAACAAATCTTTATTTATACTTTCTGCAGAAAATCATAGTAGATTTTGGAAACTTGGTAAAGTGAATCTATAAGGTAGCTATGAATAATCACTAATTGGTCATTTTGACTACTCTGGTAGTTCTAATGTTAAATCACCACTCCTTTTACCAAATTTAAACTATCTAGACCCATTAGTCAGAATCTGCCTAATTACTAATAATCATAGCAACCACATTAACTTTTTTACTAATAACATTAACCCTTTGCAGTCGAGAAGTGACTCATAGTCCTCCAATAATACTAATTTCAAAGATTTTAAATTGCCTGGTACTTCTAGTGTTAAAGATGCGTTATCGAAAATTAACCCTTTGTACTTGAGAGACGACTGGTAATCGTCTAATGATACTAAGTTCAAAAATTTTCAAATTCAGAATATTTACTAACATTCACCTATAATGAACTTCATTTAGCTTAGCTAAGTAATATACTAAAATTTACATCTATCACTATTTACCCTTTGAGTCTAACTAATAAACAAACTAACTAAAGTTTGAAAATTTGCGAAGCTATCATTTGGTGACTAACACTTACCTCTCGAGCGCAAAGGGTTAAAGTGTACTTATTTGCATGGAAGAGATAAAATTCGAAATTTCATGAAAAAATACTGAATGCATAGAAAATAAATCTTAATTTATATTTTCTGTAAATAATCATAGTAAATTTTGGAAGCTTTACTATAGTGAATTTATTATTACCAATTGGTCATTTTGACTGCTCTGGTAGTTCTAGTGTTAATCGGCTTTTTGCGTGCTTCGTTTGTAAATCTTATAACATTCCTTTATACGAAGGTAACACGTTTCAGAGCGATATCATATGTATATCGTAAAGAAATATTAAACTATTAATTGCCCGAAGGAAATATCGTTTAATAATAAAATCATTAGCGATGCATTCATGCCAAAATGAGCCGTTTGAGAGTGCGTGTATGTTGGATTGCAATACCGGATAAAAAGTTCAATATCAGTATTCGGTATTTTTTAGATCTTAATACCGGTAGTAGGAATTTTAGAAAAAGAAAGAAAATGTAGGTGTTTCTTTGTTTTATTTACCAGTTTTATTAGAGAGAGTAAATATCACAAAAAATGATTTACAACTAATAAATTATAACAGTATATAAAGAATCACAAAAAAGTAAAGGAACATCTTATTTATTTAAATCACGAAAAAGTGTAAATGTCACTATTCAGTCTGTGCTGCTATTACAAATTTTTGAAATGTGATCTTAAAAAACATAATGCATCAATCGTTGCTTCTAAGAACGCCTAAAATAATAAACGGTTTACAAATTTTGAGTATATAATAAATCTGAAAAATATTTTGAACCCTAAAGTATGATATACAATTACAATATACAATATACAATAACAAGCTCACCAGTTTAAAAAATATCGAAATTTTTCGAAATATTGCACACTTTCTTCACAACTACAACCTCGTTTTCACAGATACGAATATCAGACTACGAATCCTGCGCATGTGCAGTATCGCTCAGAACTGTAATAGGACAGTTTTGCCCCACTTCCTTGGATGATTCACATATTGTATCACTTCTCTTGACTGTGCGATGCAATTTTGTATTCACAGTCTAATTAATTTCGCCCGTTAGGGAGACAAAAACAAAAATGTATACTATTTTACTATGTTGGCGACACCTGAACATATAGTGAAGATAATTTAAAAAATTTCTAGTAAATACCGAAAAAACCGTATTTAACACGTTCGTCGCCACGTTACGCATATTTGGGTGACACTCTTTTTCTTAAAGTTAAATAGGATTTTAAATTAGAATTTTAAAAGGAATTCAATGGAATAAGTATTTAAGCATAATATATATAAATATAAAATACATAAAATAAAAATAAAAAGTTAAAATGTTTGCTGTTTTTATATTTTTTACCCCAGTTTTCTATGCAATCGGATTTGGGCTCAGCAAGAAACTCAGTTGAATCACGCTGGGCGACGAACGTGTTAAACTTGTGAATACCGGTATTACAAAATTGTAAAAATGGCTCAAAATACCGATATTCGATATCCCGGTATACCGGTATTGAAATCCTTAGTTGAAACACTAGCAGTCGATAAAGTGTTAAAAGCTATTGTCCTCTGATGGACGTGAAAAGTGTAAAAAAAAGATTAAAAATATCGCTACTGTCACGCTAGTGTTATAAACGTGTCTAGGGAAATTTCCCGCTTTGTTCCGTTTAATGGAACAATGTTACCGTACCACAAAGTATTAACTTACCTTAATTGATGATAGGTGTAGTGTTAGCAGATATCTATATTATTTCCACGCCAACGCGGTCAATATTATCGCGTGGTCATTCGACCGAAATATCGATTCATTATTTCATTTAATATCGGGAATTCTCGTTTCCACGATGTCGAAAATAAAAAACAGAGGCGTCGTTTCGCGTAGGTATAACTATGACTAGTATTTCCTAGCCAGTAACGCAGAAATTCTTAATTAATCCCCGACGATCAGAATTTTTGACGCGTTTGGCGTAAACTAAAAATGTCTGGAATTGATCTATCACAGCTCGAATTTATTTATATTTTCATTGGAAGTTTATATTTTTTGGATTATAGAAACCAAGGTTTGTATAAATTGTGTTGTATCAATGGGCTTCCCGTGTAGTTATAACTAGACAGCGGATTTTTATACATCTATGGGAAATTTGAATGCATAACAAAGCACTGAATGCATTATAGTGTGCGAAAGCATGTAAAATATCTGAAGTAGTAAAATTGTAAGTTAAAATAGTAAATTTATAAAAGTTAAAACTTACTTAAAAATGTTAATTGCATGTTACGATATGTGCTGGTGATTACGAAAGTGGTCTAAGTTAGAAATTGCAAGAAAGTTGTTTTATCAGTTAAATTGTATGGAAATGAGCCAGATCACAAAAAGTGAAGATATAAATTTTAGATAAAATTTTTGACTTACAGTAGCGGATAAAAGTTTAACGCGACAGGACAATGTAAAACATAATTTTATGGTTCGCAAATATTGTTTATCTATTCATTTTTATAGTTATTATGGTGGAACACTATTTATTGATTAACATAGAATACAAATTTTATTTATACTGTTATTTCTTATTAATTAACTAATTTATTTTCTTTGACCCTTTGGTCTTAAACTTTTGTCTACTACTGTAACTATAGCACCACCTGTGTCTCTGAAATTTCTATTATTTTCAGCAGTAATTCCTAAGTATCGGTAATATTAAGTAAAAGAGCATAATAAAAAAATAAAACTAGTGAAGGAAGCTTGAAAATAGTGTTTATTTAACGAAGGAAAGGGAAATGACAACGATAGCCTAATAAAAGATATTAAATTATGAAAGTGATTAAAATAGCCAAATTTATTAATAAGTATGATCTCCTTTTTCCTATATTATTAACAAATGTAGAGTAGTGGACAAAAGTTTGATACGACAGGACAATGTAAACCATAATTTTACGGTTCGCAAATATTGTTTATCTGTTCATTTTTATTGTCATTATGGTAGAACACTATTTATTGATTAGCATAGAATACAAACTTTATTTATACTGTTATTTCTTATTAATTTATCTTCTTTGACCCTTTGGTCTTAAACTTTTGTCTACTACTGTAGTTCACTTTTATAATAACCGGCTCATATTTACACAGTGAGACGAGTCAATCTAAACTCCACTTCTTTACTCATTCTTGTAAAAATTTGAATTTGTCTGAAAATCTACAGGTTCATAAAAGATCAGATTAATCTGCTTTGTCAAACTTATTGATAGCCCATTGGTTGACAAGGCAAGGTCATTAAGAGAAAATTTCCGAATTTTATTTAATTTTGCGATACCATAATGGCGGCTATTTTAAAAAAATATTTCTGTATTGGATTTTAAACTTTTATTCGTCAATGAAAATTGTTATAAATAATTCTAATACACTTATTGAGTATAACTTATCACGTTCGTTAGATTCATTGAAGTTGACCACAAGTCCAGACGGTTTTCACTCAATAAATGTAGTTTTAACCTATTTTTCTACATTTTTTTATGATATTAAAGGTTATACAAACAAAGTTTTACTCGTTTTACTAAGAATTTGATATGAACGACATCTGTATTTCCACTCTTCCGAGTTCCTTTGTACGATGGCTATGTTCGATCCTTTGTCAAAGGGATTGAAACATGACTGACACACTATTATCGGGACCCAACTCATAAGCTTACAATAAAGCGCAATATAGAAGTTGTTCGGAAGCTGTAGGCTAGGAAAAACGATGTCTATAAATAACGCCGTACATATAAGTTTATTACCAACTTCGAATAACGTTGCAAACGAAAAGTGCAGATCATAATTTATTGCTTTTATTTTTAAGATTCTAAGTACGTAAATGGGAAGATAGTGAAACGAGCGTAAAGCAAAAGATGTTTCACGTTACTGGGGCAAGCAGTTGCATCTTTAAAACCGTTACAGATGGAAAAAGTCTCATAAATTAAAGATAAATAGTATGGGATGAGGTATGGAATGGAGAAAAGTGCCATTCTACATTTTTAAGCAGGATTTTATACTTTTAGTTGAATTAGTTGATACAGTTTTTAGTTGTCACAGAAAAGTTTCAAGATAGAAAAAATGAAAAATTGGTGTGCTTGCATAGAACAAGGTTAGATCTCAAAAACCAACAGAATAATACTGCTTTGAGTAATTGAATAAAACTGCTTATAATTGGTATAATTAATGTAGAATAAAGGTTCTTAAAATTATTTATTATCATTATTAATATGAATAATGGCAAAAATATGCAGTATACAATAAATTCTAATTAAACTCTGCCACGCGACTCTACGTAGAGTAAAGGTTCTTAAGATTATTATTGTTAATATGATTGATTGCAATATTTACAGTACACAGTAATTTTTAGTCCAACTCTGCCACGCTACTCAAATGTAGAATAAAGGTTCTTAAGATTATTATTGTTAATATGATTGATAGCAAAAGTTACTGTACACACTACTTTCTAGTCCAACTCTGTCACGTGATTCTATGTAGAATAAAGGTTCTTAAGATTATTTATTATTATTAATATAAATAATTGCAAAAATATACAATATACAGTAAATTCTAATTCAACTCTGCCACGAGACTCTATATTTATTCTTCAGCTCTTTTTACGACTCTACAACTCGATTTTCTGTACAACACTGATCCCTTTTCTCTTTCGAGGAAACCCTTATAGGAATTTTCCTCTTCCCACCCCGCGCCCGCTAGACATTGCCAACCCATCGGTGAATTGTTTGTTGCCAACTGTTTTTTCCGATGGGCTTGACTTTCGTCTAGTCGACCCACACTTTCACTTTTCTGGTCCTTCAAACTACGATACTACATTAATTAATATAATCAACTAGCTGTTGCTCGCAGCTTTGCCCGCGCGGAAGAACTTTGATTTCAATTTTAACTATTTTCAAGAGATGTCCAATTTCGCAAGCCCTTAACTTTAATTATAACCAGAAAGTTAAATACTTACTAATTTTTGTAGTGCTTGTTTCAAAATTGGCGGATTTTCAACAATCTTTCAACCTCTGTTTAACCCCCTTAGGGGTGGAATATCAAAAAACGTTGAAACACATATTTCTTTATTTCTAACCAAAAAGCTAAATACCAGTTTTCATAATGCTTACTTCAAAGTCAGTGGATTTTCAAACAAACCTTCATCCCTTATTTTACCCCCTTGGGAGTTGATTTTCCAAGAATGTTGAAACACGTATTTCTTTATTTCTAACCAAAAAGCTAAATACCAGTTTTCATAGTACTTGTATCAAAGTTGGTAGATTTTCAAACAAACTTTCAATCCCTATTTAACCCCCTTAGGGGTGGAATATAAAAAAATCCTTCCTTAGTGGGTGCCTACGTCATAAAAGGAACCTACTGTCCAAATTTCATGTTTCTAACTTCAGAAGTTTAGGTTCTGCAATGATGAATCAGTTAGTAAGTCAGGACATGTCTTACTTCATGTATAGATAATATTCTTTACTCTATATATATATATAAAAGATTTTCAGTCGTCTTACAGTAGGTTTATTTCACTGTTTCATCATCTGCGATGATAAATCAATCAGTCAGTCAAGACATATCTTTTTATACGTATAGATAATTGATTAAATGTATTATACTACATTAATTGAAATAATATACATTAATTTCTATTTTTTAATCGTTGTTTAGCACTTGTCTTATTATTGTTCTCGTTTCATCTTTATCTTTTCAATTTTCTAAGTGTGTTACGAAGATACCGTTTTATACAGAAGTATTTTCAACTTTGTAGCCGTGTTATAAAAGCCTAGCGTTATTCGGTAGTTGCCTGCACTCGCGTCTTAAAATAGAATCTGCAGATTTTGTGTATGGATTTTATCGTTGAATATTTGCCTGTTTGTTCTTTACTAGAATGCAGAGGGTAAATATAGAATTAAATTTAAGAAACGTCGGTGATTTTGACTTTAAAGAATTTATCACATTTTAAATATAATTTAAAATAATTAAAATAATAAAACAAAAAAATAAAATAGCTTTGTATCACAATGAATATCGTTTATGTTTAATTGATTTCATTAAAATTATTTCAATTTAGTCTCTTTTGTAATAAATTTTTTAATATAGTACATAAGTATCTTTCCTGTATACATATTTGTTAACATCATAGTTGATTATATTATTTAAGTAATTTTTCTTTTATCAAGACTAGTGATTGAAGTAAATTTACAAAATGTTGGTAAAATATTTTAAAACATTTAGACGTTTAAGGAACCCTAAAGAAACGAGGGTAACTTTCTACTTGTTGGAAGTTTTTTCGTTTAGTTTGTCGAGTTACGAGTGAACTTGAAGCTGGCAACTCTTCTAATAAAGTTTGCATCACTTCCGGTTTTACGTTACTAAATGAGAACCAAGTTTGGAATGTATTAGACAGCTTCCAAATGAGTTCAGTAACACAATTATTCTAATTCTTATACCCTATAAAGTTGTGTTGTAACGAAACTTTTTAATTTTATTGTAATTTACTGTTAGATATTCGATGCAACTCTGGTATACTGTTTAAAAACTGTAGCTGTTCTCCAAAAACGTTAAAAGTTTTTAAAGAAATAAATAAAAATAAGAACACTCTTTTTTACAAAAAGTACATATTATAAAACAGAAAGAAGTTACTTAAATAAATACGTACTTGTATTTGTATTTAACCCTTTTATTTTTAATATAAAATATTTGATACTTTCAATTATAATGCGATCTTCGATCACTAAATATTAAAAATTTCAAAAAATTCGCAAATGTAGAGTACTTAAATTTAATTTAATTAATTATAAACACTTACAAGTACGACTATTTAACCCTTTTATATCTGGAAACTAGTGAAAATAGTATGAAACTTCAAAGATCTGTTTCCTGGAGAATTAAAAGATTCATTTTTGCTCGTACAACAATGATGAATTCCTTTAAAATGAATTCAGTAAAGGTGTTAGGTATTTAATAAAACATTCTTCAACCCTTATTTGATAATTTTTACATATTTTATATACACATTACCTAATTTCTGTGGATGTTATATCTATTTTTAATTACTACTTTTTATTTTGATATAATATAGGTGAACCAAAAAATAATTTCCAGATTTTTTAAATAAAATTAATTCATAAAAGATTGCTTCAATGTAATGATTTGTTTTTAATCACACATTAAAGCGACGACGAATCGAAATATATTTTATAAATCAGAAATGGTATTTTTCATTGATAAATGAAAGGATTGCATTTGCTGTAGAAATTTGATATTATAAATGATGTTATAAATATTATAAATATTATAAATTTTTGAACCAATTCAACAAAATAATTCATTATCAGTACTCTTAAAAATAGCTCTAACGAAACTGTAATGGACTCATAATTTTTTCACCAAACTTTTTCACGTAATTACAAATACTTCCTGTCCCAACTAACGATTCCATTTTCAACGTTTACGGTGGTATACTCGATTAACCACCCGCATCACACTTGCTTTGCAATTTAATTAATCCGATGAAAATAGAGAGAGAGAGAGTGAGTGCGTGTGTGTGTGTGTGCAGAGTATGATCGAATCGATCCTTTAACGAACTAAATATCCTATCTGAACAACCGTGTCGATTGGATCGTTTGAAACGTGCGTCTGGTCTTTTTTAAGTCACACTCGATACATCAATATTCCGAGTGACGCTAATAGGGTTGCAGTTTGCGTTCAACATGATGTACGGTATGATATAAAACCGTGAAAACTTGATTGAATACCGTAGCGTTATCTTCTATTACTTATTACATCGTAAATAGAAAGCTGTTTAGGTTCTTTTGGTTGCAAAATCTGATCTGATATCGCTTCGTTTGCTGAAATAAAACTATTCTTATACACATAGTATTGTTAGTCGCCAAATGATAGTTCTGTAAATTTTCAGACTGCAGTTTGTTTGTTAGTTAGACTCAACGGTTAAATAGTCATGTGTGTAAATTTTAGTATATTATTATTTAACCATACTAAATGGCGTTTAATATAGGCGAATGTTAGTAAATATTTTGCACTTGAAAATCTTTGAAGTCAGTATCATCAGACGACTAACAGTCACCTCTCGAGTGCAGAGGGTTAAGATCAAAGAGTCAATAAAAACAAATGAATTAATTTATAATAAATAGTATGTTAAACAAAATTTGTATTCTATGTTAATCAGCAAATAGTGTTCTACCATAATAACGATAAAAATAAATGTATTGACAATATTTGCAAACCATAAATCTATGTTTTATATTGTCCTCTCGTCTTAAACTACGTCCGTTACTGTAGCTACAAAAGTAGAATAAACGGGGTTTGTGCCTGACAGAAAAGAAATTTGTCGCTTTATTTGAAATTTGTTTCTAACAATAAGCAAATAATATACATATATTGGTGTTCTTAAAATCCAGTAGCTGAGGAGATATTATAATGAAAGCTATTAATTGCTGATTTTCATTGATTTTGATACGTTTAAATGACTGAAGTAAGTTTTTATTTCAAGATCTATCATTATTATTAATATAATGCAATGTGAAACTTTTTCATTTTTTATTTTTTGAGACCTTTAGCTATATATTCGTGAGATATTTCTGATTAAAGTATCTTCTCACAAAGCAAATAAAAAATCATATTTTCGATCATTTCTACGTTTGTAGCTTATGATACACAATTAATATTAATAAGCAAATGTTATCCAAACTATATGGTGTTTGGTCTAATTTTAATCTGAAAAGTTTCATAAATGTATTGGTAAAAGTTTCATTGGAAAAAGAGAATTAAATATAAGAAAGTTTTATTTTATGTATTGCTTCATCAATATTGGAGGTCTTCTCCACGTCGAGCTCCTGGGTATGTCAAGGGGACATATCTCTTGATAGTGGGGACGGCTACGTTGCACTTATCCAAGCGAAAACGACTAGCAGTTCCCCAAACTTTACGATACTTCATTCAGCGAGAAGTGGCAAAAAAATCTAAACAAACGCAATATCTCTGTACATATTTCTCACCGGTTGATGTTCAGGGGCGACCCTGTCTTATCCACATGTGAATAGCGTACGATAGTTTACATTTTCTCCAAATTCCCTCTGAACGAAGTATACAGACAATTTATTTTTATTCCTTTTGGAAATGGGGTTTCATATTACTAAATAAAATACACTCTTATTTGAAATACTATAATACTTTGTTATATAGCGCGAGGAAGCTGCAACTCTGATCGAACCTTGCGAGCTTTGTCTTGAGACCAGCAAACGCAGTAATCGAAATTCTTACGACCCCATCCAGGTTCTTTAGCTCTTTTGTTCTGTTTCTTAACCTTTTCGAACTTTCTAAAATGCCAGATGTGGCTTGGATTCTTGGAAGAAACCCTTCAGAAACTACGTTAAGAGAAAGTTGCTTTATGGTTAATTTTTGCTTTGTAATACTTCTGTATTCAATTTCTAACATATACCGATTGGAAATGAGGTTTTATATAATTAAATAAAATACACTCTTATTTCTAACATGTGCCTATTGGAAATGGGGTTTTATATAACCAAATAAAATACACTCTTATTTGAAATACTATAATACTTTATTATATAGCGTGAGGCAGGTGCAATTCTGATCGAACCTTGCGAGCTTTGTCATGAGACCAGCAAACGTAATGATCGAAATTCCCGTCCGGGTCCTTTAGCTCCTTTGTTCTATTTCTTAACTTTTTCGTACTTTCTAAATTGCCAGATGTGGCTTGGGTTCTTGGTTAAAACCCTTCAGAAAGTACGTTAAGAGAAAGCTGCTTTATGGTTAATTTTTGCTTCGTAGTATTTCTGTATTCAATTTCTAACATATTCC
>JAOPTO010002259.1:0-25430 GCA_033822845.1 Tetrapedia diversipes
TTGAAGTTGGCCTGGAAAACTGGAAGCCAATTTTCAAACTCGTGTCCCCCGCCCCTCGCACCCCTTGCCCTCCACCCCCCCCCCTTCGTTCGCCGTTTTCCCGCCGCGCGACCGCGTTCCTCCTCCACCTTTCGCGTTCCCGATGGCGACAAATCGAAATCTTTTCAAACAAGCAGCCAGGCTTACGCCTTCTGCGCCGACGTTTCGCCGAGGAAGCTGCAGTTTCCGGCCTGGAATTTACCGGAAATAATATCGTAGCAAGACGTTGGTCGGAGAACGGGTGTACGTGCCGCGATAAGGTTTCCCGGCGTCGCGACGCCTCCGTGGAACTTTTAAACTGCCAAAGCCAGCTGGAAGTTTTCAGGATTCTTTGCGACTTCCTCTGCCTCTCCTTATACCGATCCCGTATTTTTTTTCCATTTGCCGGTGGATACCAGATTTGGGTTTATAATTAACACTTTACCGATCGCGTAACTTATTGCATACGTATTCTGGATCGGCTCATTTTGGCGCTGATGCATCGCTAATGAATTGATCACAATGATTTTCCTCGCGTAACTGATAGTTTAATATCTCTTTACAGTATACATACTATATTGCTCGATACAGTCACCTTCGTGTAAGGAAACATTACAAAATTTATAGATTAATTGTAAGCATGCAAAAGCCGATTAATAGGCTTCCGGTCGGTAAAGTGTTAAGAAGGAGGGTGCGATGGGGAGAACTGTGGAGGCGGCAGAGACGGATTAATCGTTTTGTTTGCGAGGCTAATGGTTATTTATTCATATCTGTTTGTGGTAGGTATGGATACGAGATCAGTGTATCTTTCTCGAAATATTCCCGATTTTAATAATTCGCATTGCTCAGTGAAAGTTTGATCTTAACGAAAAGTATGATATTGCGATTTGTTCTATTTTACAACAGAGTTGGTAGGTTACTGGTTAACACTAGAGTTACGGATATTTCTTGTATATCTATTTCTAGTATTTGCATATTAAGGAATAGGGATACATCAAAAAGAATTTGAAATTTCAGAACTAAGAGGGAAATAGATTAGGGTATATTTCTATTGTCCTATCAATAAGACTGAACAAAAATTACTAGGAGTAATAGTAATTATTTTTGCAAATTTTATTCATAAAGTCCAAAACCTGTCAAATTAAACCTAATGTTAATGCTTATGCTTATGTTTATGTTTATGCTATATTTTCCAAAAATTGCACGGTATTTGTGCAAAAGATTGAAGCTAGACCCTAACCAATCACAACAGTTTAAAATATTCTAAGAAGAAGGGCTGGTCAGTGCTTCCCTTCTACTAAGTACAAGTGGATGATGCAGATATATTTGAATTGCAAATATATAATATTGTTTCCTAAATCTAAAAATCCAATTTAGAACGTAACAATATCTAATGGTTTCTGCCATAATATGTTACACATATAATTAAAAAATATTATTAGATACTCTTAATTTTAAGTTAAAGAGTCAATCGTTAGTCTTTACCATTAGTCTGTTTTATTTAATTGTTACTTTATTACTTTTATGTTTCGTTAAAAATATTTACTGTATCCTCTTTATTTCTTCTTTAATTTTTCTTCCATTTCCATTTTAATGTCATTCTTACATTTCTTTTCTCATATACCTTATTTTCTTATTTCAATTATCTTACCATAATTATCCTCCACGTGCCTCCTGACGTTTACACTTTTCATTTCCCTTTCCTTTGATCCAGACTTCTAAGTCTCCTTTGACCGTCCTCTGCTTCCTTTACACCCTTTCTCTCCTCTTTCCTTTTGTCCTTTCCCTCGCGTTTCTCTTTTCGCCTTCTTCCCTTTCTTCCTTCCTTCCATTCCCCATTCGCGTGATTTTCGTCGTCCTCCCGCGGTCCTTATTGTTTCGTAGAACAACGCGCATCGTCGGCTGGCGTAAGCCGCCGGAAGTGCCGCTGCCGCGACGCATACGGCACCGGGGAATCTCGCGTTAACTTCCATTCGAGTGTAACGAGAACGTATACGTGCTCGTCGCCTAAGAAACACGGGAGCGACTTGGGACATCCGCAACGGGAGAAACACCAGAAACTCTCTGTTCAGCAAAGTGTATTAAATGTTCCTACCTACATAGCATGTATCTACATAGCGCTTCAAAAACGCGACACAGTATACGATAATCGATTACATCGATTAACACTTTAACCCTTTCGTTTCGGCTGTTCAGTCCGCCGAACTACCGTCACTGAACGGAAGCATGCGCCAGAAATATGTACAGTGCGCGTTTTTCTAAGCCTTAAATAACAACTGTGTTGGATAAAACAATCGTTGCTCTAATGTAACAAGTATATTTACATTTTTATTACGAAAAGGCTTACAAAATTATTAAAATACAAAATTATTAAAATATAAAATTATTAAAATACAAAATTATTAAAATATAAAATTATTGAAATAGAAAATTATTGGAATACAAAATTATTAAAATATAAAATTATTAAAATACAAAATTATTAAAATATAAAATTATTGAAATACAAAATTATTGAAATACAAAATTATTGAAACACAAAATTATTGAAATACAAAATTATTAAAATATAAAATTATTAACCGTTAGAGTGCCAAGCGGCGCTATTGCACTTCTTCTATCCTGTCATAATCACAGCAGACTTGGTTTCTTTCGATGCACGACTTTACGGTTACCTTTCAGTCTTAGGCAAAAAAAGATGAAATTGGAGGAATTTTATTCTCAGAAGAATGTCGGATAAAAACTAAAATGTAGGAAATATTTATTGCATGTAAGCTAAAAACAGCGAAATCGCGCTTTTTGGTATATTTTGGACATGGAATATAACAAGCGCTATCGCGCCGCTCAGCAATTTTCGATCGGGGAATAAGAAAAGCCCGTGGCACTCAAACGGTTGAAATACAAAATTATTAAAATACAAAATATATTTGGATGCCGCCTATAAGCGGCACTCGAAGCGAAAGGGTTAATGGCCGCTCACACAACATGTGTATGCAATAATAAATAAACTAACTAAAATCTGAAAGTTTGTGAAATTATCATTTGGTGACTAACAGTCACCACTCGAGCGCAAAGGGTTAATAACCGGAAATCAATGATCATGTTCGAAGCCTTGGCGAGTCGTAAATACGATACGGATTCGCGTATGATTTGTACCGGTTAATTAATAAGGCCGGATCGTAGTTGTTTAGCGGTAACCGATCGGAACGTGTTCCTAATTGCTCTATTCGTTCGGTGATCGTCGGATCGAAAATCTGGTGTTTCCCGCTTCAAAAGCCACTTACCGGCGTTAAGCGCGATAAACGTTGCGCATAACACGTATAAATTCATCGACATCACGGTGTACATGTGTGTAACGCTAGCCAGCCAATTAGTGTATATAATTCGGGCTTACTTTTAGCCAAACCGTAACCAATACCACAAATTCGACCTAATGCAAATGCACCAATTCCGGCCAACTAAGCCAGATATCGACGTAGGTTTAACCCAGTGATCTGACCCGTATCTAATTTACAGGTAAGTCAGGTGTTGCCTATCAAACCACGTATCGTGAATATTTAGACGTATCGTTGGCCTGAAGCTCCTGTCTAACGTGTAATGTGACGTTATCGGTTGGCCGTTCGTTTGGAAGGCTTGAAGCGAAACCGTTTCACAAAAGAACAGAATTCTGAATTCAGAATTGTCGATTCTGATTTTGGATTAGTTAGTTTTCACACCCTTAACCCCTTGACTACTGTGGGCGCCTGTAGGCGCTTAGAAATTTTGCGTTTGCGATACTGAGAGCGCCTATAGGCGCTCGACACAGTTTGACTTTCTGACACTGAGAGCGCCTATAGGCGCTTCACACAGTTTGGCTATCTGACACCAAAAATTCGCCGTTCTCAGCGCACATCGTAACTCAATCCCTGCCGTATGGCACGACCAGTACATATCAAAGTCTGCCGTAGTCAAGGGGTTAAAGGGCGATTGGGCTGGAATGAAGCATACCATTATTCTTGTCTTGGATCACTTTACAATCCTACATAGTTTCATTCAAATCCGTGATTAACAGTTCGCGGTGTTCCCTTGTCAGGACGGAAAACATAATCTCAAAATTACAAAAATAATAGATCAATAATTGCATGTCAGCATTGATAATAAGAATAAAGTGATTTACGTAAAAATAGAATTCAGAATATTTCCCCCGTGGTTATACAATTTTTCTCGCAAAGGGAATTATTCGTTTTTATTGTTCAAACCCATTTTAAAGCCAATATACATGTAATATTTATTTTTTGACCTTCTAGTCCTTTCAACTTTATAATGCTTAACACTTTGACGACCAAAGTCATGTATACGTGAGTTCGCACAATCGTCAGTTACCGGCTAACAAATATTTGCATATCTGTTCATTCATTGTTTGTCTATTGTTTATCAATTGTTTGTCTACTGAGCATCAGTTAGGACTACTATATCTACTATAATATATCTATCTGTTTATGTCCATCTATCTACCTACCTATTTATATTTGTAGTATCGTAATTAATTTTAGAGCATAAGATAAAGTGAGGTGTGAACAGCGGGATTTCAGATCTGCTTGGGGAAAACCCTTGGCGACATGCGAGGCCCTCGGAAAAATGCCCAAATATGGTTATACTTGAGGAATTTTTCCGAGGTACGTGGTGGGAGAAAGGCCAAGGGTTAGCGACAGTTTTTCGCTGGTCGTATAGAGTTGAATTGGACGTTATACCAAATAGAGTTGTATTAGACGTGATACCGCGTAGAGAGTTGAATTAAGTAAAATTTATACATAGTATTGTAATTATATTCCTATAATCGATAAATAAATATTATTATTATTGTAACACTACATATTCATATAAATATCCATTCATATAAATATTTGAGTTATTAAATACTGTTAATCGATGAATTATGTAACAGTGTATGGCCAGCATGCCTTCCTTAACCGTTTGCGTACCACGAGCCGCTTTCGCGCTCTTCCGATTTCCTGTCGAGAAAACCCAGTGCATTTGACCGATACAGACAATTGACAGCGCGCTTACAATTTGCCAAAATGCGCTCAAACTTTTAGACGCATGTACGTCGCATCGCCATCACCTAGTATCAGAATATATATATAATAGTATTTCATAAAATAATAAGTTACAAATTAAAAATATGAAAAATTTAAAGGACAAACAATATTTCGGCACATAATCAAAGGAGCGCGATCGCGCTCTTCGGCTTTTTTCAACACATTAACGAAAGAGCGCGATCGCGCTCCTTGGCGTCTTTCGATCGTGTTTTTTGAAAACCCTTTGGTACGCAAACGGTTAAAAACCTGCCAATTTGTCACAAAGCTGACAAAATGGGCCGGCGGCAAGTCCAACTCCTTTTCCGAGACGTGTGGCTGTCAAAGTGTTAAAATACACCGTTTTGTGTAAGAAAATTGGATATCCTTAAAAATTTTAAAAATATAATCTCGACATTTTCATTCATAAATCCACTAATGTTATGCTTCGACAATGCCTTTTAAATTTTGCCCAACATCTCACAAGCACATCAACGCACACGTATACCGCCGTTCGAAGGTTCTGAACCGCGACACGAGGGAAAGCTGTTGGAGTTGAATAAAACAGTCGGAAGAATAAATAAACGGCGTGTAAGAGCACTCGTAAATGTAGACAGAAGCTGCAGGCTTCGCCGTTAATGGGCGGAATTTCGAAAAGCTCGTACTTAACTTGAGTCTGCGAAGTGACGCTCGGAATACAAAATTGATCTTAGCATGACATTATCACGTCGCTACTGCCGGGGGTATCCGCCGAGGGTGGTGTGTCTAACCGTCTCCTGATTCCACTTCTGACGTCCGTACATCCCCGTTGAATCCGAAATTAAGACCGCCCGTCAGCGGAAAATTAATATTGCTCGCGTAGCAAGAAGACGAAGAGCCGCGAAACGGTGAATTAAACACCGATTTTGGGGGAAGAAAAATCTTGGACCGCGTTGAATAGCTCTAAATCAACAGACGTTGACGTTTAATGGCTGCTCACGACCATTGCTTAACGATCAACAACGTTTTTATCGTACAGAAATAGTTCGAGGGGGTGAAATCGCGACCCTTCAAGCTTTCTTGTTTTGCGGGTACCATTTTCTAATAATAATTGAAAATGAAAGCTTAGAAGCAAATAAATTTTATACGTAAGTCTATTAGTGATACTGTGAGTTGAGTCTGTAATTGATTACACATTGAAGAGATAGAATTTTAATTCTAAAAATTTTTTCGTTTAGTAAATATTATTTTTTGACAATAAGAAAAGGCTGAACTTTGAGAATAAATAAATTTTACGTGTAGTTTCATTAGTAGTATGTATTGCATGTTAAATTAAATTTATAATTATTTAAATATGGGTTTCTACGCATTAAATAATAATACATCACGTAAGTGTTGATTCATTTGCTGCTACCTTTGAAATTTACATACACCAATTTTACTCATTAAGTAGGTCGACCGACGTTCCAATTATCTAAAAATGTTCTCATTTTGTAAATATCCATTTTCTAATAATAAGAAAAGGTTGAATTTTGAGAATAAATAAATTTTACATGTAGTTTCATTAATAGTATGTATTGTATGTTGAATTAAATCTGTAATTATTTAAATATGGGTTTCGACGTATTAAATAATAATACATCACGTAAGTGTTGATTCATTTGCTGCTGCCTTCGAAATTCCTATTGAAATATCCTCCGATTTTGCTCGCTAAGTAGGTCAGCGTTCCAATTATCTAAAAATGTTCTCATTTTGTAAATATCCATTTTCTAATAATAAGAAAAGGTTGAATTTTGAGAATAAATAAATTTTATGTGTAATTTCATTAGTAGTATGTATTGCATGTTGAATTAAATCTGTAATTATTTAAATATGGGTTTCGACGTATTAAATAATAATACATCGCGTAAGTGTTGATTCATTTGCTGCTGCCTTCGAAATTCCTATTGAAATATCCTCCGATTTTGCTCGCTAAGTAGGTCAGCGTTCCAATTATCAGGGCAATTAACAACGCAACGACGCTTAATTAAATGCCCTTAATACGTCAAAGGCTTTGTCACACTTCTATTTCGCCGATGTCACGAAACACTTCTCTTACCCATAAAGCACTATGAAATATTGCTACATATCAGGCATTTACAATTTGCACGAATTAGTCTTATTACAAGACTTCCAGCCGAATATATTTAGTACAGATACGTTTTACAATACTTATGGTTAATGGCTTTCTAAAATTATCGATATTTAAAATAATAATATTTCAAGCTCTGACTGACGATGTATTCCTGTATATATTACGAAAATTTATAAATGACTTGATATCGACCAATTATGTCACTATTAGACAGTCGTTCGAGGGTTAAACCTTTCGTTGCCGAAGTCGAGATATCTCGGTTCTACGATAACGAGACATCTCGCTATCATGATCTCGTAGATACGATGCTAAAATGTTCTGTAAATTGATTATTTAACCCTTTAACTCCAGAGTTGACTGTTAGTCGTCTAATAATATTAACTTCAAAGATTTTCAAAATTCAAAATACTTACTAAGATTCGCTTATATTAAACTTCATTTAGTTTAGTTAAGTCATATACTAAAATTTACATATATACTGTTGAATTGAAATTAACCAAAGTCGCGGAGATGCGCTAAATGCTACGCGTGTTAGGGATGGGCAGCAAGGGTACTTGGATTAAATAAGAACAACTCGAGGTCCGCTTTCTATAAATTCCTCTCAATGACTACCTTTATTCTTTACTGGTTGTCCTTACACTCCTAGGTTCGGGGGTCGGTCCGAAAATTACCTGCCCCCGACCGGTACACCTTTAGGTGGGGAGGTACAAATTAAATAATGCTTTTTCCCAAATCCGACATATGACTATTCAACTTTCAGGCCTGACTATGGAAAAACTAACTAAAGTCTGAAATTTTTTTTTTCGCACTTCTCGAGCGCAAAGGGTTAAGCAAAATCTTTGCATAAAGCGCTTCGTATCGCTAAAAAAGAAATACGAGAGATATCTCGTCGATAGTATCATACCTCTGACATCGTAGAACCGAGACATCTCAACCTCGGCAACGGAAGGGTTAAACGCGTTCCCTGGTAGCTGCCACGGAGCCCAGAGAGCTTTACGATCGGCTCCATACTTTCCGCTCGTAATTCAAAACGGACGCGGGAAACGTGCGGCCGTTCGGAATGGAGATTCAACGCGTACAACCGGCGTTATGAGCGTCGCCGTTGCACGACACGCGGCTTTTGCCCGTCTGGCTTAATTAATATTCCGCGTGTAACAGGGCGGCATGCAGTTTCGACGATTTTTGTGCGTTTACGCAAACCGACCGTTTATAGCCTGGTCACGATCTTGACCGGCGGAACGGAGCACGAAAAGGGGTAAAAAAAATTCCCGATCCCCTTGCCGCCGTAAAACAGGGTTGTAATTGATAAGGAAAGCGGAGTAATCGAGATTGAATAATGAAGGGAGAGTTATTGCGGTTGTCGAGGGCAGTTTCAGTCGATGTGATTGGCAGTTTCTGAGGGTTAGTTTATACGGTCCCTTGGTTTGTTTCTCATTTACATATAGGATTTTATTGCATTCCGTTTATGGTACTCTTTTTATTTGTATTCCGCGCGTATAATTCCTTATTTTGCATTTTGTGTGATATACTGTGTTTAACACTAGATTTATGGACATTTCTTGTATATCTACATCTAATATTCATGTATTAAGGGGACCGGAAAGTAATGTCGTTTTCTTACATTAAATTCAAACACATAAATTTTTAACCAGCTTTTACTTTTAATCAATGTTGTAATCATCCTAATTATCAACAACTTTCTGCCATATAGAGTGCAAATTTTCAATGCTGGATAGATAAAAATCAATTGGTTTTTGAGGAAAATATCTAGAGATGGAATGACAGAAACGACATTACTTTCTGGTCCTCCTAATATTAAAGAATAGGTGTACATCTAAAAGAATTTGAAATTGTAGAACTGTGAGGGAAATAGATTTGGGTATATTTGTATTGCTCTATCAATAAAAATTAGCAAAAATTGCTACGAATAATAGTAATTATTCTTATAAATTTTTCTCATGAATTCCAAAACCCATCAATTTGACGGGTCCTGTAAACCTACTGTTAAATACCTTATATCATTTGACTTGGTTTCCTAAAACATTTGTGAATATTTCTTTATAATATTAATACGTTCTTCATTTAATTTTATACAGCTTCAATAAACATAAAAATAATGTTGAGGTATAAGACTTCATTATTTCTACCTAAAAACTCTACTTATCGAAATTGTTTAGGGACGGTGGATAGGTATAAAATGTTTGCGCTGTCGCCACGTTCTTCACTTCTTGGTTATTTATCCAGTCGTTATTTCTTGTTAATAAATATATATAGTCCTTTTTCGTTCCACGAGTTATTTCACATAACCCCTCAACAAATAGGTATTCCAGAAATACAAAAATTAAATAAATTGGATAATGTTATTGCAGCATCGCGAAGAATGGAGTAATCACGAATGTACAGTGATCGGTATTTAAAAAATTGTTATATTACATTAATAAATTGAAATATTTATTTAATTTACTATGAGATCATCCTTTCGCAGTGTGATGCTATGCTGTTATCTATACAGTTGCCTGTATTCTACAGAAAAATTATCAGAAAGTTTCTCGCGCGACATCAGACCGGTTTCTATTATTGATTTTCAGTATCATGATGCGACAAGCGATGGTTCCGCTGCGACGTCGCTGTCAAAGCAGAAACCATCGTTTTGTGATTTCGATCCCGGGTTTAAATTCAACGCGATATAATCTATTGTAATTGAAAATTATGCCGCACGGCTGAGCCACGTGGAAAGCTCACCCGTATCCCCTATCAGAATCCGCTTTGTTCGCGAAAGAAATGAAAAAATTCCGTTGGAACAAAGGGAGCCGATTTCCCTTCCTTATCGTCCGCGGTGCCCGTCTGTTATCAAGCAACAGCAATTAATCGAACCTCAGAAATCGCAATAGCTACGTAAAATGTGTAAAAAATACCATTCTTTACATTTATTTACAAACCGTATAAATTAATTGTTCTTAAAATGTATAAATTTCTAAAACATGAAGTTTTATAGAGAACAAATAATCAACGCTTCCTGTAAACAAATAATATATTGTATTGTAAACAAAATAATATATTGTATGTAATATTTGTATTAACAGTTATTTCCCACTAATATTTATATATTCATAAGAGTAGAATCACAAATTATCGTAAAAATTGAATTCTAAGATGACAATGATTCTTCTAACTGTACGAGTGCATTTCTCTTTTATTTTTTAATATTTTAGAATTATTATAAAATAAATACAAGAATTAATTAGTATATCGTAGAAATTGTTTATTTTTGACCTTTTGATCCAGAAATGGACTTAGCTTACAAATTTACTTCCCAATTGAACAAATTCTTTTACTTATGTGATATTCAGATATTTATATTAAAAATAATATCTTTTTCGAGCTTAAATTGAAAATGTTTATTTATAGTTGCGTATTTCTTTCTTTCAATACTAAATGAAATAACGAATAATATATAAACAAATAAGTATTATAGAAAAATAAAGGAATCTGCAGGAAATAAGGAAAAGTTGCATTAAAATACATATTAAAAGCACGTTTTACCGATCACACGTTTAATTAATAAAATAATACAGGAAGTGGAATCTCGTAGCCGAGCTTATCCATTAAAATGTTATCACCATTTTGTAACCATGAAACAGTGGAAGCATTTATAAACAGTAGCTCAGCGGGAATTCCAGTAAAAGCAATGCAATCATTGTAGACCGGACGTGGCGAGCAACACGTGGCGGCGGGGGCACACTGAATTAAATTGCAACTAAGATGAAAATATGAGAATTAACGTCGTTCTCGAATCTCGAGTGTACGCAACCACCGGAAGCACTCCGCGAAAATTGCAATCGCGACAAGGAGGATTTGGTAGAACGAAACGTTTAATTAGCAAAAGTGGCTGCTGCAACCGTTGCACTGTAACCGGTAACTGGTGGAAAGTGCCTTTAGTTAGCTCTTGATTATCCGGAAGAAGACCTTTTAATGACCCCGAAGCATTTAGAAGGTACAAGCTTAACTGAAAAAATTTCGCGTTACGACACTTCACCCCATTACACTGAACGGTTAAATCGTACAAATGAAATAAATTGAGATTCTCTGGTGGTTTGAAGAAAGCTTAACCCTTTAGCTTATAATACTCTTGAATTTGATCATGGTTGTAATGCAATTATGGCAATTGTATGGTTGTATTTGTAGCAAAGTTTGTCATGTTCTCTGAAATGATTTTGTGTCTTTACAGCTGTATTATTATACATTATTACCATTATATCTTCTTATTAACACTATTCCTACCACGACCGATCAAATGACCGTTTTTAAACTTTCGATTAGAATTTCATATACACAACACAATTGAATCGTCTTTAAACTTTAGACTTTTTCTCAAATACATGTATAATACATTTTTCAATGTTCATTTTTTTTTTTCATTGTTTAGTTTCTGAGAAAAATTTGTAGTCTGTGTCACGTGGAAATGTTGCGGTAGGATTAGGTATACGTGAAGTGTCGGTAGGAATAGTGTTAAGACGAGAGGACAATATAAAACATAGTTTTATGGCCTGTAAATATTGTCTGTACATTCATTTGTATTGTTATTATGATAGAACACTATTTACTGATTAGCACAGAATGCAAATTTTATTAATACTGTTATTCCTTATAAATTAGTTAGTTTTATGGTTTGCAAATATTGTCTGTTCATTCTTTTTTATTGTTATTATAGTAGAACACTGTTTATTGATTAGCAGAAAATGCAAATTTGGTTTATAATGCTATTCCTTATAAATTAGTTATTTTATTTCGTTTACTCTTTGCTCTTAAACTTTTGTCCGTTACTGTACGCAAGTATCTAACATCCAAATTATAGAGAATTATAATCGGAAGACCACTTTGCAACAAAGAAGATATATTGATATAAGGCTAAGCAATGCCTCAAAGATTTGTATTTGATGCAACGTCGAAACAGCGAGTAGCTAACACGTTAACATGTGTGGCCATCGAGAAAACTGCAAGGCAAGGGGTTAAAGGTACATCGTAGAGATGAACGCTAAAGATTGCGAGAATATCGTGAAACGAACGACATCGGTACGTGCTCCGCTCGAAAAATCAGGGGTTATCGGCCAGACGTGGAGCGGGGAGGGACGAAAATTCCGTGGCAAACGGGGAAACCGAAAATCGTCGTTATTCGGCAAGTCTTCGAGGAAGACACAAATCTCGCGTGCAGCGAGCTCCAGGATCCCGTTCCCATTATTCCAGGATTTTGTGTATTACCCATAACGAATACGTCCGAGATAATAAAATAGGAAGCCCCTTATCTGTCTTTATGGTCACGGTACAGCCTGTTCGGCGAACCTCTTACATCGTTCGCCGCAACGCGGTCGCGCTGATAAAACATTTTTATCGTACGGAACACGGTATCGATCGGCCTATTCGTAATATCGAACTGATCTATGAACGCAGTTACGCCAGTTATCGGGTAACTGTAAACTCGCGGCCAAATCGAATCATATCGGGAACTGCGATCAAAACGCAATATACGACGAACTTTGTCACAAGAAAGTTGTTTCATAGGTGAACACTGTCGGCCGAAAGTTACGAAGCGTTTTCCAGTTTATATCTAATATTAACACGATATTGAAGCTGTACGTGACAGCAACAGTTTTCTGCAGTTCTATATGAAGACGTTTTCTAAGACATCGTAACTCAATTCCAAAACTTTTCTATATTATTAGACATCTGCAGTTCTTACTATTAGGTCTAGTATAATTTAGAAAGTCTCAAGAGAAAGTGCATACAATGGAAATTTGTTTGTGTTGAGCGTCAAAAATGTCGCTCCTCGCACGTCGACGATGTGCAAGTATTTTTATTGGGTAAGGCTAAGAGACACGGACTATGTCGGCTCTTCTAGGGTTATGGTTGATGTATTTACTGTGTTGATGTGTCTGACTTGACTGAGTGTACTGAAGTGTTTACTGTGTTGATGTGTCTGACTGGACTGTTTCGACTGATGTGTGTGAACTGAAGTGACTGTGTGAACTGATGTGACTGAACTGATGTGTAACGTATCGCTGCTACCGACCACCAACCACCCTCTGGCTTGTCACACCCGCTGATTGGTTATTTCAAATACAGAAAAAATACCAATCAGCGAGCCTAAAATTTGGTTAAGCCCTCCTCCCTGAGCCCTTAGTTCGCTCATGGAGGAGGGGTATGGCCGTGCTAGTGGTGAGGGTGGTGGAGCCGGTTAACAACGACGGAAAATTCTTCCAGGTTCTGACCTTCGGTCTTTTACCGTTACAAATGTGTGTCAGGACCCTTCGGAAATTCCCCGTTTATGAGACGGCCTCAGCTATTGAGGACGAGAAACGCGAAACTTTATTATCATAAAACAGTTTTTAACTGTATGCAAATAAACTAAAATACTAAACTCAAAAATAGCCTTCGTTCCGCGTCCGTGTCATAAACTGTGTAATAGGCGACATGACGGTGCTGATACATTGTGTCTCAACAGTTTGAAGATCAACTTTCTCAGATTTCATGTAACTTCACGAATGTTTCGTGTAGATTTTAGAATTTCAAGTGAGTGCATTTGTACATCTGTAATCTGTTTCCAAAGATCTCAAATTTTTATTAACCTAATAAAAACAAAACACACGTTTTCCCTCTTTGTGTTAAAAGTTGTACATTTTTCTTCTCGCGTCTCACATTCAGGAATTATTATTATAACAAAATCAGAGAAACTATCTGCATATTTTAGGCATAATTTAGTAACTCTCAAGCATTGCGACCGCGTCGAATCAACGTCCCGTCTCGCGGAGTGTATACTTCCGGTGCCAATTCGCAACTCCGCGAACTTTCATTTAACCGGGCCCACTGGGGACGCGCGCAATAAAACGCGGGGACGCGGCTGTGCGTCGGAATTTAATCCTCTCGCCAAATGAAACTCGCATTAGGCGGGACACAATTTCACGCTAATTTCCCAGCCGCGGTCCCGCTCGTCTCGAGACGTCGCGTCGCGACGCCGGAAGACGAACCTATCGACAAGTCAGCGTCTTCGCGTTCGTTAAACCGCACTCCTTTAAACCCTTCAATTTTCAAACCCGTGTTTTGTGTACATTTTTATATTTTTGCTAGCGTACAGGAATAGTGCATTAAGTGTTTACTGTAAACGAGGTTTGATCTTTTCGTAAAATTTCAAGGAATTTCACGTAGGGTTTCACATTGAAGCTTAAATGCTGGGGTAATTGTGTGTTACAACTTTCGCGATGATTATTTTAGTAGGAAATCCTTATTTGAAGAAAATGAAATTCGAAAACAGTAAAATATGATACGTTGCACAACTATAATTATTTCCTAAAATCTATAATACAACAAAAGAATAATATGAGAAGTATTACATATTAGGTAAAAGTAGTTTTCATCTAGGTTGAAAAATGCTTGCAAAACGAAATTTCATAGATTCTGACGAATTGGAAAGAACTAATTATTTACTTTTGAAGTTATATACTTTATCATCTAAATAGATACTTTCCAAATATGATATATTTATTTTTATCCATGAAAATGCACGAAAATTGTAAGATTATGAGATTGTAACCATGCACACCAATATTCAAAAGATTGG
The DNA here is from genome assembly GCA_033822845.1 of Tetrapedia diversipes. Classification (NCBI taxonomy): domain Eukaryota; kingdom Metazoa; phylum Arthropoda; class Insecta; order Hymenoptera; family Apidae; genus Tetrapedia; species Tetrapedia diversipes. The sequence continues at coordinate 14,798 of JAOPTO010002259.1, forward strand.
AGTATATTATGATCTCAAAATAAATTATTCTTATTCTTAAGAGACATTACAAAATGTTAATGAAACCATATTCGATTACGATTGGAAGTAGAAATTAAGCTCGAAGAAATTCGATCGATTCGAATGACGATAAATGCTGTAAACTTTCGTGGTGTAACGTGCATCCAACTAACAACCATAAAATCAAGGTAGGCTAGTTCAAGCCGAATCGGTGGCGGTACATAGCGAGTCCACTGTATCAACCGAGGCCAATTTAGCAATTAAACTGCCCGAGGAGAAGAACCGAAACTAACCGGACGAGGCCCTTTCTCAAGCGCGAGGGGATGTAATCGTTGCGACCAGCCCCGTAACCGCCATTGTTCGTTGTTACAAACACGTAGCTGGTGTCGCTATCGAAAGCTATGCGTTGCCATTGGTAAAACCATTCTCTCTCGCTCTCTTCCCCTCTCTCTGTTCCTCTTTCTTTCTCTCTCTCTCTCTCACCCCTCTCTCTGTTCCTCTTTCTTTTTCTCTCTCTCTCATCCCTCTTTCTGTTCCTCTTCCTTTCTCTCTCTCCCCACCTGTCTGTTCCTCGTTTTCTCTCTCTCTTCCCCTCTCTCTGTTCCTCTTTCTTTCTCTCTCTCTTCTCTCTCTGTTCCTCGTTTTCTCTCTCTCTTCTCCTCTCTCTGTTCCTCGTTCTCTCCCCCTCACCATGTCCCCCTCTCTCACCCTCTCTCTCTGTTCCTCTTTCTTTCTCTCTCTGTCCCCCTTTCTCTGTTCCTTGTTTTCTCTCTCTCTCTCTCTTCCCCTCTCTCTGATCCTCTTTCTCTCTTTCCCTTCCCCTCTTTCTGATTCTCTTTCTCTCTTTTTCTCTCCCTCCCCTTCTCTCTGTTCCTCTCTCTCCCCCTCTCACTGTTCCTCTTTCTTTCTCTCTTTCTCTCCTCCTCTCTCTTCCATTCCAATCTCAGTTCCTCTTTCTCTCTGGTGGTCAGATTTACGTGCGTGCCTTCGACCAAGTCCCTGTGATTCTTGTACAGACAAGGTGGATGGTACGGTGGAGGCAACGGGATCGGTAAGAAGGTTACATTATTGCCGCGTTTCGAGCTTCACGGCCCATAGAGCAACAGATCGCGGCAGTAACTCCTCGGAGACAGTGGCGGGTAGTAACGTAGGCTGGTACTTACCTTTGCGGCAAGCAAAATGGTGCACGCAGCAACGACAACGACTTCGGTTTAACAGAGAAGATGGAACGAGCGCTGTTGCGGTGTTTGTGTCTCCGCTCTGTTCCGCTGTCCCGGATGCTTGTTCGCTTCGTTCTCGGCCGGCGCTTTCATGCTTCGCTATTTTGTTATGGCCCACTAAACGAACGTCTCTATTTACATTGTCGAAGCGTTCACGTTTCGCGCCGAGCACACGGCTTCTTATACAGAAAGGACAAATGGAATCTGTTGTGGCTTGTAACGTAGCGTTCGCGTTCGGTGTGTTCCGGTTCTGTGCATATGACAATCGTAAAGGTACGTACAGCACGCGAAAAAATAATAGTACACCCTATGATTATTTACTGCTTCATATACGTCATACAATTGCAAATTAAATTTTGATTTTACAGGAAAATATTATTATTATACGATTCTATTAGTAAAAATATTTGAAAAAAATTACCATATCGTCGTAAATATAACAAAAATCCATACTTTGCATCAATTTATCTTCTAAGCACAATGCAACAGGTTACTTTTGCGGTTAGATACGAAATCAGTACACAAAAATATGTAAAATATTGTAAAAGATTGTTGATACATTTATTCGTATCTCTGTTATCATTTTGTCGCAACCACTTTTCACACAAAGAGGTTTAAATTCGCAGTAAAAAACGTAATCAGTGATCGATCTTCATGTGTATCATTTTGGAAGGGATACTGTGTATCGATACATATGCAAAATTTGCATACATTGCATTAGGTTGTAAAAACTCTGAAAATCATATGGTGTGCTATCATTTTGTCGTGTCTCCTACAAGTTGGGTACATTTTAAGGTTATGAAAAATATTCTTTGATTTCGAAATAATATGAAAGGTGAATATTCTTGTTTATTATTTAAACAGTTTCAAGGGTATCAACTGAATCATAAATCTGTAAATAAAATTCTCGAATTCTTAGTTCTCGAATAAAGTATTCTATTCAATGACGAAAAAAACATAGTATTTCTGAAGTTTATTACGGAAAATTCTAATAACCATTGTGTAGACAAGTTCCTGTACGAAGTTTCTATTGGTTTCTGATTGAAACTCAATTTATCTAGAGTCAAGCTGGTATTTCGCCCGACGCGTTACACGCCAATTAGTTTCTGAAAATTTAATACGCAACTTTTCCGGGGATGGCCACGAACAAAGCGTTTCCTATAACAGGAATCGTCGAACAGAATTTCTGGCGCAATTATTAGCGCACACGGGTGATGAGAGATTGTGCGAGGTCGTGGGGTTAATTAACTAAAAATTAGCGTAACCACCGAAGGTGTCGTAGCCGCGGTTGCCGCCGGTTGAGTGTTCGCAATATGCGACATGGATTCTATGTGAACTTCTCGCATACCTAAAGCTAATAATAAAATCGTTCATCGGAAGTTAACTATGATAATTCTAAGATGGAGTAAATGTAGTAGTGGGTTTTACTTTCATTGTGATTTAATTTTATATATAGCTACAGACTTATTATATAGACACGTGCTTACTCTCCAGAGGTTTCTCTTAGACTGAGAGTCATAGTTACAAATGATGCCTAATTAGACAATAGGTGTCGTTATGTTCAATACACATTTTACATTTACATATTGGTAGCTACATTATCGATAATACATATATGTATACATATTTATACATATAAAGATTCAGCAGTCATACTATCACAAGCTAACGTTGCACACTTGTGCTACGAATTGTTTCAGTAGAGATAAATTTGATGCTCACTATACGATAGTATAAATGACCATTACTCTTTAGTACGTGTACTATATGCAACGTATTGCAAAGTAAATGGGAAGAATCTGCGATAAATTCTCTATCTTTTCATTTACCTTTTTATAGCATTTACAAAACGAAATAATAATTATATAGAAAGTGAAAACGTCTTTTCTATTAATTTTTAATACTAATAATTATTAAGTCATACGAACACAAAACAAGGGTTAAACATGGAATCATGAGCAGTGTTTTACAAATACCCTAAGTCATTTGTTGAATCAATAAAAGTGATCGAAGCAATTTCGCTGGGTTTTTGAATGTAGGGGTTGGTATGAGTGGATGATGTGTGGAAAATAAATTAGTTTCGTGTGATAGGGATATATATTAAAACTCAACATTTACAATAATATTAAACTCAACAGTTATAAGCATATTATATTTAAGCTAATATACATAATTATAATATTAAACTCAACAGTTGTAAGCGTATCCTATTTAAGTTAACATACATAATAAATATAATTAATTAAACTCAACATCACTAAACATTGCATTCTGATTTCAACAATTAAACCACACCTGAGTTCTAATTATCTTTATTATTACTTTCAATACCTAACACGATCACGTGTTAATTGGATATCTGAAATTCAACACTATACCAAGCATATTTAATCAAATGTACAGCCTGAAATTTTTTACGTTTACCCACCCCAATAAAACGAACCTCAGTACCGACTCAATTTCGGTATCAAACAAATAAAAGCAAGCAGGATAAAAGTCAGGAAAAAAACCCTGATTACCCAATTCCTCAAACATCTCGACGATCACGTGGTATGCAGCGCTGCAACCCTCTCTTCGAACGGCTGCAGATCACGCGATCTCATCCACCCCCTTGTGGCGGCTGAATTAGTAACCGCACGTGGGACGATAGTTCATTATGCTAATTAAAGTTGGCGAAATACCTATCCTGTGAACGAGCCGCTCACGGCTACTTTCGAGGTGCCTCCCTTCCCCCCCACCCCACCCCCTCTGCCATTCCATTTCTTCGCCCCTTTTTTCCTGGCCGCTTGCCGCGGTCCGGCGGCGATCTTAGGCGAGGCTGCTACGTCCATCCGCACATTTTTCTTCGGACCGTGGTGTATCCGAGTGCTGCGGTCGAGGGTTGCGCTTTATGTGCAGCCTCGATGAACCCTCGTTCGATCGCGTTCCCGTGGTAAAAATTCGAGCGGGAATAACCATTAGCTTAATGTTGTGCGACGAGCGAATGAGCGAGCTTGATGTCTGGGAAGGGTCTGGTTTTAGCTTTGGCGGAATGTCGGAGAATAATTAAATTGTTTGATCGTTAAAAGTGAAATTTCTTTATTCTAAAATTCATCTGTGCAGGAATGCGATTGGTTACGATTTTAAGGAATTGTGCAGAGTGATTCAGTTCAGCGATAGGTGTGTGAACGATGAATATGTTTGTTGCGACCCTATACCTGCCCGAACCCTCGATAGGGGAGATGGGTTGACGGGCCCACTCTTCCTGCGCGGTGACAGGCTCGCGATTGGTCAAGTCCTGCTTTGGCTTTTCGTATAAAGGCTGGGCATTTCACCGCAGTTTAACATTACATTAAAAAATAGTCCAGTACAAACAAATCTCGCATATTTTCAATCGTCACTATCATCGACCGGCCCAGCTTACCCTAATCATATCAAGACTATCAGTACGTGCTAAACCATTCGAAACGACGAAATTGGAAGCACGTAGTACGAAACAATATTCTTTAGAGTATAACGCTGTAATATTTAAATCACCATAGGGCAGAAACGGTATTTTAATTTAAGTTATAAAGCGTTAAATGCAAAGGCACCGAATTAATTTGCACACCTAATATATTGTTTCACCGTATCAATTCAATTCGTTTGTACAAGTCAACTTAAATCACAGTTGCAAAGCAACAACATGGGCAACCAAACAGAAAATTCCGCCGTCCCTGTGCGATCCACAGTTATTTGCAACGGGATTGCGAACGTTTCTCGACGAAACGCGTAGCAATTCTCCCGAAGGAGAGACCGCCGGCTACCGAACGCGACTGAATTGAAATGTAGATATTTTCGTGGGACGGTGTAATTGCGTTTCGATGCAAAATTCGAAAACCGGGCATGCGAGCGAACGATGTTTGCGCGGCGGAAACGTGGTCGGCGGCCTCGGCGGAAATAAAATTTTTGGCAACATTTCAATGACAACGGGCCACGGCGGCCAGCGCACCCCGGTTTTTAATTAACTGGCTACAAGTATTCCCGGACGATGATAATTTTCAACGACAACCCGGAAAGTGGGCCATTCCATGAACGAACCACGCTGCATCCGCAGGGACGCGCCGATTTACGACTTCCCTTCCTGTTGTGGTTAAGGTGACCGTGTTCGGTAACCGAATATTATGGACCAGAGCAGTTTCTTTTCTGCCTCGTGAAGATGCGGCCGTGTACAGGTTGCTCTGTAGAATTTGATTCTATTGAGAATGGGTTTTTTTTTATTGCTAAATGAAATAGACTCTTATTTGTGAAATAATACTTGTAGCGCGTGATAATTTTAAGCGTAGTATATAAGTTACTTTTAAGGGAATTTATTGGAAGTACGCCCCACGAAGGTCGCGGTCAGCACGGAGCCAGGTACTCTGTGCCATAAACTACCCCGCTAGGCCTAAAGCAACGGTGATTGAGTAGCCGGAGCTACCCAAACCCGTATAAAAAGGCCGTGCTGAAAAGCAGTATCATCAGTAGCGCAGTAGCACCGAGACAGTTCAAAAAGTGTCGTATTTGAGACTACCGAGAGGTTCAATCCGGACCTCCCTGCGTACAGGTTGGCTCTTACGCTCAATACCCTTTTCCGAACTCTCTAAAACTGAAAGTGAGCATTACAGGACCCATTGGCGTCCAGGATCTCCTTCAGTTATCGCTGCGAAATTATATCCACGTTACAAATTGACGTTACATACTTTGATATTTTATTATTACTGTTGCGTGCTAAGTTAGGGTAAAGGTATGTACAATGACGATCCTATACTTGTCCAAGCGTTCTTGATAGAACGGAAATGCTTACCAGCCCTGCCTTCCTACAATACCTTTAAGCAATGGCGATTGGTTCGGGATTGCCGTCACTTTTGGTATAAATATCGGATTGTTGCAGCATTGTAACACAACTTATAGTTGAGACCAACATCCTCAACATCCAGAAATACATTTCGACTCTCGTTAACAAATATAATGTAGTTCACCATCAAAACCCACTAGTTCAAATCACCGGGACATATGACCTCAATCGCATCCCCTATAAAATAAAAATCCCTATTCCTCTCTCACACACCAGTAGCAAGGCCAAACTACAAATCAAACACAACACAATAACCTAAATTACTTCACCCTCAAATCCTGAAAATGCCCATCCAGGATAGGTTTTTTGAAAATTTTCCTCCCCTCACCTCATGCTGTCACAGATGTTAATCTACTTACAGTTACTCACTTTAATATTCGGACACTATAATACCGGACACTATAACCAAGGACAACTCAACAAGTCAAAACCATGTAGTACCTGCATTTATATTAAACTAGAACAATCAACTCTCTCTAGATCAATTTGACACCTAAGCAATTCCTGATATCAACTTTAATCAAGCTTATCAAGAGCAAAACTTTTCGCCATACAAGGCGATTACAAAGGTCGAGAAGTATTTTGGGAGCAACACACCATTCTCGCAGCTAAATCGACATACAAAACAATTATTATTATGTAATATGAGGAAGGGCAACTCTGACCGTACCTTTTGGTTTGCAAAACTTTGTTAATCGAATAGTTTTGGAGACGTTATGATCTCTTGATTTAGATTATGTCACTTTGAAGAAGGTGTATGTATTGATTTGTCAAAAATTTACTTGTCTGCTTTATAAAATTAGTTGGGAATTGTGACAAACTAATTTCGCAAGAAGCATTTGTTAAAAAATTCTTGATTCCTTCGTTGGAGTTTTAAGAATAATCAAACTGAGACACAGGCTACATATAAATTATTACCTTATCCCTTGGGTAAATAACCGTACAAAATCCATTTTAAGCAAACGTAAAATATATCTTCTGGGGACATAAAGTAGCAATAGAATACCATAGTAATTCAATTTTCAATCGATTTACTTGTTTCTTTGAAAATAGTGGTGTGATGTCATAATTAAGTACAATGAACCGTACAATGATTCGTTAAATAATACACAGTTACTGGTTCTAACGCAGAGCTAAGCGATTCCATTAGCAGTCTAATTTTCTGTGACAAATTATATACACCGATAGCCTGTGAACAGCGTACGCAATTTATTCTCGAGTCATTAACCCGATCACTAATAATAGTAATCAACAATGACGAACTCGTATAATTGGAGCAGAGTAGATGAACCAAGTAACCTACATATCAATTAAACATTCGTTCGTTCTCGCTAAATTCTATGAAACAGGATATTAAAAGAGATTGAATATTAATTATTAATCGTTTCTCTATAACAATTAACCCTTTGGACTCGAGGCCTTTCTCGCTCAGACAAATCAGTAACTCGAAAAGATTTCGGTTATTATTAGGGAAACGTTTTACAGGTACTTTAAAATCATTTTATACTGCAACAAATGTATACAAATAATAAAATTTTACCAATTTAGTTATTTTTACATCGAATACAACAAAATCTGTTGAATATTATACTCTGGACGCATCAAACCTCCCGCTCAAGTGCAAAGGGTTAATACCTTTCGTCTCTAAATAAAGCTGAACGTTACTTGCCAAACAATCTTACAAATTAAATCATGAAGTCTCACGAACGTACACCTTTCTTCATAGTACATTTGTTAATTCTCACCAAAAGAAATAAAAAGTATTGCATCCCTTATACAATAATTGTCAACGCCTTGTTCAACTTTGTTAGACACAAAGTGAAACCATTTTCCCAAGGCGAGCACAAAGTAACCCGTTCAATCGTACGCAAACACCATTCTTCATAATGCAACGGTTATCTCAAGTTCAAAGGAACCACGAACCGTTGATTCGCCGCCATAAACATCAAACAATCCCCGAATTAACGGATTAACAAGTCCGTTTGCAGCGGCGAGCCGTGTGTTCGCCCGCCTTTCATCACGAACTTACTCACGAGGACTTCGTTTCGTGCACGATCGAAACTCGAATTCGCACGCGATTTTGCATAAAAGTCGATCCCGATCGACGGGCCGCCTGTGAACGGTATCGGGGTTCATAAATAATGCGACGATCAGCGGGAATTATCGGCACGCCAGGCGTACGGCGGCCAACAGCGGCAACAGCAACAGCAACAGCAACAGCAACAACAAGCCAGGGTAATCGTGACACGGCACACGTCGCCGACTGGATTTTACAGTCGAAATCGACGTAGGGAACGGGGCTTTGCACGTCAACGGGCGTACAGCTAATTCCCCGGCACCGTACGCTGCCTTTCGGCGAAGTCGTCCGTCTCCCGAAGGCCGACCGGTTTCCGGGCCTGCGACGGGGGTCCCGGGGATAGAATTCACGAGGAATCAATCGATGTTCGTAGATCGAGCTTTCCACGCCCGATCGGGATTTCCTGCGGCGGTTCACACGTATCCGTTTCGCCGCACGAACACCAGCCGAAGGCAGAAATGTTAACACAGTACGAGGGCAGGAGGGTAACCGAGAAGGGGATGGGGGTAGGGAAAGGGAGCGAGAGAGAGGTAGACAGAGTGAAAGAGGAGGCAGAGTAGGTTGCTACCTACAGGAATGGGAGAGAGAAAGAGAAAGAGAGAGAGAGAGTAGTGGTACATAAAGACAGCTTTCGCCCGTTATCGAACCCGATTCCAACCCCGTCGTTGGCCCCCTCCCACCCCTCGACACCCGCACCTTGGCAACCTCTACCTAGTGTGCCCTTATCGGCTCAACAAATTTAACTTGATTTCCTATACGGACTTTGCGGAGCTCCGGGGAAATACAGAGCCGGCTTCGGCCCGTCTACGTCTAAACTCGCTTTACGATAAGGGATAAGCCTCACCCCATACCCAACGGCCACCTTTACTTGCTTCCACCCCTCTTTTCTATTTTACTCACTCTCTCACTCTCTCTTTGTCTGTCTACCGTATACTCTCTGTCTGTTTCTCTCTCTCTGTCTCTCTTTCCCTCTGCCATGTAATGTCTGCCAGTTTCTCTCTCTCTCTCTCTCTGTTTCTATCTCTGTCTTTCTGGAAGTCGGGATACAAACACCACTACGAACAGTATCCACCCCAGCCACCATCTCCATTCACCGATGTCGAATCCTCTTGACCCGGCCAGCCGACCGGCCAACTTTTCGGTGAGGGATGAGAAAGCCGACGAGGAGTTCCCGAAGTAGCACGGTTTCCTTCGCGCCGAAAAAAAGATCCACGGGCCAATGAGATTTCTCAAGGACGAGAGGAACGTGCCTTTCATTTGCTAGGAAACGAGCGGTTCTGATCTTAGCGAAGGTTCGAGCGGTCTTGTAATGAGGATATATGGGATGTTTCAGAATTGCGATTCGATTAAGGGGGAGTTGATGAAGGGAGATGAAAAGAACGTGTTTTATTTGGTAAACGTATCCTTAAATGACCAGGTTTTGAAAGTAAAGAATAGAATAAAGTATTGTAGTGTTACATGGTGGTATATGGTGGTTGCTTGCTTACAGGGGCACTTAAGTATTCGTGAAATGATTGTAATAATAATAACAACGAAATATTATGGTAATAATTTCACGCGAACGAATAAAAAATACAAAATACTACTTATATAAAGAAAAAATTCAGTAACTCATTAAAAAAAAATCCTATGTCACACTTTGAAGTTATGTAGATGCAAGAAGTGTCGAATGAGTAATGGTTTACAAAGTTTTTAAGTTATTGAAGACAATTTTTCAAACCAGTTGTACGTATATTAATAATTTTATTTCACAGTTCAGTAGAAATTAATGTTGTTACTAGTTTACGTGCGTATGTATTCATTTTCTCCTACATCGATCTTTTAGTTAACAACCTATGATGATTCCAGAATAATTAATTTTACCTGAGATTACAAGTGAGCTTACACTTAGGTACAGCAACTGTAATTTAATAATTTATAAGTACAGAAGCGTGGCGTGCAAGCTGCTATTAAACGCGTACCAGCATTGTTGCTGCCCCTGTTGAAAATTGAATTTATCTTTCGCGTACGCCGGTAAATGTAGACAGTGATATAGATAACACTAACTTTAATGGAAGTGTGATCTGATTTCTAACACCGCATGCATGCGTTCATTGTATAAAAATTACTGTACCATTTTTTAAGAATTCCATCACGATAATATGCAACAAAATTTATGTTTGCTACACACATGAGATTTCGGTTGCCTTCTCTTTTAACCCTTAATTAGCGAAATTAGACTTGAAGTATAAAGATCAATGTTGTAGCGTGCAATTGAGTAAAAAAGGAGACATTACCGAAATAACTTAAAGAAATTTTCCACGCACATCCAATTTCATTATTTGTTGCATCTGTTCCAATATATCATGTTCAAAAATGAATCAATTTATCTAAGAATTCATTAATTTCCACTTTAAGCTTGCCAAATGTTATTAATAATTAAACCAAATGAAAAGATATTGAATAGATAGAAAACATTAATTTCCACTTTAAGCTTGCCAA
>JAOPTO010002259.1:25518-58801 GCA_033822845.1 Tetrapedia diversipes
GGTTCTTTTCGCAAATCTCTCCAATATGAATTGTAACAGATATTTACACTAAACTTATTATTTACCATACCCTTTCCCCTCATATGTATGTTTGATATTTTTGTATTCCCACTCATAAGTCCAAAACACTCAAAATGGGGGTGGTGCTATAGTTGTGCTCCTGCTATAGTTATGCTCCTCAGTGTAGAATGTGCAAAAATCGAGGGGCACCTGTGTACAGTTATCTTGCAACGGAAACACACGCGACCAGTCTAACTCGTCAACCGTGCCCAAAGGGTTAACCGAAGAAAACGAACGGCAGGGACGATAGTATCGCCGCCCCAACCGTAAATCCAGGCGGGGGTGGGGGCAGCAAATGAGTTTAATTTTAGTTGTATTTCAATGAAAAGGGCAATTCTCCGGTGGCTGTGCATCCATCATGGAGAATAACGCGGGCCGGCCGGTGGGATTAGCATGGATATGACTGAATTATACAGAGACTATGCGCCAGACTGCGTGTACCATACGCCACTCTCTCATTCGTCCTTTCCTACCCCTGTCTTTCTAACCCCCGCGCGCGTTCCTGCGCCTCTCCGGAGGGCCGTCATTTCAAACTGGCTATGTACGATGTTTAATATGGCGGTAATGCGGTAAGCTTTGGAGACACGCGAGAAAATACCGACGACTGTCCCCGGACCCCTCGTGATTGAATTTATCCGAGCTGCCAGCGAAACTTCTGCGTTGTGCGGCTAATTATGTTCGTCTGCGGAACTTCTGACGTTGTATTATACTTTCCTCCGGTCCCGGGCAGATCGGTGTTATCGTTAAAGTTAGGCTTTCTCGCAGTTTCTTCTGTGTTATACAGTGGCTCCGAAAAGTATTCGTACACTGTATTATAAGGAAATTCATCTACTTCTGAAATTTTGATTTCAATGAAACTTTATGTGTGTACAGAGCATGGTGTATCCTGCGTGGAGCAATTTTTTTGGTGGCAAAATATCTTTTAAGAGGGCTGATAACGAATCTCAAAGTTTCAGCGATTTTTCACGCTTTGAATACAAGCTTTTCTGGGTTCTTTTTTTATGACAGGGCGATAGAGTATTAAAAATTAAACATTTTCTATTTGAATTTGTGATGTACACCACACAGAGGAAATACGGAGTGGAGGAAAAAGGCACCTGTATCCGAGCGCTCGGGCCCTGGAGGTAATAAACAAATCGGATATACAGTGGCTCCAAAAAGTATTCGTACACTGTATTATAAGGAAATTCATCTACTTCTGAAATTCTGATTTCAATGAAACTTTATGTGTGTACAGAGCATGGTGTATCCTGCATGCAGCAATTTTTTTGGCGGCAAAATATTTTGCAATAGGGCGGATAACGAATCTCAAAGTTTCAATGATTTTTCACGCTTTGAATATAAGTTTTTCTGTGTTCTCTTTTTATGACAGGACGATAGAGTATTAAAAATTAAAGATTTTCTATTTGAAAAGTTTTGCTTCATCAAGTACCATTACAAAGTTATGTTTAAAAAATGAGAGAAAACTCAAAAACTTCAACGCTGGTTTCATCCCTTTAAAATGGCATTCAGATGAAAAGAAGATATTAATTCATACGTATACTATTACGATTTACATACCCACAAAGTTTTATCAAATATCTTCTATCAGACTCAGAATTTCAGCGTTAAACGAATTTATTTGTGACATAGTGTACAAATACTTTTTGAAGCCACTGTACCTACTTGAACTTAGCTTTAAACTTTCGTTTAATTTCTAGAGCTCTCGTTTGCTACACGATTAAGTTATGAGATGGGTGCTGTTATAAGATTGTTTTGAAATTGGTATTTTTAATTTTTGGATTATTGTGTTAATTAGGTTCTGCTCAACGAAGTTGTGCAGTATATGAACTGCTAATAAGCATGTGTAAATTGCGGATTGAGTTAGTGATCTACATTAAACATATTTTTTACTGCAGTTATCTGAATATCATATATGTTGGAAATAAGATATGTCTTAACGAAAGAAATAAAAATAAAAATCAATTTCCTTAAAGAAATATTTATATGAGATCGAGCTATGCGCTGAAGGTATTTTAGAAACGGGTCAAGTGTTTTACCCTTAATTAGAGGACCCTAACGAACTGTGTCCTTTAACCTCTTCTATTCATTCGAGTTTTGCCTCTCACTGCGTAGAGATCGGGTTCAAAAAGGACATAAGAAATAAAATTTAGTAAATTCTTTAGAAATAAAATGTAGTAAATTCTTTAGAAATAAAATGTAGTAAATTCTTTAGAAATAAAATGTAGTAAATTCTTTAGAAATAAAATTTAATAAATTCTTAAATAGAAAAATTATCTTTATTTCTTCCTTTTTAACCCATAATCTCCAATAATATATACCGTATATTATATATATTGAGTATTATAATACTGAATATTATATCTACCGTATATTATATATATTGAGTATTATAGTATTGAATATTATATGTCCTACCTTCTGAAATTGAGAATTTTATAAATGTGACGATAGTAGTATCGATTCTACGGCTACTATTGGATTCTTATGAAATGAAACTTGATTCCTGGAATAGATTTAAATTCGATTCTCTGAGGTAGCACGCAAAACCGGAAACATTAGCTTTTATAGAATCCTCGCAGCGCGCAAAATAAATACAGAGGAGACAATTTAACTGAAAATCGTAAGGCGATCGGACAGATAATATGTTCAATAAATAGAAACGTTACAACAGATGTGTCGGATACTTATTCGACAGATGTGTCGATATCTTCCCGTGGAAGGAGCACAGGGTAGATACAAGCACGGTAATATCGGGGGAAAGCGTTGTGAGTCGCGAGAAAAGGTTTCCCAGAGGTTCTGAGAGGAGAAGGACGATTATGTAACACGCATAAAATGATAATCGACCAAACACCAAGGACACATTTACAGAAAAAGGGAGAGAAGGAATAAAAGGAAACACGAGTTCAAATAGCAGCGAAAGAAAGCGTTTCCACAGTGAATTCTGTTGAAAATATCTCCTTCAAAGGAGTAAAAGATTGAAATACAAATTGGGTTTCCAATCAGAATTTACTTTAGATACGTCGAAATTTTAATTTGGTACTGAATAAATATTAGAGAAGCTGTTATAAATATTCTATAGATAGATAAACTGTTATCAATAATACGTATATTTTCATTCTTGAAACAATTTATTTATTTTATGTAATTTGATATAAATTCGTGGCAACTGTAATATACGTAAAACTTTCAACCGTAATGAAGGAATTTTCATACGTTCAATCTTTCTTTTTGCGTATTACTTTTATGTCATACTAAATGAAGAATCTAATGTTTAACTCCATAGAAAAAATATTATATAAAATTGTGAGCTGCCTATTAATTAATCATTTATTATCTTACGACATACTAATAAATAGATAATTTTATCGAATGAGATTCTTAGGTTAAAAAAAATCGTCTTTCATTTTTTACAGCTTATAATTTTTCGCAATATGATATCGATTAAAACATTCTCCGAACGAATATTGTTTGGAATCCGTGTGTACTTCTTTCAGTTAGAACTGGCAGGAAATCTAAACAAACTCAAACGTTGATATTCAAGGACCTTATGCTGATGGCGTGCGATTGTTTATATTTCCTGCTAGTCCTTGCCGAACGCAATAGACTCCCGTATAACGCGAATTTCTACGACACAACAAGTACGACTTCTGTTCTGATATAATGCGACTCTTCGTACAACGCGTTAAAGAATAAAAAAATATAGGAACTCCCCTCGATTAATAATTAAATCTACGCTAATTGAGCATTATATTACTTGTTTCCAACGTTACTGACTTGTGTTTTATAATATTTTGCTTTCTGACGCGGCCATAGCAAATAAAATTTGATACGGCAATAATCATTCCAAACGTGTAACTTTATGTTATTTGCGTTAAGAGAGAAAGAAATTTTCGTACAACACAATTTCCTATAACACGAATCCATACAACGCGTTACACGGAAGTCTACTACATAGCAAAAGTTTTTGCCTAAACCGTTTAAAGTTCACTGTTTCATTATTTCTACAGGAAGCAGATAATTTGCATAAAATGGCACAATTCTTATTCTCTCTCTATTCGTCGTAAATTACACCAGCATCGACAAAAATTACTGAATAAATGGCATAATTTTTATTCTCTCTCTATTCGTTGCAAATTACACCAGCATCGACAAAAATTACTGAATAAAATGGCACAATTCTTATTCCATCTTCATTCGTCGTAAATTACACCAGCATCGACAAAAAATACTGAATAAAATGGCACAATTCTTATTCTCTCTCTATTCGTTGCAAATTACACCAGCATCGACAAAAATTACTAAATAAAATGGCACAATTCTTATTCCATTTCTATTCGTCACAAATTACAGCAGTATCGACAAAAATTACTAAATAAAATGGCACAATTCTTATTCTCTCTCTATTCGTCGTAAATTACACCAGCATCGACAAAAATTACTGAATAAATGGCATAATTTTTATTCTCTCTCTATTCGTTGCAAATTACACCAGCATCGACAAAAATTACTGAATAAAATGGCACAATTCTTATTCTATCTCCATTTGTCGCAAATTACACCAGCATCGATAAAAATTACTGAATAAAATGACACAATTCTTATTCTCTCTGTATTCATCGCAAATTACACTAACATCGATAAGAAATACTTAACAAAATACTGGTGAACCACGCGTAGGGTAGCAAAGGGTTAAGGCTACAGAGAAAGCTCGTTTTTCTCGAAGTAAATAACAGTCCACTTTGTATATTGTTCGCGATACAGGGAGCGAAGAAATTGGAAAACGGACAGCTATTACAGCTTTCAGACGTTGTCCCAGTTTTCCCTTTCGGACGTCGACGAACCGTAGCGGAAGCTGATCGCTCGGATTTGTGTCGATTATTGAAGATACTCTGCCCCTTGCAACGGCGGGATAGTCGATAGAAGGAGGAGGAGCGGAAAAAGGCTGAAAAAGGGAAAAAAGCGTCCCGAAGCGTTTCGACCGGGGCCGATACCTCCACCCCCCGGAGTTTTCATCTCGATTTGCTACGAAAGAGATCGTACGCTTCTATTTCGAGCATTTCCTTTTCGTTTCATCCCTTAATATTTCTTCCCGCGGGACGGGAAAAAGAAATTCTATAGCCGCGGTTTCAACGGAATTATTTCGTTTAAATTATTTACCGATCAATTAATCAAGCTTCAATTTATCAATTTATTAAGCTTCAGGTGGCAAGGATCTCGAGATAATCGGGAGAAATAGGATTTTGAGTACAGCTTAAGAATCGAGCAGAAAAAAATAATTAAACTTCAATTGACAGCAATTTGTAATTGATATAATTTAATTATTCTGAATTCAATTTATCGAAGCTTCAATTTTTGAGGAATTTGAAATTAGAATGTAGTTATAAATTAATGATTGATATAATTGGCGATTCATAAAATTAAATTAGTAATTGATAATGATAAATTCTAACAAATTTAGTTTGTGCCAGTTCAGGTGGTAGGTGTCTTAAAATATTCAAGGAATATAAGATTTCAGATCAGTAGAAAATCAATTCGCGTGGAAATTATTTTGAGACTTTAACAGCTTCTGATCTGAAAAATTGGTCATGCTTGTCGAACGATAACCGATAGATTTGATCGACAGCAGCCAGCTATCCACTTACAGAAACAAGATCCGCTAATTCATTTGTTCCAGGTTACGTTACAAATCTCCGTTGTAAAGCGATCATTTCAGCTATCTGGATAAAAAGCCAATATCAGTGATTATTAGATTTCCACATTATAATTCATATCTATCTCATCTGCAATTACTACATATCTGGAATCAAAAGCACTTGACTACATTTCTAATGCTTGTGACCGATTTATGTAACCATTACTTATTTAATTTATGAAGCAACAAATTTTAATCACCGATTTTTCTTAGAAATACATATTTGCATAAAATGCGCTAAGATAACTAAATGAAAATTTGCACCACGAAAATTTTCAAATTTAATTTAAATTGCATTTAAATCAAATAACCTAAACATAACTAAACTGACATAAATGCCATAAATATATAAGTATCTCATAATAGACACTCATAAACGGTGAAGGATAATCTTCAAATAACTAAATGAAGGTATTCATAAACTTATCCTTAGCCTACAGTAGCGGACAAAAGTTTAAGATGCATTACCACAATATGTACAGTGGCTCCAAAAAGTATTCGTACACTATGTCACAAATAAATTCATTTAATCCTGAAATTCTGAGTTTGATAGAAGTATTTGATAAAACTTTGTGGATAGATCGAAATAATATGAATTAATTATAATTAATAATAATTATTCGTATATAATTCGATAATTAATTCGTATGAATTAATCTCTTCTTTTCATTTAAATGTCATTTTAAAAGGGTGAAACCAGCATTCAAGTTTCTGAGTTTTCTCTCATTTTTTAAAGATACCTTTGTATTGATACTTGATGAAGCAAAGCCTTTCAAATAGAAAATATTTAATTTCTATTATACTTTCGCCCTATCATAAAAAAGAACCCAGAAAAGCTTATATTCAAAGCTTTAAAATCAATCATTGAAACTTTGAGGTTCGTTATCAGCCCCTTTAAAAAATATTTTCCCGCCAAAAAAATTGCTCCATGTAGGACACACTATGCTCTGTACACACATAAAGTTTCATTGAAATCAGAATTTCAGGATTAGGTGAACTTCCTTGCAATACAATGTACGAATAATTTTTGGAGTCACTGTATATCCAATTCGTTTATTACCTCCAGGATCCGAGAGTTTGAATACAGGTGCCTTTTACCTCCACTCCATATTTCCTCTGTGTGGTGTACGCCACAAATCCAATGATACATTTATGGTTTAATCATATATTTCCCGATAAATTTACTTTTAGACAATTCTTTGGATTTCATTGTTGGTTTCGGTTATTTGTTAAGAAAGGGTTTTATATTCGTATGAGCAGTTGAACTAAAAGGGTAACGAGTATTTGATCAGTTTTGGAGTCACTATATATTATCCGCAATGGTAACGTATTTTTCGCGATTTAATTTCCTAATTAGAAAATGGAAAGCGAGAGAGAGAGAGAAAGTAAGAGGTGGTAGGAGGACGTTCAATTAAATCGTCGACGGGGAAAATCAATAGCGGAGAATGAGAGGAGAATTTCATAGGGAGGGATAGGATCGCGGCACCCCTGCTCGAGGAATTCGTTAGGGATCCTCCTGGTCCGCATTGTACGCTCGCACACGCGGCCGTAAATTCGCGGACCCTTGCGAAATGGCCACTCGGCCGCGCGTTTTAAACGGCCCCGGCGCTTCGTATCCGAACGGGATCGAAACATGCGCTTGTATACGGTGTACACGGGACTCGCGAAGATTGGGCGACGCCTCATTCGATTACCCGGAGGGTTGCAGAACAAATCAACCGGCTGAGTACGCACTGGATATTCAGATGCACTTCCCGCGAGGGGGACTGCTGCAATTGCCATGCGAACGGCGGGGCGCTTCTTTTGTCGATGATGCTGGCAAGAAGCGCGCGAGTTGTCCTGAACAGAGCACGGTACACGATGAAATGGTTTGTGGTATTTTATTACTAGACCGTGGACTTTTGTGCGTTTGTGGAATTCTTCTTCTTGCATTTTGTTCAAAAATCGTTCTGTAGTTTTATTGAAAGGAATAAATATTTTAAATAAAATTGAAAGGATAAGTCATATTCACAACTTCTTTTGCCAAAGTTTCAGAAATTTGCACCGTTTGATAATAAAAGGTATTCGAATTTCAAAAAGCAGAGCACGGTACACGATGAAATTGTTTGTGGTATTTTATTACTAGACCGTGGACTTTTGTGCGTTTGTGGAATACTTCTTCTTGCATCTTGTTCAAAAATCGTTCTGTAGTTTTATTGAAAGGAATAAACATTTTAAATAGAACTTAAAGTATAAGTCATACTCACAACGTTTTCTTCTTTTGCCAAAGTTTATAAAATTTGCATCCTTTAATAGTAAAAAAATACCCGAATTTCGATAAGCAGAGATCAGTACACGATGAAATTGTTTGTGGTATTTTATTACTAGACTGTGGACTTTTGTCCATTTGTGGGATACTTCTTCTTGCATTTTGTTCAAAAATCGTTCTGTAGTTTTATTGAAAAGAACTGTTAACTTTGAAACGAGCAAATATTTTAAATAGAATTGAAAGGATAAGTCATACTCACAACGTCTTCTTTTGCCAAAGTTTCTGAGATTTGCACCATTTGATAGTAAAAAATATCCGAATTTCGAAAAGTAAAGATCAGTACACGATGAAATTGTTTGTGGTATTTTATTACTAGACCATGTATTTTTATGCATTTATGGAATACTTCTTCTTGCATTTTGTTCAAAGATCGTTTTGTAGTTTTATTGAAAGGAACTGTTAACTTTGAAAGAAAGAAATATTTCAAATAAAATTAAAAGAATAAGTCATGTGTACTTAAAACCTCTTCTTTTTTTTATCAAAGTTTATGAGATTTGCATCATTTAATATTAAAAAGTACACGAATTTTCAGAAACAGAGTTTAGAACGCTTATGATATTTTGTTACTACATTTTTATGGAATACTTTTTGTATTTTGTTCGTAATCATTCTTTAGCTTTATTAAATAGAACTTTTAACTTTGAAAAGTGTAAATGTTTCGTGTAGAGTTAAAAGATCACTTCTTCATTTTTATATTACCAAAATCTATGATATTTGAAGCTTCTAATATTAGTAAATTTCGAAACCGATATTTATAAAGTTAGTTTTGATCGTGTTACATTATACTTTTTTATAATCAAAATTCAGATAACAAAAGTACAAAGGACTGCTTGTATTAGACTTTTCTCCTATTGTTTAAAAACATTCGCTGTTCCTTTTTACTTGCAAACAAAAGGGGCAACAAACGCATAACCGTACTACAATAATGCTTCGTATTCTTTTCCAGAAAGCATAAAAAACAGTAGCACTTGCAACATGTTCAATGGCTGAATAGCAGCACACGTTTCGAATATGTGCTCACACGTGAAACTGCTTGCAGTCAGGAGGTAACCTCTCATTAAAAATAACGAAACGGGTCAAGGATTAGCACGAACCATCAAACATATTCATCCCCTGGTAAACAGAAAAAATCCCAAGTATTCATAAGCATGCCATGATTCATAGATGAGATGCACAACAGAAGATTAATGAATATGAAAGTGCATACTTTCGTTGCAGTTAATACGTGTGCATACTACGATGAACTACTTTTATCCAATATTTAAAGTAAGAAAACATTAAAAAACGCATTGACTTATTATCGTTTATTTAAAGCAGAAACCAGGTTTTCATTTTGAAAAACAATTATTATAGGATTTTATTTTTATTTATTAGAGAGAGATGGTAGGGTTCAGGTGTAGATGAAACAAAGTGAAGTTCTTAGATATTATTATATATTTAAAATAGTTTAATAATAACAACTTTAATAGTATATAGTTTAACATAAGCAATCTTTCAACTTTACACAACTTCAACGTTCTTTCAATATTCTCCTGGTCATATATTCATCCAAACACTCGTTTCCTTTCTTTCTAATCGTCAACCAAAAATTTAAAACGACAAAACAATGTAAAACATAATTTTATGGTTCGCAATTATTGTTTATCTATTTATTTTTATTGTCATTATAGTAGAACACTATTCATTAGCTTAGAATACAAATTTTATTTATACTGTATTTCTTATTAATTAATTAATTTATTTTCTTTGACCCTTTGGTCTTAGACGAGTGGGCAATGTAGAGCATAGTTTTATGGTCTGCAAATATTATCTGTACATTCATTTTTATTGTTATTATGGTAGGACACTATTTATCGATTATCGTAGAATATAAATTTTATTTGTAATGTTATTTCTTATTAATCAATTAATTTAGTTTCTTTCACCCTTTGGTCTTAGACGAGAGGACAATGTAAAGCACAGTTTTATGGTCTGCAAATATTGTCTGTACATTCATTCTTATTGTTATTATGGTCGAACACTATTTATTGATTATCATAAAATACAAATTTTATTTATAATGTTATTTCTTATTAATCAATAAATTTAGTTTCTTTCACCCTTTGGTTTTAGACGAGAGGACAATGTAAAGCACAGTTTTATGATCTGCAAATATTGTCTGTACATTCATTCTTATTGTTATTTTGGTAGAACGCTATTTATTGATTATCATAAAATACAAATTTTATTTATTTCTTATTAATTAATTTATTTATTTTCTTTGACCCTTTAGTCTTAAACTTTTGTCCGCTAACCCGTATGCCTTTCTCACTCGATGCGTTCGTTCACGTTCATCCAAAATTCCTCAGTCGCAACATTTTCTCAAGTGCTCATCTTTCGCGCCTTACAAACACTCTAATTTAAATATTCTACGTTCACACGGTTATCGCTCAACTCAAGCAGTCTTCACATTTTTCTAGAATCCTAAGCAAGCAACAATATACGATAAAAATTTGATTCGTATTCTGGACAGTCAAGTGCAAACAGCGCGAAATCTCGAATGAAACAAACTTTTAACGACAAAAAAGTCAATTTCAAGCAGGTTGTTCGGATCGGAACAGGAGTTTCTGCCTTCAATCGGAAAAGGGTAGCTGTTCGCTTGAATTTTATAAAACTAGGTTGTCGAACGAAGCGGCGAGAATAATCGTAGATTGCCAAGAGAAACAGCGTTAAATCAATTGTACCTTTAAATCGAATCAACCTGATTGATTGTGCTTAGCTACGGAGGTGTTACGCGTAACAGATCTAAAATCAATAATTGGCAGCGTTTCCTTCGTGAAACGTTTTATTAGAAATACTTCATTTAACGGTATGCTTCTTTTCGTAAGCGAAATTAAAATATGTAAATTGTTTTACAAGCTTTTAATTTGAAAAAATAAAATTTTGAGATTAAGTAATTAGAAATGCAATAAGTTAAAATTGAAGTAACTGGATTCCATTTTCTTTTAACTTCAGATTCTAATATAAATTCACTATTCCTTTATTTCCGTAGCAAATATCCTTTTTTCGCGCGTTTCACATTTTTTAACTGATTAATATAATTTATAATTAGCTGTCCTCGTTCAATTGAATAAAATGTGTGATAAGTTGTTTGAAAAAATAAATTGGAAAAATTATTTTAACAATTTTTGTGTTATTTTAAAACAACTTTTTACTAGTAAACACATGTACACACGTACACAAGGTAGTTCAGATTTATTAAACAGTAATATTAAACAGTCAAACATTTAAAAATTTGTATTAATTGCGTTGGTGCGCCAATAACGGAAAAGTTTGACGCGAGGATCAGTAGAAACTGTTTATCCGTGAAACAAGCGCGTTTCAATTTCTCGTGTGAAAGCATATTTCAAAACTGTGCTGCACACAGCTCGCGTGGAAAATTAACTGCGTATGAAAGTACGGCGCAACTAAGAAAATTATGGTTGACGTTATCTGATCGAGCTCGAGCTTTAAGCGAACCACGATTATTTGTGTGTGGCCATTTCGTTCCAGCAGCTGACAGAACTGGAGCAGATTATAGTTTGTTACCGATCCACCTTGTTGGTGATCAATGGTCGTAACCGATATGTATACGTTCCTATGGATTTAGTGCTTTAAGACAAAAAACTTTAACAATGATCTATGCCATCTCAAAATTTGTAAAAGAGTTCGATGTGAGTAAAATAATTGCAAAAATATATTAAACAAATAAATTTTAGTCAATGTATTAAAAATATTGAATTTTGAAATTACCAAAAACTGGAAAAGATTTATTAAAAAGAAACAGATATCGAGGGTTTTTCTATTGTTTAAATACCGAAATATGAATAATTAGCGAAATATTATAAAATAGTAAAATATGGATAGTTAGTTATTTTCATTTACCAAAAAGTTGTCAATAATTTTTCGAATGATTTAATATTTTATAACCGATACAAAACTAATATTTACAAATTAACATTTTATATTTAATGCAACAATGCAAATCGCTGGATAATTAACTTTCGAGAGAATTTCGTGAACCCTGGAACACCGATACCAGTAACTGGTTCAGATCATTATTGAAATAATTCCGTAGCAACAACGGCATTAATTACACATCGGAAATCGATATATTAGACTGTAATACGCGCGAAAAATGTCACCCATGGTTAACCAAGTTGAACGAGGCAGCAAACATTGACTGGTATGTTGATCATCGTGTCATATCGATGAATCGTACATTTTCATATGTAGCCGTTCCCTGTCAATATTTGTCAAATTCCGTGACAACAGCAAAACGTCACCAGGTCACCGAGAATCTCCGTACCGATACATAGCCGTTAATGGAAGAAAAAGAAACGAAATGAGCAAATTATTGGAGAAAAGAAGCAAAGTTTGCCAAGACCGCAGTGCCGCTACAAGCATTTTATTTATTAACTGTTGCCCTCAGTTTTGCCTGCGCGGAAGTACTTTGATTTCAATTTTAACTATTTCCAAGAGATGTCCAATTTTGCAAGCCCTTAACTTTAGTTTTAACCAGAATGTTAAATACTTACTAATTTGTATAATGCTTGCTTAAAAATCGGCGGATTTTCAAACTTTCATCTCTCATTTTATTCCCTTGGGAGTTGATTCTCCAAAAACGTTGAAACACGTATTACTTTGTTTCTAATCGAAGAATTAAATACCAATTTTCATAGTGCTTGCTTAAATCGATGGATTTTTAAATGTTCATCCCTTATTTTATCCCCTTGGGGGTTGATTTTCCAAAAACGTTGAAACACCTATTTCTTTATTTTTAATCGAAGAATTAAATACCAATTTTTATAGTGCTTGCTTAAATCGACGGATTTTGAAACGTTCATCCCTTATTTTACTTCCTTGGGGGTTGATTTTCCAAAAACGTTGAAACACGTGTTTCTTTATTTCTAATCAAAGAGCTAAATACCAATTTTCATAGTGCTTGCTTAAATCGATGGATTTTCAAACTATCATCCCTTATTTTACCCCCTTGGGGGTTAATTTTCCAAAAGTGTTGAAACACCTATTTCTTTGTTTCTAACCAAAAAGCTAAATACCAGTTTTCATAGTGCTTGCTTCAAAAATTAATAAGAAATAGTATGACAAATAAAATTCGTATTCTGTGCTAATCAATAAATAGTGTTTTACCTTAATGACGATAAAAATAAGTATATGAACAATATTTGCATGCCATAAAACTATGCTTTACATTGTCCTGTCGTCTTAAACTTTGTCCACTGCTGTACATTCTACTACGAGACTTAAATTCAACGCTGTGCGCGAGGCACGCAAAAACATAAAACGCGTTAGCGTTACAAAGAAGCGTCTAGACAGCAAGTAGTCCGATTCATCACCAACACCTACCATCTACCAACCTCCAAAATTTCCAAACTCCACGTACAAAACCATCCCAATGCAAAATTGTTCCTGCGACCAAAACTTGAACAATTCAACCCAACTTTCGTTGGTTCCCAGAACTTTTCAAGGTTCCTCCACAAACGAAGGACAGCAGACAAGGGAGGGCAGACGGCCTTGAAGTACGATGTCGCGATGTTGAGTGAATTATCAGTTACTATAAGCTAGACACAAGGGGGCTGCGGAAACGGCCGGGAGAAAGGTTAAGCTGTCGCTTGCCGGACGAGGCTAATGAAAGCTTAGCCCTGTAATGCAATCTGACGGAAGGCAAGCTTGCCGTCTGACGTGATAGGTCAGTTCAGGCTGGCTCGGGAAGACAAGTGGATTAGCCAGCGGGGGCCCTGAGGATCGCGGCGGCCATATAACCGACGATTCTTCTGCTTCCCTTTCGCTTTTGTCGCCCTTTTTCTTAGCCGACGCGACACCCCCCAACCCCCAAACCACCCCTACCGGTCTATCCTGCGCCGTGTGCTCGCCCGTTGTCGATGTCCATCGCTTTTATCATCCCCTGGCCGTGTCCGGCTGTGACAAGCAACATCGAACGACAGTTATTACCGCGGACAATTTGTCCGTTCCTCTTATTCGAACGCGTAATGCCGACGTTGAAACGCGAAAATCAGCGTGACAGCGGCGGTCACGGGAGACCGCGCGGCAATTCGCGCGATTAGTATCAATTATCGCGACCCTTGCTACGAGGTACACGTTAGAGTATAGTGGGATCGTGCTGTTTAGAAGTATTTAAAGGATTTGGAATCATTTTTGTTGTGAATGATTAAATGTTCGAGGTGGAAAAGTTGGAGAATCGTGTTGACTTTGGGTGAAGAGTAAAGAAAGAATGGTAATGTAATGTAGGAATGTTGGATTGCGGAGGATTAGTGGTGAAAGTTTGAAAATAATATAGAAAGTATCCTATGATTATTATTATTAATGTGATCGATATCAAAAAGTATACAGTATACAGTGATTCCTAAATAATAAATACCGACGATACAATTAATTTTAACCCAACTCTGCCATATGGCTCTATGTTCAACTCTCAACTCTTTATGCAACTCTACAGCTCGGTTTTTCAGTTTTCATTCAACATTGATCTTTCCCTCGTTCGAGAATACTAAAATAATAAAATAGCTGTTTATTATAGATCAAAAATCTTATAATCAACTCGTAGAAAACTTGCTCCCCAGTCATTTAACCCCTTTGCCGTACTATTTTGCTTAATGAAATCTAGGCCCAACAAATAGAAGGTTTCAAGTGTTTCAATTGTCATCTTCCCTATCAATTTTCCATTTTCATTCTACAAGTCAGACTCGTGACATTCATATTTGGTCCACTACTGTTATCACGTGTCATTCACCTCTCTGGAGTACTTTTCGTCATTTATTTATTGCTTAGTCTTAACACTTTATACATTCATATCCCTACAGTAACATATAGTTGTAAATAAAAATTTGGGAAACGTTGTACGAACAACCAGTTATTATATAAAAATCGCAACTTTAATATTTTCTAAGCAGTTAACACCTTACTGTACTCTCGATAGATATAGTTGCAACGCATCCATAATACACTCATATTGTATTTATCATAATCTCAAACCTACTAGCATCCTCCACCTAAATTTACAGCTTAATAAAGTAAAACAGCAAGTATATATACTATATATCGCTAATATGTATGGCAACCAAAAAAAGAAGAAAATGCAATTAGAGATAAAAAAAGACAGTGATAGCCATCGAAAGGTATTTTGAATCAAAGGGTTAGGAACACCGAAAAACACATCAAAGAAACGACTGTTATCGCCGCAAAACGTAACGGTATCACGAAGCAGACGTATTAACGGTCGAATCGATACAGCAACCGCAACGGGAATCGACGTTTCCGTGAGTGAATGCCAGGAACGAGCGTTCTGTCAGCGTCGTCGCGACGCAGAACGGCGCCAGCTTGTTTTTCAACGGCCGAGCACGCATTATAATTTCTGCCGCGGCTGATACTGCCGTTTCTCGTGACGACACGCGGCGTGCGTAGTTTCGTGGCCCCGCGATACGAACCCCCGACACGCGGTTACTTAATTCTAGCTGACACGGCACGTCGTTTTTCCCAGAACCGTTTACACGCCGCGATCAATGCACGGCCGGCCAGGAATTCCGTGTTCGAAAGCCGTGTTTCTTCGTAACGACAGCCAGCATGTTTCTACTTGTGTCACCGTGAAGGTTTCCGCGGTTTTTGCCGGGTCTGCGAAGCTAACGCCACATACTTGAAACGTTGTACAGGTACGTCTGTTAGGGATTGATAACCAGTTGTACTTATTGTGGAAAGAAATGGCGAACCGATGGTTGGCTTCATTTCCCGGTTTTGGTTTACAGCCATTGGGTCTAGGCCTGACCATCGAAAATCCCAAAACAATTTGTTGGGAGGTTTGGTTTTGGAAAACGCAAGGCTAAAGATTTTAACGGTGTTTCTTAACCACTTGCGTTATAAAGATGTGCCACGCACGTCGAGATGCTTTTGTTCCAAAACCGCCAGCGACGTATAGTTAAGTTACCTGGACTTACAGCAACGTATTATTGGTTCCTGATAAGATCAATATTAAAATGAACTCAAAACAGTTAGCAATAAACTGTTTATGTAATTTTTAGATTGTAACTAAACTAACTACTAAAGATTGTAACGATATATCTTCAACTTTTAAACAGTGTACTTTTATTTTGTTTTACTTTGCTTACAAGCGTAGTCCTTTACAGTATCTCGGTTAGTGCGCGTCGTAATGTACAGGTTGTTTGGACGAGAAAGAAAATCGAAAGAGATACTCTATGTACCATTCTAAGACGAAAATCAAGAGTAACAATATTGCGTTTGATGCTTTGTTTATTAGTTATAAGCAATTTAGGAATGGGCTATTCTACGCCTGAGAGTAGGCAAACGGGGTAACACGGTAGGTAACGTCGCTGGCTGCTCAGTGATGCTCCATTTGCCTGCTCTCAGGCGCAACATAGTCAGTTCTTTAATTGCTTATAACTAATAAACAAAGCGTCAAACACAATATTGCTACTCTTGATTTTCGTCTTAGAATGTTGCGTAGAGTAACTCCTTCAATTTTCTCCTAGCTTCGTCCGAACACCCTGTATATGTAACGTGTGTGTATGTATGTGTGTGAGTCTATATTTTTTAGCTATTTGTGTAAGATGTCGTTGTTGCCGTCTTTCCACACAATTTAACACATCAAAGATCCTTTATTCTTCGTTTGTGCGTTCAAAACTAAAATATTGCTCTGTAATCTGGTTACCATATCACAAAAATCACTCTTACACTGCTAAAAAAGTTCAACCCAAGTATCTTTGTTTAATGTCTTGCAAATCAGATATGGTTGAATGATTAATATGCGTATCATTGCACTCGTAATTTACACTTCTTTTATTTAATGTTGATGATCAGTTGATTTTGTTTTGTTCAACATAGTTCAGGGTCTAAACATAAAATTAGAAAGGGGTGACTTCAAACTTCTAGATTTTTATGAATTTAATCTCGGGCATTATGCGACTGAAGCAGCAGATATAGTTAGGTATAATTGCAACTTTTTTCTAGCTTAACTAGTTTCTTTATGCAAGAACAGTTTAAAAAATAAAAAAGAGCGCCTTTCATGTGTTCCTTTTTTTACAATTGAAAACACAAATTTTTATGCAGCTGAAATTAATTCTGTTGCGATACTTTGGTGAAAACGTATTGAACATTATGGAAGGAGTTTTAGTTAAAAGATTTTACCTTCAATGAAATTATACTTCTTCAGAATGGAATGCTTGAAATTCGAGGAACTCTCAGAATGATCTGATATACCAAGGAGCATAAAGAGTACTTCCTTTTTTCGATGCATCGCGTGAGCTCACTCACCACCGACAGATTTATCCATTTTATAGATCTCTCGATCCGAATCGGCTATCCTCAGACGGATCCATTCAACTCCCTCGTACCTTTTTCTCCTTCGTCTTCGGTTAAAACAGACTTCATGAAATTTTGAAGCTACATTGTGGTCCTGTGCTCGCATTGGATTATGGTTACTTTCGCGTGGATTTTGAATCAGAATAAGCAAAGAAGTTCGGCGGTATAAAATGGTAATATAAAAGCAGGTGTACGTATCTACTGCTTTTTTTTGAAGGATGCTGATTTTTTCTGTGATTCGTCATTTATATTCTCGTATGAAAACAGTTTCCTCTGACTCTGTTTCATGACATTTCATTCGTATATATTACTCTTATACAAGAGCACTTATTGTCTATATAAAAGAGTTTCACATATTTAAATTATCACTTCCCAAGTATTAAATTACCTATAAAATGCTTCCTTAATATATCCGAAATCGTTTATATTCTATATAATTTATTTATTTATTTTATTTAAGTTTTATTTAATTTATTTATTTTCTATATAAAAGAGTTTCACATATTTAAATTATCACTTTCCAAGTATTAAAGTACCTATAAAATGCTTCCTTAATATAATCGAAATCGTCTCAAGTTGTTGGTTCACCCGACCTCAAATGCAAAGGGTTAAAGTTAATTTACAAAAAAACTGTAAATGAAAAACATAAAAATATTGTTCGCAATTAAGATTAAAAAAAAGGACAGGAAAAGGAGAATAAAAAACAGATTGAACAGCAATTTTCATAAAAATCCTTCGTGCCATTAAAAATTAGAAATCTTTAACTTTAAAATAGTTGTTGTTTTATCCAACTTGGTTAAATTTTATCAAAATTACATCAGTTTAAAGATTAAGTGAGTACGGGAAGAGTTTTGTCCGGGTTTTCTGGGCAAATACCCCACTGCACGTCGTCCAAACCAGGGGCCAAAGTGATTTCTCAAATTCCCGAAAGGAGGATGATCGGTCGCGCCACGTAAGCGAGCCCGCGCCACCGCCAGATATTTACGAGGGCGAAACGGCTGGTTTGCAAGTAAAATCGTCTCCGCAGCCCACCTCTGACAACGTTTGGCTTGATGCCGGCGCGGAGGGTGGATAGGTTATAATTGGTTTTATCTGGCTATAGCGGCGAAGGTGGCCATAATGGAAACGATAGGCGGACACGCGAATCCACGTACCATTTCTGGGAAAGTAGGAAAGCTGCTCGAAGGCAGCAGCAGCAGCAGCAGGAGCAGTAGCAGTAGCAACAACAGCAGCAACCTTTCGTAGCCAGTCGGTCTGCACGATATTACTATTTGCACAAAATTACCAGGCCAAGATTGCCGTACTTACAAACACCCCTGGGCCTCGAACCGGCCAGGTTGTTGCGAATAATCGCGTGCGTGATCCCGAGAACAACGACCAGGCTCGCCCCTTGTGGCTCGCTGTTTTCTCCGCTTCACTTTTTTCAGCACGATTCGAGGAACGAATGGTAAGAAACAGTCAGATTGACAGAAACGTAATAATAGGTAGAGGAAACGTGCGATTCGATGCGGATTGCTGCGATTTTTTGTTGTACGATAAGAGAGAGGTACAGTAGCGGACAGAAGTTTAAGACGGGAGGACAATGTAGAACATAGTTCCTTATGGTTTTCAAATGCTGTCTATATGTCACAGGGAAATGATGAAAATAGGGATTTGATCAAATTTCTAAGATATATGATCTATTCACGGAAGATGTTAAAATAACTCTGTGGAGTGATTTCCCTGAAGAAAGTGATTTGACAAATCCCTTAACTGTTTTAGTGAAAAGATGAAATAATATTGTTTGGATATTAAAAGTGTTTATTTCGTAAGCCATGCATTATTAAATGTAGAATAATTAATACAACAATAGTCACTGAAATACAAATTATTTATTCGAAACTAATTAACAAATGAAATAGGCTCGGGTTAGGTTCGGGTTAATAACTCTGTGGAGTGATTTCCCTGAAGAAAGTGATTTGACAAATCCCTTAACTGTTTTAGTGAAAAGATGAAATAATATTGTTTGGATATTAAAAGTGTTTATTTCGTAAGCCATGCATTATTAAATGTAGAATAATTAATACAACAATAGTCACTGAAATACAAATTATTTATTCGAAACTAATTAACAAATGAAATAGGCTCGGGTTAGGTTCGGGTTAAGTTTGGGTTCATAGTATCAAATCACTTACTTCTTTCAGGGAAATCAACCCACAGAGATGTTATTTTAACGTCTTCCGGGAATTGATTATATACCTTAGGGATTTCATCAAATTCCTATTTTTATCATCTCCCTGTAACATTTACTGTTATTACGGTAGAACACTATTTTTGATTAGCATAAAATACGAATTTCGTTTCTCGTACTATTTCTTACAAACTAATTCACTTATTTTCGTTGACTCCTTGGTCTTAAATTTTTGTCTGGTACTGTAACTGTTATTGCTTTCGATTATTGGGTGGGGGCAGCTGCGAAGAAGCAAATGTGAAAATTTAAATATGAGGGGAAGGTTAGTGAGAATAATGTAAGAAAAGTATGAACCTAAATGTTTAAAGTGAAACGCTGGTGATAGTATATATGGGGTGAAATGGATACTTATTCAAACTTTGCTTCTTTAGAATTTGCATAAGAAATGACAGAACGGCAATGATGCTTTGATAACATCGAAAATTTAATGAATTTTTCAATAATTTAATAATAAAAGTTAATATTCAATAATAGTGCTACTGATAGTTAAACAAATTATAACTATTTATATAATTATTATATATTTAAAATAGTTATATTCTATACTAGACTTTACATAAATTCATACATAAAAATTCTTTTGGTTATCATATGTAAAGACATTTGGAGTTGATATTTATTATGATATCGCTTTGAACTGACATAATTATTCACGATATTGAAATGTAACATATAATACATATTAGGAACAGCTCTGAATCCCAGGAAAATTTACTTCGACTACTGTTACCTTTCAACCTTGTTCTACGCTAAAAGCAAGTAACAAAAACTGTAATTCTAAAATAGAATGTGTCAATTAAAAATTTAATTCATTTTTTACCGATGATGTAGTCGAATCTGTAGTATAACAGAGAATTAAACGTTTCGATCTCAATGCGTCTCGCAAACGATATGCTTGAAGATTCTCCGAAACATCCGAACTAATCTACATATTATCAAACTCTGAGCCATGCCGTGGTACAAACTGAATGATCCACTGCGAAATTTACATTGAGACACATATCTCTGGGTTTCATTGCCGCTTAAAATTCACTTAGCACTCTGGGCCGTCAAAAGGCAATCTTTGCCTATAAAGGTCCCGTTTAACATACAATTATAATTCTATCAACAACCAAATTATCAAGTTTTACGAAATTAATCGAATAACTTTATTTTTTAATGCAATTTTACCAGCAGAATGTATTTACGCTGACAGTTGACATTGATTAAATCAAGAACTGCTGTTACAAAATAACCATACGCAAATAACATTATAATAAAATAATAATAATAATAATAATAATAATAATACAAATTAATAATACGTAGAGTAATATATAATATTATATAACAATATACAACATTGACTTGACTTCGACTTCGACTTAGACTTAAGTTTGACTTAGACTTCGACTTAAACTTAGACTTAGACTTGAGTTTGACTTATACTTAGACTTAGACTTAAATATTCAAATATTTATTTAAATATTGTGGAATAATAAAATTAAGTGGTGTTAAAATTAGGTTTTAGTAACAGGAAGACTTGAAAGACTGAAAGGGAATATTTAAGAATTCCTCAAATAATTCCTTAGTTCTATCATCAGTGTCATTTAAAAATCTTTTCTCAGTGTATCATTAGTCGAATTCAGAACAAAGATAACGATTCAAGAATAATTTTCCATCTTCTTGGGGTGCCTCGTAAATCAGCACGCTTTACGAGGTTCCCCGATCGAAGATAATCCGACGGCGCAAGAAATACGTGCAGTTTACTTGAAAAAAAAAAGGGTTATTCACGCAGGAAACTCTTATTCCGCGCTAGGAAGCCTTAAAAGCCAGCGTGCGTGCAATTAGTCGCAGTTAACCCTTTTTCTCGCCAAGTCGAAAGCGGGTTAACTCTGAGTCGAAACTGTTGAAACTTCAACGCGCTATTTCTCCAACAACAAACTGTTTGTGAGATTCGTAACATCAGTCCAGCATGGTTCAATTTAGCAAAACAATATTTGAATAGTTATTATGAAGTAATGGTAATATTTAATTAATATTAGGGGGACCGGAAAGTAATGTCGTTTCTGTCAATCCATCTCTAGATATTTTGCTCAAAAACCAATTTATTTTTATCGATCCAGCATTAAAGTAGGTAGTATTAACTTTAAATAAAATTATGTGCTGGTATACAACACATTCCATCATAAGAACGTTAACTGAGTGTTAACAAATAAAAATACAAAAAATGTATTGATATACAACACATTCCGTCATAAGAGTGTTAACTGGGTGTTAACAGTTAAAAATATAAAAAATTGAGGAGGAAATAATTTTAACTTTAAATAAAATTATGCATTGGCATACAACACCTTTCGCCATAAGAGTGTTAACTGGGTGTTAACAATTAAAAATATAAAGAATTGAGAAGAAAATAGACTTAACTTAAAATAATACTATGCGCTGGCATACAACACATTCCATCATAAGAGTGTTAACTGGGTGTTAACAATTAAAAATACAAAAAATTAAAAGAAAATAGTCTTAACTTAAAATAATACTATGCATTGATATACAACACATTCCGTCATAAGAGTGTCAGCTGGGTGTTAACAATTAAAAATACAAAACACTGAAAAAATTTTATGGTATAACCACGTTAGTCTTCAACAACTTTTCATCGTTGATTTCGATAAATTTGCATACGAATTTAACCCGGAACCATGATCGCGTATCGGATGTGAATTAAGGTTAGGAAGATAATGCTCGGCTGACCAAGAAACGTGATGGATGGCGCCGCTGTCCATCCGAGGTGAACTAGGTCTCCACGGGGCTTCGCTCTGCATTCCCGATCTCATCCATCATGGAATAAGAAAGCACCAAGACGTCTTCCTCGTATGAATATTCAAGGGACTGTAAAACAATGGGAGGCAAGTCGTTCGAGGGAGAACCTCGCGCTGCAGCGTTTAATCCTCTCGCAGAGCTATCTTTTCCCGATCGCCCAGATCTCGCGTCCCACGTTCGCTCTATGCAGATAGGTCAACCTACTTCAGCCTCCAGGTGCGGGGATTTTCGCGAGGTAGGATAGCTACGACTAATTGCAACGAGATGCAAGCTCTGGCTGCTTTTAAGATGCTCGAACCACGAACCGATACGTACATGGAAGGTTTTTCTTTGGCTCGAGAGAAGCTTTTCCTCGTGCTCGTGGATTACGTTGGATCGAGAAACCACTTCGTTCCTTGGCTAACGTTCGTTTCTCTTAATTTCAACAGCTTCTTTTATCTTCTGTTTTACGTCTCTGGGGAAAAGGTGGCCAACGCTATTTGTCGATAATTACTCTCTTATCCTCGTAATAACCACGTATATATGGCGATGATTCTTTTAGCAGCTTCGTTAACACTAGATTTAAGGACATTCCTTGTACAGCTATATCTAATTTACATATACAAAGAAATAGGTATACGTCATGCAGAATTTAAAGTTGTAGAGCTAAGAGAAAAATAGATTAGGATATATTCGTATCGCTCCATCAATAAGAATGGCGATGATTCTTTTAGCAGCTTTGTTAACACCAGATTTACGGACATTTCTTGTATAGCTATATCTAATTTACATATACTAAGAAATAGGTATGCATCATGCAGAATTTAAAGTTGCAGAGCTGAGAGGAAAATAGATTAGGATATATTCGTATCGCTCCTTCAATAAGAATGGCGATGATTCTTTTAGCAGCTTCGTTAACACTAGATTTACAAACATTTCTTGTATAGCTATATCTAATTTACATATACTAAGAAATAGGTATACATCATGCAGAATTTAAAGTTGCAGAGTTGAGAGGAAAATAGATTAGAGTTTATTCGTATCGCTCCATCAATGAAAGTCAATAAAAATTGTTAGAAATTGTAAGTGTTTTTACAAATTTTGTTGCTGAAATTCGAAAACCGCCAAATTGACTGCTTCCTGTAAACCTAGTGTTAATTCAGTAGTTGTTCAATATCAACGTATTACTGCCAAGAAACTTACCTTTACTGCGTGTGTTATCCAAACGTGTCTAATCGTAAAGTCAGTCCATAAAGAAAATAATTGTACTCTTTCCCGAATTATTTATTAATGTAGGAATGCGATCGAGCGAATGTGAGTTTAGAAAAAATGTGAAGAGTTAAGCAATATCCGTGCAAACGTAGAATATTTGGATTAGAGGGTTTTTAAGGTGCGAAAGATGAGCATTTTAGAAAACGTCGCGACTGAGAAATTTTAGATGAACGTGATCGAATGCATCGAGTAAAAGAGGTTGACAATTAAAAAGACAGAAAATGAGTGTTTGGAAGTCGTAATTGCTAAGTTCAAAAGTCGTTCAAGTTGTCACTATTAAACCGTTTTAAATATATATTAATAATATTCTAAACACCTCACTTTATTTTATTCACACCTGAACCCTATCATCTCGCACAACTAAATAAAAGTAAAGTAGAATTTCCTACATTAATGACCGGTTAATTCATAATCCCTGGTGTCACGTTGCGAACGAAAATAAATACAAACTAGCAGCAGGCCAATTTTCCCATCGACTGCGGGCACCATAAAACGAGCTCGCGTTGAAGCCCATTATTTTTGGTTAAACACGTGGTCGAAAGTTTCAGTAATGATTCGCGAGCCAACCCCGGCCACCACCCCTCTCTTCATCCACAGAGTTAGATAATTTCGGTGGCTAATAAACGTTTATAATGCTGTGTGGCTATCGTTCGCTCGTTCAAACGATATGCCGCATTATAGCTCGGGTAATGACGAGAGAAATATGGTTATTTTCGGTCCACCGTTGAGCGTGCTTCCCTAGTTTACTACGTTTTCTATCTGAAGTATGCCATCTTTATTACGTTATCGTGCGCTGCGTGCCGACCGCCAGTTTACGCCCAACAGATTCAGCCGTTGATACCGGTCGTAACAGTAATAATTAGCAGTTTCTTTTTCAATTTTAATAAGCCGCTAATCAGCCGTACACGCGTGTGTGTATGCGTGGCTGCGTGTACGCGTGCGTTGTAGGGGATGATTGCGCGCACGTTACATCATCCTTTGGGAATTTCTACCGCGTCCATTAACGGCGGCCGTTAATACCACTTACTTTGATCATGTGTTGCGCGCGCTCGTCACTTCGTGGGTAGAGGAAAATGCGGCATTAATGAAGAGGCGCGTGACGGATCTTATGTAACTTGCCGTCGATAACTTTGATCATAGACGTGTTCCCGTGAATTAATCAAGAACGATGCTGTCGCGTGCCGGATAATTATTAGACAAACTGACAGCGAACGCGATACGCGGTGCACTGTTGTATTCCGTCGTAGTTCGCAGGTTATTTTTGTACATAAAAATAATGCAACTTCCAGCAAAATAAAAGACGAAAGATTGAATTTCAATATCGGAGAAATAGTAGTCGGTGAAGACGTAAGTCTTAACACTTTACTGACCGGGAGCCTATTATGGGAAAGGTTATAAATGAAAAAAAGAAAAGAAAGAAGAGTGAATAAAATAATAGATATACGTGTATTTAATAAAACTAAACCGACACAAGCGAACACAAAATAACAAACTACGCTTATGCTACGCAAACTACGCTTATGCTTCGTAAACTACACAGTTCTTCGCTCTACGCTGGCTACATCGCTTCTTCAACACTCTTTCTACGTTCAATCCTTTCTGTCTTCACTGTCTAATACTTTCTGCCTCGCGCTCAGCGTTTTCCCCGTCATATATTCTTCCAAACACTCGTTTCCATTCATTCTAATTATCAACCTTTCTCACTGTACACATTCGGTCACGACTACCCAGAATTTCTCAGTCGCAACATTTTCTCAAGTTCTCATCTTTCACGCCTTAGAAACATTCTGCATTCGCACGACAATCGCCCAACTCAAGTACTCCTCCGACCTTTCCAGCCTCGTGTCCGCTCGATCACATTATTACACTATTAACACTATTCCTACC
Source organism: Tetrapedia diversipes (assembly GCA_033822845.1). NCBI lineage: Eukaryota > Metazoa > Arthropoda > Insecta > Hymenoptera > Apidae > Tetrapedia > Tetrapedia diversipes. The sequence goes on from JAOPTO010002259.1 coordinate 51,124, forward strand.
GACACTTCACGTAGACCTATTCCTACCGCGACGTTCCCACGTAAGACAGACTACAAATTTTTCTCAAAAAATAAACAATGAAAAAAGAAGTGAATATTGAAAAATGTATTATACACGTATTTGAGAAAAAGTTTAAATTTTAAAGGCGATTCAATTACGTTGTACCGATGAAATTCTAATCGAAATTTTAAGAACGGTCATTTGACCGGTTGCGGTAGGAATAGTGTTAATCGGCTTTTTCCATGATTCGTTTGTGAATTTTGTAATGTTCCCTTACACGAAGGTGACTGTTTTGAGTAATATTGTATATATAATGTAAATAAATATTAACCTATTAATTACGTGAATAAAATCATTGCAATCGATTCATCGGCGATCCGTCAAAACGAGCCGATAAGAAGTGCATAATATGTTGAGCCACGAGGGGTCGGTAAAGTGTTAAGACCCAAACTGTTCTTTTTTGGGGATTTGGGACTTTTATAAACTTTAAAATGGAGAGACTGGGGTTATTTTGAGATAGTGATTAGTAAGAGATGAGGTGTTGCGGACAAGGTTCGGAAATGACTCAGGAGGGTAAAATTATAGGGTGTTGGGGAAAGGATTTTGGGATGTTTACTGGAGGATGAGTAGGTAATCTTAACTTAACACTTAACCGACCGTATGGGAAGATCTCTCATTTTGTCCTCAACAGAGCTTGTTATTACTTAGTCTTGAACTAATACTGTTCATAAATTTTCCAAAATACAATTTTTAATAAATTCAACATCAGCTTAGGACCAACTAATAACAAAAGTAAATAGAATCAATGGCACTGCTTTGTTAAGGAAGAAATGTGAGAAATCCCCATTCGGTCGGCTAAGTGTTAAATTTCATTTCCTAACACTTATTTTTATCGTCATTAGGGTAGAAAACTATTTATTGTAGAAAGAAGGTTTTAAGATTATTTATTATTATTAATATGATTAATGGAAAAAATATACAATATACAGTAAATTCTAATTCAATTCTGCCACGCGACTCTATGTTTAATCCTCAACTCTTTTTACGACTGTACATCTCAGTTTTCTATTCAAAACTCGTTCTTTTTCTCTTTCGAGGAAACCCTTATAGGCCTTTTCCTCTTCCCAGACCTATGGTTCGTTCGTAGAGATAATTTTGTTCGATAAAGTATTGAGCGAATGAGGTAAATCTTGGAAACTGTATTGGAAAAACAATCTTGTTCATTGGAGTGAATTATGATTGGCTGGATGGCTGCGTGTATGTAAAATATCTTCTGCTTCGTTGACTAATTAATGACCGCTGAACTTGCACTTTAACTTACCGAGTAGAAACTGGTACTTAGGCAAAAAGGTTCTCATAAATTATGCATAATTACGTTGTTCGTTTATAATGACCGTAAATTACTGTGTCATCGAGTGTATGAGTATGCGTATACGAGGGGTCGTTAGCCGTTGGCTAACAATAGGTTGTTAATATTTTCATAAGACGTTGCTATTGACTTTTTTATATCAATAATGTTGACAAATATTGTAATATTCATAAATACAATTATGTTTGTTAACAGCATGTTAAACTGTTATTAAAATAATAACCTTCTTTATTCAAGTATTGAGAACGAAAACATTTACAAATAGATTAAAGGAAAAATAATAACAGCTAAAATTTATAGCAACCTAAATATTTTTTGTTAAAATTATATTTATACGTTATATAAATAAATTGCTTTATTCTAGGTAAATGGGTAGATGTTGGATTTACAAATAAATTACATTATTATAAATTATTAAGTTATTATACGTACGAAGGGTAAAACTGGAGATTTACAAAATACAAATGGTTAAATATGATAGTATTTATTATCTTATCTTCTTCCTGTAATATTTCTGAACGAACTAGACTTTCTACAGACTTCACAGTTATTCTAGATCTATAATCACAGATCAATATCATCTTTAACCGCTACATAGGTTCAAGTTATACATTCTTCGATTTATCACTAGATTTTGGACTTCATGAGCAAAATTTGCAAAAATAATTACTATTATGCCCAAAAAATTTTTCTGACTTTTATTGATGGAGCGATACAAATATACTTAAATTTATTTCCCTCTCAGTTCTACAATTTTAAATTCTATTTGATGTATTCACCTATTCCTGAAAATATGTATATTAGAAATAGATACACAGTGTCCATAAATCTAGTGTTAAAGTTCCTACAGTTTTCTTTAACACTATTCCTACCGACAGTTCACGTATACCTATTCCTACCGCGACATTCCCACGTGAGATAGACTACAAATTTTTCTCAAAAAATAAACAATGAAAAAAGAAGTGAATATTGAAAAATATACGACACGTATATTTGAGGAAAAGTCTGTAGTTTAAAGGCGATACAATTACGTTGTATATATGAAATTCTAATTGAAATGTTAAAAACGGTCATTTGACCGGTCGTGGTAGGAATAGTGTTAATCTCTATCAAATTTCCTAATCCATTCAAAATAACCGTATCTGGACGCAAATTAAGATGGATTACTTGTGTATGTAATTCTAAACGATCTCAAACACTGTGTTAAGGAGGAATATATTATAGGACAGGAACGTTTTACTCTGTCACGATTAATCACCGAGAAACTCGTAGAACGGGATCATCGATATTCCGCGGGTATAACGTCGACGGATATCATAACTGACGTTTATGGAGTGAAACCAGAGACACCATCGGTCTACTCCTGCGGTCCTCGGCTTTCTCGAGGACCCGTTTTCGATCGACTTCACCCAGCAGGCGTCGTAAATCCACGATGTCCCCCGTGCATCGACGCGCGTGCTGGCGTCTGCCCGTTGCGCCTGCATTTTTGCGCCCGGTCAGACGTTAATATTCAACGCAGGTATAACTGTTATTTTCTGCCACGTTTTTATATTCCACGGAATCCTACGGGGAATATTCAATGTATTATTGGGAGGCGTTGTGCCGCCACCGGTGGTTGTCTCAATATTTTATTGAAATGTGCATCGCAATATCGCTGAAACGTGTGACAGAGATGGAATTCGGATATATTTCGTGGGGGACCATTACAATCATATTTAAACGCTTTAAATATGAAAATGTTCCATCAAATCTGTCAGGATTCGTGTACTTTTTGAGTCGGAATTTCATACGATCAACATAATTGTACAATATAAACGGCATTATAAGGTAAACGAATAATATCCGCAACTGTTTCGATTTTTTTAAGATCTATTCATTCTTTCAAATGCTGTCTGTACGCCATCATTTTTTTTCTTTTTTTTGTTAGATGCTGTATAACTCTATACAGGATTATTAGCACGCACCTAAGAAAATAAATAAATCATCTGGTAACGTTTATTGTTACATGTTTTCACGTATGATATATCGAATAAACGTAGATCGGATTCGAATAAGTGTTTACACACAGTAAGAATTGTTGGAACATGTAAATTAGAATCGTAATTTGCGACATCTACCGATGATTAACGGTGACTCTGTTGTCTTCCTTATATGCGTTCGATCACTATTGTGCCGGTCGTCTAGGAGTATAGTTGTATCCTACCTATGTGCTTATACAAAGTGCTGTGATAAAGTAAATATTGAAAGCTGGTTAATCACTCTCCTAACAAAAATGATAAACTGTATCGAATCATAATCAATGATTGATGTGGGCAATGAAATCGACCAAATTGTTTTCCTCTGCAGCACTCTTCATTTAATCGAAACACAATTGCTAACCACGAGGTTCGCTATTTATTATAATTTAACTCCTTTCCCTCCTTATTTTAAAAACTTTTATTTTAGAAAAAAATTACGGAAATATACCCTAGTAGGAGTAATAAAACTAAATATATATTATAAAAAATTGTATTTTTGAAACTTTTTAAAAAAATTGTATGGGTTTATATTTTCCATAAGTATTATTTCGCGGGATATATAATCCCAACAGTTTACAAATACCTAATATTTATATATGATAAGGTGTGGAACAATCAGAACATAATGGCACATCACAAATTTTTCTCTCAAATTTTGATACATTTTTTCGAACAATACTTAGGATAAATATATCCCGAAAGGAGTGAAAGGGTTAAACAGATACAGGTAACATGAACAGAAAGTCGGTCGATGCGATAAAGAAAGGTACAAGCGTCGAGACCGTTTATTACAGAAATAATGAAACGGTAAACTCGATGAAAACCGAGGCGCCATTTTTAACCATTTTTCGCGCGTTACAGCGAACGATTAAATGATTAATGGGTGTTGTGAAATTTCAATACAAGCGAAGCGTTTCGAGGAAGTAATTGGAAACCGAAAAAGAACAACGCACTCCATTGAAGTGCAACCGAACAATTTGTTGCTCCGACAATTTCGCTAACGGCTGCTCGTTTATTCTAATTTACAGATACAGCGATCAGTTACAAAACGTGCACTCATGGTCGGTCACAGAGATTTATCGCGTTACACTTGAGATTAAAGGTGATGTAGCAGCTTGTAAGGGGTAGAGTAATGAATCGGGAGTGATATCGTGTTATAATACTTTAAACATTGAAGCATTACGTTGAGAAATGAAAGATGACCTCGCCACCGAGGAAAATCACTTTATTCCTGTAATCAGCGCTCAACGTTCGGATAAGGAACGCTGAACACGTAAGCCTCGCGATACTTTCGCGTGTAATAAATTATTTATACGTACGTATAAAAAAAAAGAAAGGGGGGGGAAAGGCAATGTGGAATAAGAAAATCGTAGGTCGTTTCGTCTCATAGAAGCGCAATTATTTTTATGGTATAAGAATTAGCAGATAGCCGGGGCGATACAATCTGAAATGAAATTTATTACGGGTCTGAGTCATGGCGTCGCTATGCAGACTATTTCCCATGAATTTTCCCTGCTCTGCACGCACGCGGCCTTGCACGCAGCTCGGGAAACGCCGAAATAGCAGTATGCTAAAAAACGCTGACACTGACAACTAAAATCCGAGCACACACACCGACGCCGTCCCTCCGTTTCCCTCTCCGCCACCCTTTTGCTGTCGTTTCGCACGGCGTCTCGTCTCCAACGAAATCGCCCACCCTTCAACCTTCTTCGCCGTGCCTTTAGCGTGACATCTAACCCTCTGTTTCGATACGTTTCCTTTCCTTGCAGTTTCCTCCGTTCCCACTTTAATAGTCCCGCGAACGCGAACTCGAAGGTGGCTCTTGGTGATCGTCGATAAAAATGCTGAAGAGATACAGTGACTCACGAAATCGATCGAACGGTTAAGGTACATTCTCTGTTAAAATGTAATTCTAATGTTTACTTACCCTTCAGATAAATATTGTAATCCTAATCCTAATATTTACTTACCCTTCAGATAAATGCTGTAATCCTAATTTTAATATTTACTTATCCTTTAGATAAATATTGTAATCCTAATTTTAATATTTACTTATCGTTTAGATAAATATTGTAATTTTAATTTTAATATTTATTTACACTTCAGATAAATATTGTAATTATAATTCTAATATTTATTTATCCTTCATATTGTAATTTTAATATTTACTTACCCTTCAGATAAATATTGTAATTGTAATTTTAATATTTACTTATCCTTCAGATAAATATTGTAATTGTAATTCTAATATTTACTTATCCTTCAGATAAATATTGTAATTGTAATTCTAATACTTACTTACCGTTCAGATAAATGCTGTAATCCTAATTCTAATATTTACTTACACTTCAAATAATTCTGTAATCCTAATTCTAATATTTACTTACCCTCCAAATAAATATTGTAATTGGAGTTATAATATTTACTTATCCTTTAGATAAATATTGTAATTGTATTCTAATATTTACTTACCCTTCAGATAAATATTCTTTATCATACCTCATGAATTTTTCAATTAATTATTATGACTTATAATCGATAGCTGTATCTCGATGAAATAAAAAATATATCAGAGGTAAGTATTCGATCAATCTTTTGAGTCACTGTAAATGACAGCTTTGAAATTAATTAATGTGCTACATTTTTCAGTGTAAATGAGCTATAAAATTCTATTCTACATTTTATGTAAATTATATTGTCCGTACTTGGAGAAAAAATAACACAGTACAATTTAAAGGAAAGGTTTAGTTTAATTTTGGAAATAGGGTGTTCAGCTTTGTTGATTCTGGAGTTATATACCCGCGGAAATTATGTTTGATAATATTCAAGTGTTTATGCGATAAGTGACGCTTTCCGAGTTCTAAGATCGATGAACTAATTGGCAGTTAGAGATTGTATCTGGAAGGAATTATAGAATCAATTTATAAACCATTATCCCGTGACGTTTCTCGAAAGGGTTGCTCAAAGTTACCACAAACTTATCTCAACTTACTCAGAGATCTCTCATACTACTGAATTTGTATCATGCTGACGGGCGCTATTGATTGTGTGACTTATAATTACAGTTTCCGAAGTTTTAGATTGTTATTGATCACTACTATTATACCTCCTTCCGCCCTACCGTTTGCTTTATCTCTGGCTACTGCATAAATTATTTATAAATCTAAATATAAGGACTTATAAATATATTAATAATTTATAAATAAATCATAATTTAAATAATTAGTATAATATACTCTCGTTTGAACTCTTTAAGTAATTTCTTCCTCTTTTTCTCCAAACCATTTTTCCCAACTCACGTTTCCATTAGTTCCAATACTTCAAAGCTCTTCAAATATTCCTATATATCCTCCTCCTTATTAAACTTATATTATTAAAATTTAGCCCCTTCAAATTCCAAAAATCCATTTTTATTCCTTTCTTTCCCCGAAAAGACTTCCAAAACAAAATTAGTCCTAGGAGGAATTTCTAACCAGAACTTCTACGACTCTAAACGAACTTCACGAGCTTTGTCATGAGACTGGCAAACGCAGTGGTCGAAATTCCTACTACCTCGTCTGGATTCTTTAGCTCTTTTGTTCTGTATCTTAACAGTTAGCCAACCAAATAGGGAGATCTCCCATTTTTTTCGCAGCGAGGAAACTGCCATTGGTTCTATTTACTTTTGTTATTAGTTAGTCTGGAATTAGTGTTGTTTACAGTTCGTCAAATACATTTTCTGCTTTTCGAAAATAAATTCGAAAATAAAAATAAATTCTTGATACGCGATGGACAGTGTTCGGTTAAGTGTGGCACCGTGCAGTTAGCTAATTGTTAATACGTTGAGTGCCACGCGATTTTATAAGGAAATCCCTGTACAGCAATGTGAAGCGTACTGCTAGCAAATTGGAATTTACTCGATGCAAGTGTTTAAACATATTAAGACCATTGTTTCTTATCGTAGTGGAAGATATTTACGTTTGGAAGGAAATACTTATATGGACATTCATCCAACACGTTTAGTTTTATATCATATTTTACACTGTCAGTCACCGATGACTGACGTGGCCTGAATGGAAAGTTCAGTGTCAGTCACCGATGACTGACGTGGCACTTAACGTGTTAATAGGCTTCCGGTCACTAAAATGTTAACTTTTTCTTACTTTCTGAATGACCAGATGTGGCTTGGGTTCTTGGAAGAAACCCTTCAGAAAATACGTTAAGAAGAAACGTATAGAATTTTAATAGAATTACTAGAATTAAGAATTAAGAATTAAGAATTAAGAATTAAGAATTAAGAATTAAGAATTAA
>JAOPTO010002259.1:61200-114950 GCA_033822845.1 Tetrapedia diversipes
TTAACCCTTTGCACTCGAGAGATGATAGATAGTTGTATAATGATAGTAATTTCAAAAATTTCCAGATTTGTAATATTTATTAAAATTCGCCTATATTAAATGTAACTCAGTTTGATTAAGTGATATACTAAAATTTACATGTATAATTGTTTAACCTCTGAGTATAACTGATAAACAAACTAACTAAAGCTTAAAAATTTGCAAAACTATCATTTGGTGACTAACAGCCGCCTCTCGAGCGTAAAGGGTTAATTGAGACTTCGTTAAGAGGAAATATTCGCTTTAATTTTTTCATAAAAAATCATTTAACCCTTTGCACTCGAGAGATGACAGGTAGTTGTCTAATCATACTTCAAAAATTTTCAGATTCGAAATATTTATTGAAATTCACCTACATTAAATGTAATTTAGTTTGGTTAAGTGATATACTAAAATTTATATATATGACTGTTTAACCTGTGAGTTTTACTAATAAACAAATTAACTAAAGTCTGAAAATTTGCAAAACTATCATTTGGTGATTAACAGTCACCTTTTAAGCGCAAAGGGTTAATTGAGACTTCGGTAAGGGGAAATATTCGCTTTAATTTTTCCATAAAAAGTTATTTAACCCTTTGCACTCGAGAGATGACGGATAGTTGTGTAATGATGCTAATTTTAAAAATTTTCAAGAAAAAGTTAGTTAGATTAAATTACAGAAAAGTTTCCATATTTTATCAGTCTTAATAATTAAACTTTTCCGCGTACAAAGGCAAACGTTCATTGCATTAATTCTGAATGCTACAATTTTGCTGGACGTACGTGAGCAACGAGCAGAATTTGAATTCGTGCGACACAGATTCTAGAATCGCGATGGTATTAAAGTTATTACCCTAAACTAACGAATATACAAATAACAGGATTGTTACTTTAATTTGAGCATATAATGGCGATAAATCTGGAGTACACGCTCGGAATCGATAGTCCTTTCGCCTCGCGTGACGGCCTCGAATAAAATACTGCTGTAAGTATGTTCGCGTGTGTTCAAAAATTTGCGAAACAAAAATGCTCGGTGAAACGAACAAACGCTATCGACGGAACACAGCTAGCATTTTGCAAAAATTATGATCAACGTCATATTGATAACACGGCTGCAAATCGAATATTATGTTATCACAAATTATAGCGTCAGCAGAAAGTGTTTAACGTTAAATTTTGTATCGTTTAACCCTTTGAGTACTGGAAAATTTTCCATATATATGCAAAAAATAACGGCGGCTTTTATTCGTTTTTGCAGTGGTACGAAAAATGCTTTCTATCAAAGTTAATCTTAAAATATTTCTTTAGAAATTTTTACATATTATATCCAACACATTAAAGTATAATTTGGATTGTAAAATAAATATAAGAGAATTCTATAGAATGATTTTAGCAGAACGAAAGATGAAACTGAGGTGTGAATAAATAAAAGTGAAGTGATTAAAATATTAATAAATGTATATTTAAAACAATTTAACAATAACAACTTAGCAACTTCAACACTCTTTCTACGTTCACAATCAAAAGCTTTCTTTCTGTTGGAATCTTCTGTTTCTTATCGATCAGCCTTCTTGAATGTTCGATTCTTGTCGCAATTGTTATCGATGCTCATTGCTCATTAGAGCTCGCTCGCTACTTCATAACTACAGGGTGATACCAACCATCTTTTGTCGCTCGTCTCTATATTAATATCAACCATCACTTTCAAACACTTTCTGCTTCACCGTCCAATACTTTCTCCAACGTGCTCGCATTTTTCCCCGTCATATATTCTTCCAAGCACTCGTTCCCTTTCATTCTAATTGTTAACCTTCCTCACTCGATGCATTCGGTCACGACTACCCACAATTTCTCAGTCGCAACATTTTCTCAAGTTCCTTAGAAACGTTCGAGCCTAAACATTCTGCGTTCGCACGACAATCGCCCAACTCAAGTACTCTTCAGACTTTCCCAAACTCGCATCCGCTCGATCGCATTCCCACAGATATAAATATACATTATTGTTGTAGTTTATTGAGAAAAATTTCAGAAGAGGCTGAAGGACCCAAACAAGGTTGTAGAAATTTCGACCACTGCGTTTTGCTAATCTTATGACAAAGCTGGCGAAGTTCGGTCACAGTTGCCCTTCCTCGAGCTATATATAGGAAAGGTTATAAATGAAAAAAGGAAAAGAAAGAAGAGTGAATAAAATAATAAATATACGTGTATTTAATAAAACTAAAACGACGCAAACGAACACAAAATAACAAACTACGCTTATGCTTCGCAAACTACGCCTATGCTTCGTAAACTACACAGTTCTTTGCTCTACGCTGGCTACTTAGCTTCTCACTTCACCGTCCAATACTTTCTGCCCGACGCTCGCATTTTCCCCGTCATATATTCTTCCAAACACTCGTTTCCTTTCATTCTAATTGTCGACCTTTCTCATTCTACGCATTCGGTCACGACTACCCAAAATTTCTCAGTCGCACTGTTTTCTCAAGTTCTCATCTTTCACGCCTTAGAAACATTCGAGCCTAAACATTCTGCGTTCGCACGACAATCGCCCAACTCAAGTACTCTTCAGACTTTTCCAGCTTCGCATCCGCTCGATCACATTTCTACATATATGACAAAGTATTATAATATTTCAAATAAACGTGTATTTTATTTAAGCAATATAAAACCCCATTTCCAATAATATAAAATACAGCGCGTTCTGTCGCGAACAGTAGCAAGCCAAACATTTTTCAGGCGAAAAATTCACTTTTGCTGCCATTTTCGCGACGCACGGGCGTACCGAGCGAATAACAGTCGGGATACCGTGGCCCGCCGCCCCATCGATTCCAAATCACTCCTCCGACTTATTCCGCAAGCGTAAGCCTCTCGAACGACTCAACTGCGACAGTATATTTCCATTTTTCGCGGCGTGAGAACTTCGACAGTCAGACGCGGCAGTCCGCGGGGCTCTATCCAGCCGAGATATTAAAGCCAGGAGCTGCCGCGAATTCGTGACGCGTTTGTCTACCCCATCGACGAAGGGTGGAATATGGAAACGGAAGTGTAAGGGAATCTGAGGGTGGAAAGTGGAAGGTAGATGAAAAAAATAAAGGAGAGAGCGAAAGAAAGAGAGGGAAACCGAATAAAATGGATTCAATAAGGTTTTTTGTGTAGCAAGGATTCTGTTAACATGCTAGTAAAAGTTTATTTATGAAAATTGATACACCTATGATAACCTTTGATAATATTATTAGGAGAAAATCTTTGAGAATAGTAAATATTAGTGTTAAAATCGTCTTCACTTGGGTAATTATTAATTTAGAGTAAGTAGATTAAGAAGATTAAATTTTGATATAAACTACTTAACGGATTTTAAGAAGAAAAGCAATTTTATTATTGGATGATAATCATATGTAGTAGATATTTATTTAACCCCTTAATGTACGGTTTTTTTAAAAAAGAAACGGCCAAAAGAAATCAATTTTTTTTTAAATGTAAAAAAACACAATTTAGAACGTTGTCTTGGCAAGAAAATTAAAAAAATACAAAAATAATCAAAATTTTTATTGTATTGTACATTTTATTGTTGCTCGAATTATCTGGAGTGTGCACAGTTTGACCAGTTTAACGTACTCGAGTTAACACTATTCCTACCACAACCGGTCAAATGACCGTTTTCGAAATTTCGATCAGAATTTCAAAGATACAGTGTCATTGAATCGCCTTTAAACTTTAGACTTTTCCTCGAATATACGTATAATACATTTTTCAATGTTCGCTTCTTTCTTCATTGTTTATTTTCTGAGAAAAATTTGTAGTCTGTCTTACGTGGGAATGTCGCGGTAGGAATAGGTATACGTGAAGCGTCGGTAGGAATAGTGTTAATTCGAGCGTGCACGTTAAGGGGTTAAAGGTGTTTAAGTTAAAATTATTGGAGGATGGGATTCAATGCGTTACACTTAGGGTAGTTTAAAAGAATATATTTTATACTGGATTATTTGTAAATATTATTTAGAACTACTCTGATTATTTAATACTTATTGCTTCAACTATTCCATAAATCCTATTCTGCCATATATTTCAATACCCATAATGTAGTTTAAGTTAAAATTATTGGAGGATGGGATTCAATGCGTTACACTTAGGGTAGTTTAAAAGAATATATTTTATACTGGATTATTTGTAAATATTATTTAGAACTACTCTGATTATTTAATACTTATTGCTTCAACTATTCCATAAATCCTATTCTGCCATATATTTCAATACCCATAATGTAGTTTAAGTTAAAATTATTGGAGGATGGGATTCAATGCGTTACACTTAGGGTAGTTTAAAAGAATATATTTTATACTGGATTATTTGTAAATATTATTTAGAACTACTCTGATTATTTAATACTTATTGCTTCAACTATTCCATAAATCCTATTCTGCCATATATTTCAATACCCATAATGTAGTTTAAGTTAAAATTATTGGAGGATGGAATTCAATGCGTTACACTTAGGGTAGTTTAAAAGAATATATTTTATACTGGATTATTTGTAAATATTATTTAGAACTACTCTGATTATTTAATACTTCTTATTGCTTCAACTATTCCATAAATCCTATTCTGCCATATATTTCAATACCCATAATGTAGTTTAAGTTAAAATTATTGGAGGATGGGATTCAATGGGTTACACTTAGGATAGTTTAAAAGAATATATTTTATACTGGATTATTTGTAAATATTATTTAGAACTACTCTGATTATTTAATACTTCTTATTGCTTCAACTATTCCACAAATCCTATTCTGCCATACATTTCAATACCCATAATGTATTACGTATCATTTAAAAAATAGTTTTAAAGCTGTAGCTGCAGGTCATTCATGTTCAACTACAGAATCAACCAAGAACAGAGTTGTTCTCCGTTTTCAAAAGCATCAAGAATTTCACGCTAAAAGCTCGTTTAAATTCGAACCTCAGGATACAGCGCAAAGCCAAAAGCAAGTGCCCCGGCGCAAAAGATGAAAAGAGGGGAAAAAACAAGAATAAAGCTTCCCTACTCGAAAGCAGAAACGCGAAGTTACAACATTACAATGGTGCAACCCAGAATTCACGAAAGAGAGGACTGAAAGAAAAAACGAGCGGGAAAAAAAGAGTTTCGATGGAACCGGCAAGCAAGCAAGAGAACAGGAAAAAGTGCGAATTAACCCTTTGACTACCATTCGTACCATACGGTAGGAATTCAGTTACGACGTATGCCAAGAACTTTCGGTGAAATTTTGGGTAGGGATGCATTTTTGTGAGAAGATATGTAGGAATGCGATCGAGCGGATACGAGTTTGGGAAAGTCTGAAGAGTACTTGAGTTGGGCGATTGTCGTGCGAACGCAGAATGTTTGGGCTCGAATGTTTTTAAGGCGTGAAAGAAGAGAACTTCGGAAAACAACGTGACTGAGAAATTCTGGGTGGTCGTGACCGAATGCGTAGAGTGAGAAAGGTTGACAATTAGAATGAAAGGAAACGAGTGTTTGGAAGAATATATGACGAGGAAAATGCGAGCGCGAGGCAGAAAGTATTGGACGGTGAAGACAGAAAGGTTTGGTTGTGAACGTAGAAAGAGTGTTAAAGTTGCAAAGTTGTAAAGTCGTTTAAGTTGTTTTGTTAAATTGTTTTAAATATACTATTATTAAGTTTTAATCGCTTCACTTTTATTTTTCACACCTGAATTCCATCTTCCGTTCTACATTTTATAGAACATTTCCTATAGATATTTCATTAGTGAAAAAACTGAATTTCACTACATCAAAACAATATTATTTATTTCTTCGTATTCTGAACCGAATTACTACTGTAAATATCAGAGTGCCTATAGGAGGTTTCAGTGTCAGAAAGCCAAAAATCGTCGAACGCCTTTAGGCGTCCTTAGTCTCAGGCGACCGCAATGGGATAAGTGCCTATAGGCGCTCTCAGTGTCATAAATGCAAAATTTATAAACGCCTATAGGCGCCCACGGTAACCTAGGTGTCAAATATATAGGAAATTCTACTTTTGTTTATTTTTAGTAGAGTGGATGATAGGGTTCAGGTATGAGTAAAATAAAGTGAAGCGCTTAGAATATAATAAACGGATATTTAAAATAGTTTAATAGTAACACCTTAACCGACCTTTCAACTTAACAACTACGTCATACATACTTCCAAAACACTCATTTCCTTTCTTTCTAATTCTAAACCTTTCTCACTCGATCCATTCGATCACGTTCACTCAAAATTCCGAGTGGAGCGATCGAACGGATGCGAGTTTAGGAAAATGTGAAGAGTGGTTGAGTTGAGCGATAGTCGTGTGAACGTAGAATGTTTGGACTCGAGTGTTTCTAAGGCGCGAAAGATGAGCACTTGAGAAAATTGAGCGACTGAGGAATTTTGGGTGAACGTGACCGAATGCATCGAGTGAGAAAGGTTTAGAATTAGAAAGAAAGAAAATTTGTGTTTGGAAGAATATATGACGGGGAAAATGCGAGCGCGTGACAGAAAGAGCGTGAATCTAAAAGAAGTAAAAACATCGTAATTACTAAGTTGAAAAGTCGTTTAAGTCGTTACTATTAAATTATTTTAAATACATATATTTATATTCTAAACACTTTACTTTATTTTATTCACGCCTGAGCCCTATGATCTCCCTCTACTAAATGAATAAATGTAAAGAACTTTCCTACATTCATACAAGCTAAACTATCTGTTTCATAAAACGTTTAATTAAAACGTGTTTAAGTAAAAGCATCGTAATTACTAAGTTGAAAAGTAATTTTATATTACTTTTATATACTAATATATAATAAACTAATATATATAAATTAATTTTAAATATATTATTACATTCTAAACACTTTACTTTATTTTATTCACGCCTGAGCCCTATCATCTCCCTCTACTAAATGAATAAAAGAAGAATTTCCTATATTCTTTCGTCCACTCACTCGACTTTCTTCCCCTTCAGCACTTCGTTCTCTCGCTCGATCATCAAAAATCACGCGCACCACATACTCTCTTTGTTCTCATCCGCGTGCACACCAAAGATTCAGGATCTGTGCGCGAAGCGTACGGGACGAAGTCAGCTCGAAAAGCCAAGACTTCCAAGCGGGTGCATCGAGATCCAACGAAGGGAATCCGTTGCTGGTAGTCCAGGCTCGCCAAAAATGCCGGAAACTCGGCAAGAAGAGCGGCAAGAAGGAAAAGAGGTATCCGGAGGTACATCGAGGACCGTGCCAGGTTTCAGAAGGAAGAAGATCCCCGGGTTGGCTTTCGCGATCGAAAGACGTACGTAAGGCCGGGAACGGGACAGAAAGTCGTGTTGGAGTCGTACGTGGGGCAATAAGAAGCCGTTATACGAGAAGACATTTACGAAACGGCGTCCTCGTCCCGTGTGGAACGAGCTCGAACAAGGAGGACCGCGCACAACTACGGGGCCGACGTATCCTCGACACGCTACGATCCCCACGGCGAGACCTCTTCGAGCAATTGCATCGTCTTGGAGAAAGAAAAAAAAAGCGATCGGGAAACGGAAGCACATGGTTCGTTCCGATGTTTTCACGTGTGCTAGCCGGTGTTCGTGTATACGGTGGCGCGATCGACTCGAAAATGAAGCTGCAAACGCGTGGCATTTGGGCTGGTCGTTATAAAGGTTGGTTTGAGTTAGGGGTTCACTATGGTGTTCGGAGACTGTTTGGTTGTTGTGTTGTTGTGGGTTGGAAAGCGAAAAATTGCTGCTACTTTCTGCTATTCTTTTTAATCGACAGTTTATAGGGTGATATGGGGATCACGTATGTGTAATTGGTATAGTGGATATTTTTGTTAGGGGAATAGTGATGTTTTTAGAAACTATACATAACCTACACTCATAATAGAATGTTTATGTCGACAACTATTAAACACACGAACTCTATTCTTTCTCGTTTCAACCGAAGATAGATGGCTATCATTTTAATTAACTATTCCTTTTGGTCATAAATTCATTTTCGAAACTGAATAAAATTATTTATTCAACCCATTCGCATCAGTTCTAAATACGCTACTAGCGTTATTAATCTGAAAATCAACGACAGTTCTTGTGTGTTTGTTTATTACCGATGTTGCTTAGAAATTTCGTGTAACGATTAAAGGAAAAACAGTACTACAGTTTTGTACAATAAAGAAACTAAGGTACTTCGTTTAAGCCTCGAAATTCAGTGTTACTGATAAGATATTAGTAATTGCGTTGCTCTGAATGGGAGATCGGAAAAATTGACAAACGCATATACGTGTACATAATTCACACGAATAACTTTCGCCAGAGATGCATATACGCGCCCATAGCAGTCAAAGGGTTAATAATATATAATAATGGGAAAATAAGTAGTGCAAACAATGATAGCTCATTTGTAACTTGATAATTTCACAAGGGTTAAAAATTGCTTCCATATTTGTGAAATGTAGACAGACTTATCTTTTTTTAATTTTTTTTTTATTTTACTTTACTGGGTAGATTCTCCTTTGAAGTGAAATTAAACAATAAGCTGCAATATCGATACTAATATGAATCGTGTCTTGTATTTTAAGTCACGTGTTTCATGAGCAGAAGGTACTTTATGTAAAGCTGCTCGATATTGGGAAGAATATGTGATACTAAAATAATGTTTAATAATTTATTAGCGTTAGGGAGAGTATCTAAGTGACATTGAATTTTCTCAACTTCCTGTTCTTGTATCACATATATACATTGTTTACCATGATAAACTTTATGTATTTTAAGCCTAACAAAGTAAACAAGAATTTTTATTATTCTAGATTTTTCATTACAATTATTCTCGTGATTATCCATATAATCGTTCCCGTTCGTATAAGTTATTCGAAAATTCGTAGCCGAGATCGCGTGCACGTCTGCCCTCTGTGTTTACCAGTAAACATGGTTAAACGATATTCCCCGTGGTGATTCGACGCGACGCACCCGGGACATTTGGTTTAGTCGAGGGTAAAAGAAAATGGGGTGATGGAACTCTCGATCAGAGATAGTCAATTAGAACTGTTTTCTCGACGAACTGTTCCGGCTGATTCATCCCCCTTTTTTTTCGTTCTGACGGAGTCGTATTAGCTTTTGCATGCTAGTTTGAGCAGACAAAAGGGGAGAAAAGTTGTTGTGACATTGAATTGGGGATCGGATAGAGTTGATTAGGATAGCATGTAAAGTGCCCGTTTATCATCGCATTTACCGTTTACTTTTAATTGAGAAATTTTTCGGTCTTATTTCCTTGCATTTTATTCATTTAACCCTTTGAGCTCGAGAGGTGACTGTTAATCACCAAATAATGGTCTCATCTCAAATGTTCAGACTTTGATTAGTTTGATTTTTAGTTAGACTCAGAGGTTAATAGTCATATATGTAAATTTTAGTATATCACTTAACTAAACTAAATGACGTTTAATATAAGCGAATCTCAGTAAATATTTTGAATTTGAAAATTTTTGAAGTTAATATTTTTAGACGACTAACGGTCACCTCTCGAGTGCAAAGGGTTAATATTATATTACTTACTAGAATATTACTTTAGAATATTATATCACTTAGTAGAGAAAGAACTAAAGTCTTTAATAATCTCATAGAACGTGATTTGCATATAAGATCGTCATACAATTTTACCAATAAATATAGATAAAAGCAGTGAATTTTTAGAAACAGAAAAAAATATTAGTAGGGCGTTTGATAGGGCGCAATAATAATTTTAAATAAAAAAGAAAATGAATTCTTCATGAAAAGCTTATGCTACCCTAAGAATAGGCTTCCAACTTCGTTATTAAAAATAAATCGTTCATCTTGAAATCAAGTTTGACCAAAAAACTCTAAAGATAACTCTGTTTCCCTTTCATACTTTGAAACAGGACAGTTTCATATGCAATTCGCCGATGGTTCACGAATTTTTCAATAATCGCGTAAAAGAATCCGTTTTCACAGTCGCGCGGAAATAGGGGAACCCTTTTTTGGCGTTCGACTCCAGCGTGTCGTGACGGCCACTTTCGTGTCTCCCGGGCAAGATATACAATGACCAGCGCTCATAAAACAAACGAGAAAAATAGTAGCGGCGAAGTCCCGTAAAATCGAGCGTAAAATATTTAACGGTGGCCCTGCCCTTCGCGCGTATCGCAACGGCAGCACGCGCGAAGCGTGCGTTTTTATTACCGCGACCGCGAGATCTCGTATGCGGATCCCCCTCGACGTTGTGTGCACATCGTCCTGCGATACGGAAGGAATTTTATCTGAAACCACCGCACGACGCTGCGCGAACTGCTGTTTCGTTAATTAAGGAGGGAGTTTGCAAGTTATTTATTTATTTATTTATTTATTTAGGAAAATTCTGCTTTACTTAATTTAGTAGAATGCAGATGATAGGGTTCAGGTGTGAATAAAATGTTGTAGTTTTAGATATTAAATAGTTTTATTAATCACATTACGCTTGTCCGCTCGCAACGCCTTCGCTCGCCATTCGCGTCTCTTGCTCTACTGACTACCTTGCTCTACTGACTACCTTACTCTACTGACTACCTTACTCTACTGACTACCTTACTCTACTGACTACCTTACTCTACTGACTACCTTACTCTACTGACTACCTTACTCTACTGACTACCTTACTCTACTGACTACCTTACTCTACTGACTGCCTTACTCTACTGACTACCTTCGCCTTTTGTCACACCGGTTCACGCGCTCTCTCTCGCTCTCTCACTCATTCCCTCTCATTCTTTCCTCACTCAGCCTATCATTCGCTCCATTACAAACAATCTAATTACCCATTCGTCCTTTTGAAATCTCTCTCTCTCTCTCTCTCTCTAAATCACTACAAAAATAAAAGTGAAGTGATTAGAATTGTGGGAACGTTAGGGAAAATAAATTTATTTTTGTGTGCTCCGAATATATTACTTTATTTTACCGATCGTTTCGCTCGGACGCTTGAGCCAGGAATGTTTTGCCCAACTCCTGTTTTCCAGGCCTGACGCCTCGTTGTCTTCCAGGGTTGGGGGAAATACGAGAGGGAGGAAAAGGTTCTTCCGAGCTGCATCGAGCCTCGAACTATATCGGATTTGTTTATTACCTCCGGGGCCCGAGCACTCGGATACAGGTTCCTTTTTCCACCACTCCGTATTTCCCTTATATGGTGTACGCCACAGAATATTAACCACTGTTTTGTCGCGTCCTCGAATGGCAGGATCGCGACTGTCGTCCGCCGTGTGATCGCTGTAGACGATTGTTTCTAATTCGACTGTTCTCTGATTTACGTATGACTGATGTCTTGTGATTCGATTGACTGCATCTGAACGTTTACGTATGAATCTCGTATGTGTAATGCCGCGTCTACACTGCTGTTCGCGAACAGCGAGCAGCGAGCAGCGAACTCCTCAGCGAACAGCGAACAGTGTTCGCTCGGGAAGCGGTACATCAAAGAAACTGTTCGCGAGCTCGAAGCGTATCTGGACGCGTTTGTAACACAGTATGTGGCAAAAGCTAATAGCGAACTGCCTATGAATTCAGAACGAACAAGCTTGTAACTGTTCGCGAGCTCCAGTCTGGATATGCTGCGTTTTCCGCTGGCGAACAGCTCGCGAACCGCACGCGAGCAATTCGTGTGCTGCTCGCGAGCTGCTTGCGAACTGTTCTCTTCTATGTGGACGCGGCATAAGAGGAACCAGATAATCAGGGGTGACGATGGCCAAAGTGGTCATTAGGGCCCCCATAAATCAGAGGTCCTCAATAAGGGTTGGGACCGAGTACGCGCGAGACTCGGTCACGGCCGCTAACACTTTCCAGGCCCGCACCAACGGCGGGTTTGTTTTTCGGGGAAGCGCAAAGTGGGGATGTGCCCATAAAAGCATGAGAAAAAGGGCATAGTTAGTTAGTAAGACAGCAGACGTATTTTATGAACGAATATATATTATACATTATTTTATAATATAATTACATTACTGTAATATATTTCCAATCTTTGTGAAAAAGACAAATTTTATAGGCTTAATAACAAAGAGAGTGTGGAGTATGTTTATTTGCTGTACTGCGATTGATTACACTGTGATAGATTGACTGATAGATCGAATGTATGACTGTGATAGATTGAATGTATAACTGTAACTGTGTCGCGCCCAGGGAAGTTTGAGTTTTATATTCCCTGAACGCGTCGAGAAGGGGAAAATGTGGTGACATGGAAGGGACTTTCTGCAAATGTTTTCCGGATTCTAATGAGGCTGCAATCAAACACCCGTGGTAATGACGATCGGCTGGCCGTTTGGGCCTAATGACGGGCCGACGTTCAGGCCCTGCTGTAAAGTGTTTGATGCAGCCCCTTAGAACACCCGCAGAGGTTCTGTGTCACCACAAGAGATTTGTCCAAATCATTAAAAAAGCTTAAAATTAATATATTTAACCTGACTAATCAGATGCAATTCATACAGCTTGTATTATCGCTCAAGGAACTGAAATTGCATCAAGCAACAATAAATTTTGAAAAATTCCTGCATAACACACGGTTTCATTAAAAACTGTTTGCGTACGATAAAGTAGCGAGTATCTGAAATTAATTTCATCCCGAAAAATGCACCGTAACAAACGATCGACCCGCCAATTTGCTTTTTAGGCGAGACCGTGGAACTCTCGTTTCGATCTCCCAATAGAAAAGAAACTAATTAAACAAACATGGATCGATCTCGGACAAACGGAATCGAACCGCCAAACGAAGGTCCGATGGAACGTATCGATATGGTCCGATGGCTGCGATTTTTCGTTATTTACGTGGCTACGTGTTCGATACCGCCACAAAGAGACTTCAACGGTTCGGCAGGAAATATTTATTTAACTTCTTGCGTTTCTTTCTGCCTAACTTGTTACACGTTTACACGATACACTTCTGTTGGTATATAGAATATTTAAAAAAGAATATTTTGAAATTTTGTAAACTTGCAGTACACACTGTGATGAGTAAAAAATGTCCGATCGATATGAATCCTAAGATTAATTCTCTGGATGTAATATTTATTTTTGAATTTCAGAGCTTTCAAAGTTTTATCAATATTTTCCATGTAAACGGAAAAAATTAGTTTAGAAGTATGTTAGGTCTAGGTTATACAAAAGTATAAAGTTGACTTTACAAGTACACATTATTATTTAAAAGCTTCCAAATATTGTAACCTTCATAACTTCCAAAAAAATGTGTACAATTCGAGGGTATACAATTACAAAGCTTCAAAGAAATTAAAGTAGTATTCTCGTCTGCAACTGCTTTGCAATAATCTATTGTTAACCAATACATATTTTGTCAGGTATCATAAAAGACTTCACTATGTTAGCTCAAAGGTCACCTGACAGAAGTGAAGTCAGTTAGTTGCCTGACAAGAGCGAATTATCCACAGCACAATTAATATTATTAACATCTATCTATTTAATGTCAGTAACGGTATCTATTTATTACCTCAAGGTGCATAAAATGGCGAACGCATTCCTTATTCATGATCTTGCTTCGAACCTCGCCCAATTTCAGGCCTTCCTTCTTAAAACCCTAAGCATAGTCAAATTTGGTGGGTCATTCGTGTGATAAGAGACAGCGGGGCCTCCTGTTCGCTATCATTCCAAGCATAACCATGCCCATCGCACGCAACGGCAGTTCAGTTTCACCGTAGGGAGCACGGATCACCTTGGCGAGGGTTCACGCAAAGGTCGGCGTTACCGTCTCCCATGGGAGGCTACCTTCACTTCTTTTACTCGGGGCTGGAACCGACTGAAATATCCACGAACCACAGGCCGTGCTCGTTTTTTTTCATTCGATGAATGAGTAATGACGCACGCCACCGGCCATCCATCCAACGCAGACAGAAACAACGTGAAAACCCGTCCGTGCTCTATTTCCAAACAGGAAGGGAAACCGTGGTTGCACGGCGTCGTTGTTATTCTCGAATTTCTTCCTTTAACCTTTTCACAACGGATGCCGTATATAGAGGGTGTGCTGACGAATTTCCGGAATTAATGGGTAGTTTATATTGTGACCACTCCAACTGAGCCTTATTGTATTAGGTTTATAGAAAAATTTCTATTCTTTGTTATTATTCATTACTATTGTGGCTCTTGGGAAGTAAAAGAGAGAGAAGGAGAAAAGGAAAGGGAAGACGATGTGTTGCTTACCTAACAGGCCCATGTCTTAGACACAGAGATAGGAAAGGACAGATCGGAATTCGTATATACAGGGTGTTTGAATAAAACTGGCGGAAAATTGAAGAGATAACTCTATGCAACATTCTAAGACGAAAATTAAGAGTAACAATATTGCGTTTGACGCTTTGTTTATTAGTTATAAGCAATTAATGAAACGGGCTATTTTACGCCTGAGAGCAGGCAAATGGAGCATCACAGCGCAGCGATTGACGTTACCTACCGTGTACCCCGTTTGCCTACTCTCAGGCGTAAGATAGCTCGTTTCTTAAATTGCTTATAACTAATAAACAAAGCGTCAAACGAAATATTGTTACTCTTGATTTTCGTCTTGGATTGTTACATAGAGTTACCTCTTCAATTTTCTCCTAACTTCGTGCGAACACCTTGTATACGGTAGAAACTAGGTGCATCACAGCGGCTGACGCCGTCTATATACGGCAATCATTTATTGATGCTAACCATATATGGTGCAGATTTTATTGTTAGAGAAATAAAGCATTATCCCTGTTTTAAAACTTCTCATACTTTAAAGGATTATTAAACATTAATATGTAATAAATACTATTAAAGTCATGATTATAATAATGTTTTATCTCAATAGCGAAGTCAGAATAAAGCTAGTATAGGTATTAGACAACGCAGAAAATGGTGACGAAGAATGGTACAAGTGCGCCGTCGCGAAAAGGTTAACTCTGACGTTATGAACGGATGAGACTTTCGTGACTTTAGGATAGTTGCAGGGTTTCGCTTCCGCTTGGAAGTCGGGTAATAGAATTTTGTGAAAGGAGAGTATGTGGTATTGCTCTCGGCTGCCTGCCCGGAGAACGTTCTTCACGGTCGAAAAACCCGTGGCATGCTTTTACTAGCTCATTTCGCAAGGGATGGTGTATCTGTTACAGAATTGGTACGGTGGTTGCTTCGCATGATTTCTGAGAACGTTCACTTTGCCGAGGAAATTGAGTATACGAAGTATTAACTGGGTGTCGAGGTTGCAATGATAATCGAGATGCTTATACTAGTAGATTCATACAATTACTGTTATTTGAATATTGAATTGTACAGTACATACATATTACACGGCATGATTTTAGAAAGCTCGTAGAGAACTATTTTTTAACGGAAAAGGAAGCGTATTCATACACTGTGACTGTGACAATCACAATGGGGAGGCTTCAACCGCGCATCTATTAGATATGTAGTGTTATAAATGTGTAGCAAAAGTTGAATCAGATTTGTTAGAAAATGGTTGTTTATGTAGTTTTAAGAAATACATTTTCACTTCTTCTATATCCGTGTTCACGGAACGTGACAAAGGGATCCATGCGAAGTGGCAGTCAATTCAGACAATTGCAACGTTCAGTTACAATACAGAGTAGTGTTAACCATGAAGAGGTACACCACATTAGTACAGTAAAATAATAAGGCTTCTTACTGATGTTAAAACACAGTTGCATTTTATTCATTATAATTATAATACCGCCTTTGCATACGACTGAGGTATCAATCAAATGATAATTAATCTTAACAATACCTCTCCTATCCTAGATCTATTCGGCCAATCTTTTCACTCTATAAAACAGCTACTACATACATCGTTCTTCTCTGTAAAATTTTCTCATCATACACTATTTTCTTATATTTTACCATTTGTACATTTTTACTTTCTCTGTTACCATTTACTATATTTTCATACCTCACTAATTAATCCCGTAAAAATAAATAAATAAATATATAATAATGTGCCTCATTTCCATTAGCATCGCAACGAGCCAACAAACGAAATCACGATCGCATTAGCGAATCCCTCGCCAACGATCCCATTGTTCCTCTCGCAATAACACCGCTTATCTCGTCAGTTCACGTTCCATCGGGTAACACTGGATCGCGGTGCAAGATTTCATAAATCAATTAATTAGAGTCGGCGCTAGCGCTCTACCGGTTGTAGCGGTCGACTGAAGAATCAACGATACGGATGATCTGAAAGAGACACACGCGCCGTCAGCCACGGTCAACGCTGACGTTAAACGATATCGCGTCCTCGCGTGGTCCCTCCGCGGGCGAATCGCACGCGCATAAATTGCATTCCGATAACACCGAATTAACTCTATCTGTTCGCCGCGTTTATCAACTGCGGCCCGCTGATAGACCCGGTCAATCCGGCCTGGATCGTGGATAACGAACGCTTCGTCGCTGTCATTGGTGTCGTCGCAGGTAGTTTTATGCATACATTCCGAACTCTCAACCCTTTGAGTGTTAAATACTCCCAGTCGAGTATTTTTAATACTTAACTGCTTATGACTCAACTTATTCCAATCGCACTCCCGAAAGGCTCATTTTAGCGCGGATGCATCGCTAATGAATTAATTACAATGATTTTCTTCGCGTAATTGATAGTTTAACCCTGTGAGTACTGTGGACGCATATATGCGTCTGACGAAAGTTGCTCGTAGGGACCATGGACGCATATATGTGTTTATCAATTTTTGTTTCCTTCACCTTATGACTTTTTCCGTGAGCACACGTTTCGACGTCAACCTTTTAGTGCTGACGAAAATTACTCGTAGAGACAATGGACGCCTATATGTGTTTGTCAATTTTTGTTTTCTTCACCTTATGACTTTTTCCGTGACCACACATTTCGACGTCAACCTTTTACTGCTGACGAAAGTTGCTCGTAGGGTCCATGGACGAAAATATGCGTTTGCCAATTTTTGTTTTCTTCACCTTATGACTTTTTCCGTGACCACACATTTCGACGTCAACCTTTTACTGCTGACGAAAGTTGCTCGTAGGGTCCATGGACGAAAATATGCGTTTGCCAATTTTTTCGATCTTCCGCTTACTGCAACGCGATTGTTAGCGTACGAGTAACAATACTCCATCTCCAGCGATAGCACACTTAGATCAAGAGTATTCAGCGCTCAAAGGGTTAATATTTCTTTACTGTATATATATAATATCGCTCGAAACAGTCACCTTCGTGCAAAGAAACATTCCAAAGTTTACAGACCAAGCATGTAAACGCCGATTAACCCCTTGACATACGAATTAAATGGAACTTGATGCGACCGAAAAATACCATTTAATTTCGCTCAACTGAACGGTTACATGAAGACTGAGAAAGAGTATATTTGATTTTGAAATTTGGATTTTTCATTCAGATTGATGTTAATAAAGAACATCTAAATAATATTAAAAAATAATAATCGACGCACGAGTGAAGCAACTATGTAATCTAATTGTATACTGCACGGCGTCCGCCGAAAAAAGCGCTTGACGAGTTTGACTCGTCAAAGTCTACAGTGGCCCGTAAAATGAATGACGAGTGAGACTCGTCATTGTATGTCAAGGGGAACGGGTTGTGTGGCGGTGGGGCAGTCTCTGTGGCTGTCCCCTACCACAATACAACCCAAGATTAAAACTTCCTTATTTATTTATTTATTATTAAACTTCCTTATTTATTATTGATTAAAACTTCGATCCTCGGGCGAGTGATCCGATGAAAAGGTGACGCCGGCGGTTGTTCCAGGTCCAGAACCGAGGCGGTTTCGTTGGAAAGAGTTTCGGAGTCCTCTTCCCCAGTTTGGGAGGGGGGCGGGAGGTATAAGCTAGCGCTCAAGGTACTCCTTCCACCCAGTGGGTTGGCCGATACACCAGATGTATGTCAAGGGGTTAATAGGCTTCCAGTCGGTAAAGTGTTAACACGTTCAGTGCGGCGCCAATATTCCTGTCCTTTCCGTTCAGCCGGCGAGCGTTCAAGTAGTTTTTGGGATGGAGGGATTGAATAAAGGATTACTTCGTTTCAAATTTTTCCTCTGGGCTGAACAAATACAGACAATGCACTCGTATACGCACTCCATAAGCAAACAAAGTACCGCTTTAGTCTCCGTGTCATCCGTACTGTCAACTTACAAACAACGCCCGGTGCACAATAGCTAATAAGGTGTTACAGCTAAGACAATCAGCGTCAGCTCATTTCGTCAAGCTATTTCTCATCTCCGCGCTTATGAAAACGTGTAACTGTACGAAGCGCCGGCATCTCCTGGCTCTACGCGGGCAATAACGCTCGCAAGGCGCTCGAGCGTTGTGCTGCGACGCTAATTCAAAGTTGCACGAGACATTAGGTTGTACCGGGGCAATAAAATCTCCATTTCCCGCAGGACGCAGTCAACTCGGCATGCATATTTAACGCTGAGACAACACGTCGAAGGAAGGAAAAGGCTCGCGACCCACGTCTATCCTCCGATTCTCGTCTCTTTTCTCTTCACCGTCTCTTTCAACCCTCCCTACGGGCCCCTTCACCCCTTTCATCCGCACCCTCTGCATTCCATCGGGGCGAGTCTCCTCGGATTAAAGACACGTTCGCGGTGCTGTTCGACGTCGCAAGCCCCACGACGACGGTAATTCCCCGTGTAACCGGGCGATTATGAAGTAAAGCGACTTTCAGCTAGAGAAAACTCTCCCCCCTTTCGCGACCTTTCTCGGGGCTTGGTCGCCGGAAGCCCCTCTCGATTATATCTGACGGCGATATTCTCTCTCCTGCTCTCTCTATTTCTCGTCCCGTCTATGTTAACACGCGTTTGCCGAACTAAAAGGGTCCCGCAGATATTTACCGTGCACTCTCCGAAATACGTTTCGGTTCTACGTTCGGAAGAAACTAGCCCTGGAAAGCTTGCTGCTTAGCTCATGAATTTTCATCCGGCCCACGCACCGAAGATTAACCCGTTCCCTTTGATGGTACAGATGTCTGAGCTGACGAGAGGGTGTCGGTGTGTCGTGTCGCTTCGTTATGACGATTGCGCGTAAGCTGGGCGGAGAAAGGTTTGTATTATAGTGGAAGAACAGGGGCACGTAGTGAAGCACTGTTTAGTAATTTATTTATTTGGTGGATAATGTGGTCTTTTAATTATTTTTGAGAACATCAAGCGTTGTAAGAATTTTGTTCTGGAAGGAATTATAAGCAATTAGTAGCGGTTATTTTGTTTGCCTTTAAAGTTTCACTTCTTTGAATTTCAATGACGTAAAGGATAGTATCATATTATTTTTAAATAACAAATGTGTTTTATAATTATTGTACACTTTCAAGCAAACTAGTTACTTCTCTAAATACACTCCCACAACGTTTAGTATTTTTTTCAAACCTATCGTTCAATAACGCACACCACCGTATGATCAAGAACAAATTTCAAGTTACTCGATCCCTGTTGAATTTATTTACCGCAACGATCTTTAAAAACTGACAGATATTAACCGTATTCAAACCAGCTGCTTCTGCAACGCGCAAAACGCTCGTATCACTGCACCGGAAGCATCAGCCATCTTCGTACCATAAAGTTCCGCGTCCCAGCGACCGCGTAAATTTCAGCCCGTGCTCAAGCCAGGGTACTTCAATGTTACACAACAGGCGTGTACGTACGCTGGTTGGTAATTCGGAAATTTCGCGATAAACCAGCGGAAGGGTTACGACAGCTTGCGTCTGTTCGCGAACTAGGCTAAAGACGTAACGCGTGCGACCGGTAGCTCGGTTGCACGTTTCGGAACCAATCATTCCGCGGACGTGTAAATCTGGGCGTGCTCAAGGGAGAAAAAGAGAGACAGAGAGAAAGAGAGAGAAGAATAGAGAGACAAAAGAATAGATAGAGAGATGAATAGTGAGAGATGAATAGTGAGAGAGAAGAATAGATAGAGAGATGAATAGTGAGAGATGAATAGTGAGAGAGAAGAATAGAGAGAGGGGAATAGAGAGAAAGAGAGAAGAATAGAAAGAGAGAGGAATACAGAGAGATGAATAGAGAGAGGGAAATAGAGAGAGAGAAGAATAGAGATAGAGGGGAACAGAGAGAGAGAAGAATAGAGATAGTGGGGAGAAAGAGAGTGAGAAAGAGGAACACGGAGAGGTGAAGAAAGAGAGAAGAAGAGGAACAGTGAGAAGGGGGAGAGTGGGGGAAGGGGAACAGAGAAAGAAGGAGAAAGAGGAACAGAGAGAGGGAGAGGGTGAGATGAAAGGGAGAGAGTGAGTTCAGCCGAAAGTTGGCTCGTTACATATGTAACGCGAGAGCTTGTCCATGGATGCGCGTTTCACTTATGGTCCAGCGTAAAACCGGACATAACATTCTCTTTTTACGACTGCCTAGCTGGCCCGCGCGTGTTTCTTGCCCCCGCGACCACAGAGGACGCGTGCAATTTCGATGAAACGTCGGGGAAAGGGGTAGGGTCCGTTCTTTGTTACATTCATTCGTCGAAACGATCCGTTTCCGTTTTCTGTGCCCGCCCAATCGAGAGATAGGAAACGATATCGTTCGCAGAATCGCGTTTCATCTTCTATGAAAACTAATCGACTTCTCATTCTTTTGTATTGACATTCAATACAAAATTATAATTATTGTCAGAAGAAAGGACGTTAACCCCTTGACATACTAATAAAACGGAATTTGTTGCGTCCAAAAAATACTGTTTAATTTGGTTCAACTGAACAGTTATGTGCAAGCTTAAAAACACAACATTTTATTTTGAGATTTGCATTGCTATGTAACGTAACATTTAATTAGTTTGACATGTTAAGTAACATTATAAAATAATAAATTAGTAGTTCTGTAAAGTATGAAACATTTCAAAACATTCTGGAATATGTAGACAGTTCTTGACGTCTTGAAGACGTCAATGTCTACAATGGCACATGAAATGAATGACGTCTCCTAAACGTCATTGTATGTCAAGGGGTTAACAAGCTTCCGTTGAGTGAAGGGTTGAATACAATTCAAAATACTCATTGCAACGTTCTCTAGCATTCAATGCAAGATTATAATTATTGTCAAAAGAAAGGACGTTAATAAGCTTCCGGTGAGTGAAGCGTTGAAATGGGCCACGCATGCAACAGGGACAGATCCGTCTGCTCCTCTGCGTGGTCATTGGGATTTCATTCCCGAGAAACGGGAGATGTTCGTGTCGGGGACGACGCGGCTCGTTTATGTCACGCGAAATTCGGCGCCGCGGATTTTAGAAGGCCGAATATTAACGTGTCCGCTGACGCTTCGTGTTCCAGGGCTTGTCCGGCCTGTAGTGGAACGAATGAGTACGCGTTCCTCTGACATGTTTAGTAGGTTCTGCGTGTTATGTCCGCGTGACGTTGGTCGAAGAACGAGACCTGCTCTGGTGTTGAGCAAGGAGAAATGGCGATGGTCCTGAATATTTGGGACAGCTACGTCTCGTTTCAGATAGAATATTTAAAGATGAGCCCCTTGTTGTGGATCGAATAAAGAACCCCTTAATTTGTAGTTTCTATTTATTTATAAGTCTTTATTTAATACCTTATTCTTTATACATATTCTTAATCCTAACACTTAACACTAATTTTTCACCTTCTTCATTAAGCCACGCTTGAACCACATTTATCCATTACTTGATGTTCAATTTTTTAACTTGCGTCTCTGACTCTCGTACATCGCGCCTAAGACGAATCTCCAGAATTATTGGGTAGTTCACATTGCGACCACTCCAACAGAGCCTTATCGTATTAGGTTTATACAAAAATTTCCATTCTTTGTCATTATTTATTACTATTGTGCATGTTGAGAAGTGAAAGAGAGAGAAGGAGAAAGGGAAAGGGAAGGCGGTGTGTTTCGTCCTGGGCCTGTTAGTACTCATCAGTAAGGCTTACCTAGCAAGACCATGTCTTATTTAGACATAGAGATAGGAAAGGTCAGATCGGAACTCGTATATACAGGGTGCTCGGACGAAGGTGGGAGAAAATTAAAGAGGTAACTCTATGCAATATTCTAAGACGAAAGTCAAGAGTAACAATATTGCGTTTGATGCTTTGTTTATTAGTTATAAACAACTAAAGAAACGGGCTAATTTACGCCTGACAGCAGGCAAACGGGGCAACACGGTAGGTAACGTCGCTGGCTGTACAGTGATGCTCTACTTGCCTGCTCTCAGGCGCAAAATATCCCGTTCTTTAATTGCTTATAACTAATAAACAAAGCGCCAAACGTAATATTGTTACTTTTGATTTTCGTCTTAGAATGTTGCATAGAGTTGCCTCTTCAAATTTCTCCCAGCTTCGGTCAAATACCCTGTATATAGAAACCACGAGGGACTCGAGCACTTGTGAGAAAGGTTAATCCTTCTAGTTAATCCTTAGTTAGTCTCAGTTAATTCTTCCTAGTGGCGAGGGCATGAAGGTCGCCACAATATTAAGGTGTATCCATCTGCTTTCTGTTACATCTTAAAATTTTTTATGGCCACTGATACGTGAAAATTATGGTTAGAAAGTAACCGTATTAATTAACGAATGATGGAAGGTTTTATTTATACAAATCTGAAGAATAATGAATAATTTGTCTTAGTTTGTTAAAATAAGATATCATTGGATAATACAGTAAAGTCCAAAGATTTTTGTTCAAAAGCTGCTATAACATATATAAAGAATACAAATAGTATTTGAATATATTTGCAAGGAAAGAGGTCTTAAAACATTTTAGCATACACAACATCGAAACGTTTTCTTTCCCTTTTCAAATCGATTTCATCAACCAACCCGTACAATCGTAAAGAACTCGGAATCACCGAATTTGGTTTCCAAAAATTTTACATCTTCGTATTTCGGGACCCATCCCTGCCAAGACCGATCGGTATTCCTTATACGATCGGTTAAATGCAATGGATCGCGTTCCGTGAGGTCGAGCGACAAAATGGCGTCCACCGGTTCCCCACAACTCGGAATCAATCTTTCTCAACGCGAATCCTTCCCTTCCTTGAGCCGTCGTTTGCCTTCTCTTTACCAAGAAATCGATGCGCTTTTACGAGTCCTCATCGATTGTAGGTCGCGTTGGTCCTCTGCCGCGTGATTGGATCGTAAACCAACTTTTATATACCTTACGGGTGCAGCTTCGGGATATGCAAATGGCTGGTGGTGCGGGATCCTATCCTCGTTTTATTCCTTTTCTTCTTTGTATTTCTGTGTGTATTATATTTCTTTCTTTTTTTCGCCTTTTGCCATCTTACCCGTTCGATTTTCCATTCCTCTCTTCTTTGTATTTCTGTGTGTATTATATATTTTTTCACCTCTCTCCATCTTGCTCATTCGATTTTCGTTTTTTTTTTCATTTTCTTTGTATTACTGTGTATATTATATTTCTTTTTTCACCTTTCTCCGTCTTGCCCGTTCAATTTTCCGTTCTTCTCATTTTCTTTGTATTTCTGTGTATATTATATTTTTTTTTTCACCTTTCTCCATCTTGCCCGTTCGATTTTCCGTTCTTCTCTTCTTCCTTGTATTTCTTTTTTTTCACCTTTCTCCACCTTGGCCGTTCGATTTTCCGTTCTTCTCTTTTTTGTATTTCTGTGTGTATTATATTTTTTTTTCACCCTTCTCCACCTTACCCGTTCGATTTTCCGTTCTTCTCTTCGTCCGCTTTGCGTTTATCCGCTACCGTTCCCGTTCCTTTGGCCGGAAACTCCGTTTTGCTCGCAGCCGAGCGTGTGTGCCCAAGCATATTGCCGAGCATAAAATATATTTAAGCGAGTACACACGCGTAACAGCGGCGGGACGCGATGTCGGGGCGATCGCAAAATATTATTGCACGCGGGGATAAAAGGAGCGACTGCGCACGAAGGAATACGCTTTTGCTGTTCTCCTCGGTCCTCGAAGTGAGATTATACTGCTTGATAGAGGTTAATATGCAATTATTCAAATCAGAAATTAACCAATACAAATATAATAGAAGTAACATGTGTATTCAAAAGTTTAAATTACCAACGTTTCACATTTTAAAAATCCTAAAAATCCTTTGCTCTTGAAAGGCGACTCTCAGTCACCAAACGATGATTTCGCAAAATGTTCAAATCCAAAGGGTTAATGAATAAATTTTACTATACTGTTTAACTAAACTAAATTTAGTTCAATACGAACGAATCTTAATAAACAATTTGGCGCTTGAAAATCTTTGAAATTAGTATTATTGGACGACTATGAGTTGCTTCCCGAGTGCAAAGGGTTAATAAACATCCCTCTTCATAAACAACGAATTTATGCAACTAATACACATCAGTGCAATCTTATCTGTTTCAAGAAACAGAAGTGTAACGTTTATTCGAACGAGAAATACGTTTATTTCACCTTCTCGATTCCGTAAGTAACCGTGACCCAGTTGCGCACACCGTGCAATCGTCCCCCGGACATTAATGCTTACGTTGAGTCCGGGACAATTTGGTCTGCAGAATGGATCGTAAATCCCGAGTAACGACCCTGAGGCACTCGGTGCTCAGTCAAGGCAAACTGATATTTACAGTGTGTCCCGCTGCAGGAGGCATTCGTTTTCCGCGCAATTGCAGCGGGAAGAACAGCGGTTTACCTCGGAACGATAACGGTTCCGTGCGACCGCAACATCTCGCCTTCGTCGCGATTTTTGCTTAAACGAACGTGCTATTAACGAACGCGCATTTTTGAGTGGTTGCTAGAAACACCCGAGTCGCAGCTTTGACTACAGAATATGTTTAAGCACTTCCTTTGAGCTGGTCTATTAGTTTCTTCGAAAGGGGTCCTTTATTTTTGTACAGTTTGATAAAGATAGGACCTTTAGGAGCAGAGAAAGCTACGTTGCTTTCTGGAAAAAGGACTGTGATTGACCACACAGAACTTGTTCCTTATTAAATAATATAAGAATCCTTATATTATTTCATTATTGTAGTCCATTCAGTTACTGTGTCCATTAATCATCCAAGGTATATTGGTATATAATACTCATAGGTGTGAAATAAAAAGAAGGGAATGACAAGTGTATTATTAACACGTTCTCTACCATATATGAGGCGTTTTGATTTGTGTGCTCTAGTCCAGCACCACACATATATATCAGTTTGAAAAATTGGTTGTTTTGCTTATTTAGAATGTTATAATATCCTAAAAAGACACTTGTTAATTGGTGACATATTCTAACGAAAAACATTCTTCTCAGACCCTGAGAGCGAACGTGTTAACCCTTTGCACTCGAGAGGTGACTATTAGTCGTCTAATGATACTAACTTCGAAAATTTTCAAATTCGAAATATTTACTAGTATTCGCCTATATTAAATGTTATTTAGTTTAGTCAAGTGATATACTAAAATTTACATATACGACTATTTAACCTCTGAAATTGACTAATAAACTTAACTAAAGTCTACAAATTTGTGAAACTATCATTTGGTAACGGACAGTCGCCTCTCGAGTGCAAAGGATTAATTTAATCCAGTTCTCGTTCGTATCGTGGAACATTTACTCCAAAACTTTTCGAGAAATCGGTCTTTCTTTAAAAATAATTTCTAACATGCATGTTTGCCGCCTCTCCCTCCAACAAACCCGCGAACTGTGATAAATTATTCGTCGCCAAGCACTTCTCTCCTGGATTCCGTAGAACTCGAGTTCTGCTCATCGGCCGAGATTATTACCGATCTTGTTGCCGGATAAAGGTTATTGCCGGGCGAAAGGTTAACGCCATGGCGGGTCGTTCGCTACGATAGCGTTCAAGGCAATTTAACGGAACGAACTTGAAGGTACAAAGCATGGAATGCTCGCGAGCGGAACGAGGTGAACTATGGCGAAGCTTGTTCTCTCTTTGGGAGCGAATTAGCGTTCCTTCTGCGTAACTGGCCCCTTCTGTCGGTGTAACTTGTTCTTAGGAATCCACGATTTAATGCTGCTCAGTTATACAGGAAATTTGTTCTCCACGATTTTTGTAGATCGGTTGTTTTTAAGGTTTTCGTGAAATCCTTGGTTCGATAGGTTATCGTCATGTTTTAAAATCTTTATTGTCAGTTGTTAAATTTAACCCTTTGACTGCGGAGCGCTCTTGAACGAATCCATCAATATGGACGGCGAGTTTTTCGCTTGTCAGTCGCTCTGACTTGTCCACTGACTAGTGACCAAAACAGTACCCGGAAATCTGATACCATTCTTAGGGTTTAAAAAATAATAATGGCAAATAATAATAGCATATTTAATTGCTAGGTTGCATAGGACAATAAATTCCATGTTGAATTAATCGGTAAAACAGTAATAAAGGTGTTATAGTAACAAAATACAGAGGGCGTATATAATGATGGATTTGTGAGGGCGTATATATACGCCTTTCGTATATATTGATGGACTTATGAAGGCGTATATATACGCCTTTAGCAATCAAAGGGTTAAATAGAA
Organism: Tetrapedia diversipes; assembly: GCA_033822845.1. Lineage (NCBI taxonomy): Eukaryota > Metazoa > Arthropoda > Insecta > Hymenoptera > Apidae > Tetrapedia > Tetrapedia diversipes. The sequence continues at coordinate 87,599 of JAOPTO010002259.1, forward strand.
AGTTGCGGAGATCCGATAATCTGTACGAATGCTAGGAATGGGCAACAAGGGTATTCGGGATGAATAAAACAACTAGAGGCCTGTTCTCTTTGAATTCCGCTGAGTGACTAGCTTTACTATCACCTGGCCATCCTCGCGTTCACTGGGTCGGGGGTCAGTCTGAAAACTATTTGCCCCGACCGTCACACCTTTAGATGAGGAGGCACAAACTATAATTATGTTTTTCAAATGGAACATCAGTCGTTATCTACTATATTGATTAACCCTTTGCAACTCGGCTGTCCCCTCTCATGGGACATCGTAATCCTAGCATATGATAGTTTCGCAAATTTTCAGACTTTAGTTCAGACCCGGACGTTAAATAGTTATATATGTAAATTTTAATATACGACTTAATTAAACTAAATGAAGTTTAATATACGTGAATCATAGTAAATATTTCGAATTTGAAAATTTTTGAAGTTAGTATCATTAAACGACTAACGGTCACCTCTCGAGTGCAAAGGGTTAACATTTCTGAGTTTTATTCGACGTTTCGCGTGATCCTTGGTTCGATCAGGTTATCGTTATGTTTTGAAATCTTTATTGTCAGTCGTTATCCACTATATTGATTAACATTTCTGAGTTTCAACCCTTTGAACGCTGAATACTCTTGGCCTTAGTGCTTCGAAGAGACGGCGATCTATCGCTGGAGATTGGGTATTGTTACTTGTACACTGACAATCGCGTTACGGTAAGCGAAAGATTTAAAAAATTGGTAAACACATATTTTCCATGATTCCTACGAGCAATTTTCGTCAGTGCTAGAAGGTTAACGTCGAAATGTGTGGCCATGGAAAAAGGGATAAGGTGAAGGAAACAAAAATTGTCAAACGTATATATGCGTTCATAGTCCCTACAAACAACTTCTATCAGACGCACATATACGTCCATAGTACTCAAAAGGTTAAAAAGCTCGAAGCTATGCTGCAGACTGGACTTTCAATTTTACTATTCTCAGGATTTAAAAATTTTACAACGACGAAAGCAAAATTTACACTATTTTGGATTATAAACGCATTGATACTTAATTACATTTATAACAATATTGCCAATAATTAAAAAATTTGGTGTACTTAAATGTTTACAACATTCAAGGTTGTTGTACTTAATATTAATGTGAAAATGTTTATATATCCGGTTTTTTTTATAATACTACTGTGGTGCAATGGTTGAGAAACGTGTGCAAGTGAAAGTCGGTGTTTTCTTAATTTTAATTCAACAACCTCGAACCCGACCGTGAAACAGCGTCTTCTACATGTCCCAGTTGAGCATTTATGGAAATATAATTTCTTCCTCCTGTATCCTTTATTCACAAGTCGCAGTGCGGAAGAACGTAGCTGGCTGAGCCGAGGATCGTGCCGGAACTTGAACTCGTCGAGTAAGTTTCTAAGAAAGTGTTTCAAAGGTTAATCGAGTAACGTCGAAGGTGCGTTTCCCACCTGACTATTTCAATTAGCCGCGCATGTAAGGACTTCGCTAAGTGTACTCGGGAATTGTTCGAGTTGAATGAAATTCTTGCAGAAAAAAATCGAAAATATTGGGTGGAAATAGTTCCCAGTATCGATAAAACATCGTTTAGAGAAATTTTTACAATAGAAAAGACGAATGTTTAATATTTTTTTAAAGTTGCTACGTAAATACATAATTACTAAAATTTTACAAAACTTGATGATCATCGTCTTAGAATATTCCCTCGTTCGATCGATTATACAAAAAGCTACTTATTGTTAAAGAATCTTACTCTAATTTGCTTCTACATATTTCTCAGTATTGATAAAATACCGTTTGAAACAGTTTTGACAGTGGAAAAGACGAAAGACTAATATTTTTCAAGAGTTACTACGTAAATACATAGTTACTAAAATTTTATAAAACTTGGTGATCACCGTCTTAAAATATTCCTCCGTTCGATCGATTATACAAAAAGATACTTATTGTTGAAGAATCTTACTGTAATTTGCTTCTACATATTTCTCAGTATTGATAAAATACCGTTTGAAACAGTTTTGACAGTGGAAAAGACGAAAGACTAATATTTTTCAAGAGTTACTACGTAAATACATAGTTACTAAAATTTTATAAAACTTGGTGATCACCGTCTTAAAATATTCCTCCGTTCGATCGATTATACAAAAAGATACTTATTGTTGAAGAATCTTACTGTAATTTGCTTCTACATATTTCTCAGTATTGATAAAACACTGTTTAGAGAAATTTTAACACTGGAAAGGACTAATATTTTCCAAGAGTTATTACGTAAATACATAGTAATTAAAATTTTACCAAACTTGATGATCACTGTCTTAGAATATTACCTCTTTCGATCGATTACAGAAAAAGCTACTTATTGTTAAAGAATCTCATCCTAATTTGCTTCTAAGTAGTTCTCAGTATTGATAAAACACCGTTTAGAGAAATTTTAACAGTAGACAAGACGGAAGACTAATATTTTCCAAAAGTTACTAACAATAAGTAAATACATAGTTACTAGAATTTTACAAAAACTTCATGATCACCGTCTTATAATTAAAATATTCTCTCGTTTGATTAACTATACAAAAAACTACTTATTGTTAAAGAATCTTAGCCTAATTTACTCCTTTTACAACTCTTTACTCCTCCTGATACCAATTCTAATTTACATGTTACTAATTAGTGTAATAACAAATTGCTCCGACACAAAGAAAGGTGATTCAGATGGATAAAGACAAAAGTTCTGCAGATGCTTTCAGTCGTCGAACACGAGGAGGAGTTTCGTTCGAAAGATACTTAAAACCATCGAGCCAATTGCAGGGAAGCAGATAAACAGAAAGAAGCAACAATCTTTACAAATACCCGTCAGCTGTTGCAGTAACTGTTGTTCCAGCACACAGAACGCCGCCGCGATTCTCCCCCGACAATAAGTAGCAATCCTTCGATCGTTTCGAGTCAACGTTTCACAGCAATTACCGTTTATAAACCAAAACGAAAAACGTCCTCGTCGTTTCCGCTGACATTTACTTCGGTTATTTGCTCGGCTCTCCTCGAAACCGGATATTCTTCCAGTTTCGCCGAAAGCGGGTCAGTGTGGGTTGGCTCGCGACCGTAGTACCGGAGAAATGTTGGAAAAACTTATCGTCAAACGGGGAACAAGAGGTTATCACACGGGAAAAATGGCGGATTTTTCCGGTCGTTACCGAGAGCAAGAACCACACCTCGTGGTTTACGCGTTAATGGCGTAGTCCGCGGTTATCTACCGGTCAGGAGGAAGGAAACTAAAACGGGCAGGTAGAAAACAGCGTGAATTGTTCGCGATGGAGGAACGAAACAAGGTCGGGTGAAGGAAGGAGAGGGAAAATAAGGAAGCATGGAAACTAGGGAAAGGAAAAATAAGGTGAAATAATGAGAGGAAGTGGATTTATCAGCGGGACTACCTATTATACTCGTGTACTTTTTTAACAATGGAAATGAAATGGGTTGAAGTTAATCTTTGGTTATCTTTACTAATTTTTGCAAGGTACTGAATACCTACCAACGACACGGTGTCAAAGACATTGTTGATGTCTAATTATTCCTATCAGCAGTGCAATTCTTTCTGTTTTGAATAATATAGGGATCTCTCAACACGACAATGACAATGACAATGAACCTTTGACTATAACGTATACATATCAAAACTCGAATACGAATAATTATAGTGTAGAAAGTGTCTTATGATTATTATTATTAGTAGTATTATTATTAATATAATTAGTATTATTATTAATATTATTATTATTGTTATTGTTATTACTGTTATTACTATTGTTATTACTGTTATTACTATTGTTATTACTATTATTGTTATTGTTATTACTATTATTGTTATTGTTATTACTATTATTGTTATTGTTATTACTGTTATTATTATTGTTATTACTATTATTAATATTATTGGTATTATTATTAGTATTATTATTATTATTATTATTACTTTTATTATTACTATTACTATTATTAATGTGATCGATAACAAAAGTATACAGTACACAGTAATTCCTAACTTATAAATACCGACAATATAACTACTTCTAATCCAACTCTGCCTCAAGGTTCTATATTCAACTGTCAATTCTTTATGCAACTCTACAGTTCGGTTTTTCGTTCAACACTGATCCCTGTTTCCTCGAGGAAACCGTCCCCAGTTTTCTCCTCTCTCACCACACAGTCACATTTTTCGTCTAGTCACCCTCACTTTCATCTTTTCCGTAGCGATTCTTAAAACTACATTTCCCTAAGTAATCTAGAACTACGATACTACGATGGTTTAGTAGTATAGAGAAACTACGCGATTTATGAAAGCCTATGACTCGGATACGGGGTCAGTGGAGACAGATCAAAAGCTGTTTTCATAGAAATCGAATGGTTACGCGAGGACTTGTTGGGAAATGTGATCTCTGTGGTGGCGAGTGCAGGGAGACCATGGCAAAGGAACGAGGGACGGTCGTAATAGCGGTGTAATAGTCACTGGGCGAAGGTAAAGGTGGAAACAAACCGAAGGAGGCAGGGAAAGTGGAGCTTTCGTAAGCGAGGCGGCCATTTGAAGAACGAATCCAGGCCGAGATGAGGTTTCACCGGTCCCTCGTAACCGTTTAATTATCCGGCAGATACTCTCTCTCTGACCTAGACTTAACAGCACCCTCGGCAAACTTTTTAATTACTCGGAACCCTCTGTGTCTGGCCGTATTCCTCTGCAACTTTCGTTCTTCAACCTCTGGCCCGACTTGCGAATGTTCGATTGAAATTTTGAAGCAGACCGCCGCCCGGTATCAGTTGAGAGAAAAATTTGATTTTCCTTTTCATTTTCAAAGATAATGTCGCGTCCTAAAATGTTTTTTCACGACTGTCGTCCGCCGTGTTGTACTTTGGACGACTAGTTTCATGAATCGACTGGGAATCGTATGATAGCGAAGTCTTGTTAGAGACTGAGTTCTGATTTTAGCAGCAGACTTGATTTAATTACAATCAACTCTTTCAACTTTTTATAAACTCTTAGCGGCACGTGGTCGGATCGAGAAGTGAGTCGGTATGTGTAAGATAAAGACCATTTCTTGCATTTGTTTTATTTTGAATGGTCCTGTATGCAAATGTGTGCTTTTCTGGGTTTTTTTATTTGGCCTTTCAAGTATTTTGTTTCATTTTGGCAGTTAGTTATTAGTTAGTCATAATAGAGGCTTTGTCGAATGAGCAACGGCATATGCTCAGACTCCTCTATTTTACCGAATTCTTCTATAAATATATATATATATCATACTTTGTACTTTTATTTTTAATAAACTTTTAACTGATAACATGGGAGTTATCAATTACAATAGTATGTAGAACAATGGTCATGTCAGACTACTTAGAACACCACGTGATCAGAGACAAACAAATACACATAGATTTTGGGATTATTAGCATACATACTTTACAACAGTTCTTTATTTCAAAAAATTATGGAACTTAAAGATAAGAAGTAAGTGGGATACACGAATATTAAAACAAACTGTATAACTTTCTTAATATTTATTTAAACGAACGAACTTTAGCATAAGGAAAGTAACTATTCTGTTATTTGAAAATTCTTTTATTCTAACATTTTTGTCACTCTATTAGGCTCTAATGTGCTTAGAATCGTCTTAGAAATAAAAGAATCTTTATTCCTTCTGGATGTCATTTATACCCGCGAAGTTTACGAAATTCACGAAGTGGAAGATGGGACTGACAACCGACCAGGCATCGACCTTTTCTTGGATTTGTTGATGATCGTAGGTGACCGACACCAAACGAAAATAGCGTTCGACCGTTCATGGAACCGAGTTCAATGTCCGGTGTGTGTTTACAATTCTCGCGGAAGCTAGTAGGAACGATTGCGTGGCGACAGAGAACAGTGTTATTTACGGGCGAAAACAGAGAGGTTAAGAGTGAACTGCGGATCGCTTGAAAACGAGTGCGTGTTAAAATGAATATTGGATTGTAATTTGCCCTCTATTAAAGTATACGAAACAACTTTTTATCGTTCGTATTCTACTTTCGAATAGATTAATGCCCGAAATGAAATGCTAACTGAGTCGAGTGGTCTCTTGTATTACCAGAGCTTGCGTGTCGAAAGTGTGTTGTGAGATTTTCCTTCAAAAATCTGTCAAATTTTCTTTTGCTCGAGCTTTTATAATATTAAACTATGACTGTGTGAAATTATCATTTGTTATCTGTGCGCGGATGTGTCGTGGTGTTGAAAACATATTCTCCCTCTTTTTGATGAGTCGTCTTCTTCGATTTTGGAAGGCCAGCTGAAATTAAGGGTGAGTTTTATTGAAATAAGAGTGATTTGTGTTTGAGTGAGAGAGAGAGAGAGAGAATTATTTTTGTACTTTGATAAATTATTACAATAACAAGTTATTTATATAAATATATTCCTATGAATCTCAATTGATTAAATAAATTATTAGTTATTTATAAATATATAGGAATATAGAACTAAAATTTATACAATAATAATTATTTAAATTATATGTATATAAATTAATACATATAATGTATATAAATATTTATAAATCTAAATGTAATGATTTATATACAAAGTACAATTTTAATAATTACTATATTAAGAAACCTATAAGATGAAATATTATTCTCCTCCATAAAGTCGACTAATAAAAAGTTTGCGTAATCAAAGACAGAAAGTATAAGTGAGATCTGAGGAAGTAGATTGTTTTCACCTCCTATATTCGCAATACTCATTTTTAATTTTTATTCTTTCTTTCCAAAATATAATATTATTATAAGAAATCCTTGAAGGGCTTTTCCAATAATTTTAATAACCACCTTCAAATTCGTTGAAAACGCGAATCTCTTGCTGACTCAATGTTATAATACTGTCCAGCACGCGTTTCACCTGCAAGCCCACGTGCCTTAACTACCCCTGCGATAAACCATTTTGGAAAGTTCCGCGTGGTATCCCGTTACAACCGTCAACACGCCCACGTTTCCGTTCTTTATACTTCCATTTTCGTCGCGTCCTCTCTCAATGGTAGATAGTTAAGTTAACCGCGGTGAAATTGCGATCGAGTCTCGGAACGGTCGTCTATTTCACTGAAATTTCCCGCGTTACCCGGAAGTGGATTTGTTTTAATGCCTTTCATCGCGCCCCTCCCGCACCCCGCCGGATTAAATGTTTGCGCTTAACGGCGTCATTTGAAGGTAATTACGGTTTCCACGCGGGCGAGATACAATTCCGCGCGGGTTGAGCGTTCGGCAACCCTTTGAGAGCCGCCTGTACGTCTCGCCAGGCAACGCGAGTATTTCAATGTTCATCTTATTATCCGGGATCCGGGCCACAAAAGCTTCTGTTTCTATCGAGGAATACCCGGGGTGTGCAAACGACAAACACTTCTCGGCTGGTGGAAATAAAACGACTCGAAATTATGTTGCTTTTCTCGGTCCTTGAAGAATAGAGAAGAAAAAGGGGTGTGTTGAGTGTAAGCGGGGCTGATAAACACAAGCGATTCGTGAAATTCACAAAAAAATTCGTGAAGCTGGAAAATGATGGCGTTTGATACCATAAGCCTTCATAAGCTTATCATAAGCATTCGTAAGCTTGTCACAAACCTTTTTCAAAGACATACATTCTCTATTCCACTATTTTGCGATCATGAAGTCTTGAACGCATATAAGAACGTTCTATTTTTACTCTTTTTAGTAGAATGGAATGACAGGGCTTAGGTGTGAATAAAATAAAGTGAAGTGATTAGAATATAATAAATATATTGTCGTGGATCGAATAAAGGACCCCTTTTTCTATTATTATTACTTAATTATAATGCTTTATTTCTAACCTTATGTAATACATTTTAATTCTAACACTTTACTATTGTGGACACCTCTTGCATCTTGCGTCGCATCATCATTACTTTCTTGTTTCTTCTCGCGCTTCCCACTCTCACACCTCATACTTAAGGCGAATCTCTATAATTAACGGGTAGTCCACATTGTGATCATCTAACATATATATTTAAAAAAGTTTAATGATAATAACTTAAATGACTTTACAGCTACTACGTTCTTACTTTCTTCAGAATCACATTCTGTTTGCCTTCACAGTCAAACTCTTTCTGCCACACGCTCGCATTTTTCCCGTCATAGATTTTTTTGTGGTGACATGGAACCTCTGCGGGTGTTCTATGGGGCTGCATCAAACACTTTACAATAGGACCTGAACGTCGGTCTGTTCTTCGGCCCAAACGGCCAGCCGACCTTCATTACCACGGGTATTTGATTGCAGCCTGATTAGAATCCGGGAAACATTCGCAGAGTCCCTTGCATGTCTCCACATTTTCAACCTCCAAATATAACATAAAAGCCGAACTTCTCTGGGCGCGCCACACAGACAATCAGCTACAGACAGTCATACAGATAGTCATCACAGTCTGTCAGTCAGTCAGTCAGTCAAACAGTTAGTCCACATCAACTCTGCATTTCTCCACAGTCTCCTACACTTCTAAATACTCATTTCCTTCCTTTCTAATCGTCAACCTTTCTCACTCGATCATACATTCGGTTACATTCACCCAAAATTTCTCAGTCGCGACGTTTTCTCAAGTGCTCATCTTTCGCGTCTTAGAAACACTCGAGTCCAAGCATTCAACTCTTCACATTTTCCTAAACTCGCATTCACTTCATTGCTGTTGTGTAGAGAGATGGCAGCAGCGTAGTAGGAGATCGGAACGTACGCGTCGATATAAATAAAGTATAGAAAATATAGTGTAAGGATGGGTTATCACAAAATAAATTAAAGTCGATTCTTCGCAGACCAATTTTATTCACAGTTTTTCACGATTCGTGTCCAGATACAAAACTCCGTTTTCATCGCGTTCAATATTATTTTCGATATATCGTTGCCGACCTGCGACAGTTGAACATGCTCGGACACGACTCCACCGCCCGACTCGCTCTTACAATAGTGTGTACAATATTCCAAAACCCACGCAACCATTTGGTAGAACAACTAACCAACCAGTACAACAAATTCCATTCCTACATGTATCAGGATCTCATATCCCTGAAGTGTCCCACGATCACGTCCAAACTCTTCTTCCCCGTGCTTCGCGAACGCCTCCCTTCTAAGCGCATCTGTGCCCAGCTTCTGACCTAGCATCGGCCAGGACAATCCCTTTAGCGATTCGGTGAAATATCGTCTCCGACAGCCATCTCTCAAGGCGGTACGCATTAGGACACGCGACCTCTTGCCCGGGTAATCGAATGAGCCGCGTTATTTCACGGCAACGCACGAAATCCACTTACAGCGCGACGCACCCTGTCTTGCGCGGCGAAGGAGGGCTGATTTTTCGAAGTCCAGCGAGGAGTAATGCCATCAGAAATACTTTCGTGAAGGGATCCCAAGGCATTTAAGGAGCAAGGGAGATACTTCGGCCTGGTCTAAGTGCACGCCAGCTAGGGTTACCACTATGGCTTGTAATATAACCCGCGGCTCCTCGACGAACAGAGAGGGGTCGCGACGTGGAACTGGTGCGACGAGGAAACGGTTACTAGGGGGTTGGAGGGGGGGAATGGTATGGGAACGTAATGGTATTTTCCAAGGAAGGGTACAAGCACGCCGATGTTTACCATCGGTTGAAAGTTTTCGGCGATTCGCCGCGATATCGCGCGGATATTCCGGGAAAAGGGGGATGAATTCTGCGTCAAATACCCAATGGCGCACCCGATGGAATTAGAATAAGTTTCGGGGAAGGAAAAATTGTGCGATCCGTAGACGTATGCATGTAGGTGTGTACGCAAGGGTGGAAGTTGAACTTTGCTGGATTGCTTCCTTGCTTCCTTTCTTTGTTCTCTGGATTGATCTCGGAAAGGAGTAAAGTATACGAGACGACGTATAGCTGTGTAGCTTGTAGATGAGTTTGATACAGTTTCGCAAATTCGATTGCACGTAGTTTTGGAAGAATGTTCCGGCGAAGGCGATAGGTACGAACTTTGCGATTGAATTGGAGCCTTCAATTTCTGTGTTGGAAGAAATGAAAATTGAAATTGTATGTCGCAATGATATCATGAATTTTAAGTAGTAGATGAAAACGCGTTTGTTACTGGGCAATTACTGTTATGGAGATTATTAATCGTTGCAAATCTAGAAACATGTAAACACATGCAGTAAATACGTGTAGCTGTCACGAAAGATTTCTTCTTATTTGTTTCATAGCAAACTTTAATACTATTCTTCTATTCTGAAATTTCATCTGAAATTTATTCCTCTTCGCACACGTGAAAGAATTAGTAACATCTCTCATTTTTCCCTACTTTCTTCTTAAACTTTTCCCATTCTCATCTTTCTCTCCAAACAGTACATTCACACAGGTATATATTTACAAATATTCCTTCTTAATATTATTATTAGATATGTTTATTAGATTATTATTAGAATCTTGACTATATAGGGACTGTTACTTATTTTAACTCAAACTCATCGTTGCACCTGTACATCCATTAATGATCTCCTACAAGGAGCATGAGTCCTCTATAACTCTTCTAGTTTCGAGTGAAAGATTATTCAATGATTCAAATTTAAGGTTTTTCAATTCGTGGGTTCGAGGAACCCCTCCCCCCTCTTAGGAGTTCTAGGGTTAAAAATAAACGGTTATAAACTTATGTGGCTGTTGTGGAGAGTGAGAGAGAGAAGGAAAAGGAATGGGAAGGGGTGTTTCGTCCGTGATCTGCTAGTATACTCATCAATAAGGCTTACCTAACAGGCCCCTGCCTTAGACATAGGGATAGGAAGAAACAGGTCAGAACTCGTATACAGGGTGTTCGGACAGCCCTGGGCTTAAATTGAAAGAGTAACTCCCTGAGACATTCTAAGACGAAAATCAAGAGTAACGATTTTGCGTTTCAGGCTTTGTTTACGAGTTATAACTAGTTGAAGATATCGTTTAATCCGGACCGTTCGACGCTTGAGCATCACTGTGGACTCAGCGACGTTACCGACCGAGTTGCCTCGGTTACCCGCTCTCAAGCGTCGAACGGCCCGGATTAAACGATATCTTTAACTAGTTATAACTCGTAAACAAAGCCTCAAACGCAAAATCGTTACTCTTGATTTTCGTCTTAGAATGTCTCAGGGAGTTACTCTTTCAATTTAAGTCCAGGGCTGTCCGAACACCCTGTATATAGGAACCGTGACCCGGCTCGAGCACTTGCGAAAAAGATACTCGCTAGCTCCCTCCTAGTGGCGAGTGTAGGAAGTTCGCCACACTTAGTACGCAACGATTAACAAATCTATCCTTCTATCCGTGAACTAGCGTCGTTGAAAAATCGAACAACACATCCGACAAACAGCGTCGGAACAAAACGATTGCTCAAAATGGAGGAGCGAACGCGCCACTCGAGACACCGCTAAGAAACGTCGCGGAACCCGTCGTCTTTCGCCCGACCTTAGCTCCTTCTTTTTCAAGCTCTCGAGCAGGCACCCGGCGTAGGGAAAGGACGGGACATCCTGCGGGAGAAGTGGTTCTCGCGGAGGGACCAGGGACACGCGAAGCGAGATCGGTCGGGATATCCAGACAAAGCTCTGGCTCGAGAGAGACATTGGTAAATTGGATTACGTCGCTCTCTCTGTTCGATGCTCTCCTCTCTCTCTCTCTCTCTCTCTCTTCAACAGCCGTGAAATTAATATCCGAAGATGAAAGAAGCTTGCGGCTCTGGTCCACACCGGCTCGCTCGTTGATTCTCGGCTCACCCTTTCCGTCTTCCCGCCCCTATTCGCCCATCTTCAACCCTCCGCCTGTCGTGGTCCTTCTCGTTCTGCCATTTACATAATATGGAATAAATCGTTGAAATTCGTCGACCCTGTGACGTTGCCTCGAGAAAAGAGAGATCAAGGGTGAAGAAGGAAGGGAGGGATGACCGTGAAATAAAAAACGCGACCCTGCGAATGTCTTACAAGCTGACGAGTACTGAAATTATAATTACAGGATAAATAGAATTATCCTATTTTTAAGACAATCTTGTATTTTATTCTTTATACATAGATGTTTGATATTTCAATGATAGATTCTATTAATATTTAAATGATTCATTATCAGTTTTATTTTAGTAAGTATCAATTTTAATTTAATCTGAATATATCGTATTCCAACTAAATACCGTAGAAAGTGTCTTATTATTATGATTATTATTATTATTAATGTGATCGATAGCAAAAACATACAGCACACAGTAATTCCTAACCTATAAATACAGGAATATAACTACTTCTAACCGAACTCGGTCACGCAACTCTATGTTCAATTCTCAACTCTTTATACAACTCTACAACTTGGTTTTTCATTCAACATTCGTCTTTTTCTCCTTCGAAAAAAATCTTTATAGGCCTTTCCTTAAGGGAAGAGCGAGAGATGGGACTCAGGTGTGAATAAAATAAAAGTGAAGCGATTAGAATATTAATAAATTTATATTTAAAGCAATTTATCAGTAACAACTTAAACGACTTTACAACTTATCAACTTCAACATTCAGAATCACACTCTTTCTGAAATGCGTTCGCATTTTCCCCGTCATATATTCTTTCAAACACTCGTTTCCTTTTTTTCTTATTATTAACCTTTCTCACCCGATGCATTCGGTCGAGTTCACTCAAAATTCCTTAGTCGCTCAATTTTCTCAAGTGCTCATCTTTCACGCTTTAGAAACACCCGAGTCCAAACATTCTACGTTTACACGACTATCGACTATTTCACCTAAACTCGCACCCACTCGATCATATTCCTACATATATATCTCGCATAATCGATTGTTTGTAGACATCTTGCGTGGTCGAACGTTTATAGACTTCTCACGTGGTCAAATGTTTATAGATTTCTCGTATGATCGAATGTTTGGAGACATCTCGAATGATCGTAGATATCTCGCTGATACCCTTAGCTTACAATACTGCCACTATCTTAATTATTATTAGCACTAAAACTACCAAGGGAGTCAAAATGACCCAATTTGTAATTGTTCATAGAAACGTGGTAAACTTACTGCAGTGCCTAGACATTTGAAAATCTGTCATGATTGGTAAAATTTGTTTCCCTTATATTAGGTATTTTTTTCGCACAGCTTCCAATTTCATTTCTTTGTCTCCATAAGTGTACCATAATCATCGGTAGTTCTAGTGTTAACTAAGGATTGAACAGATACTATGATAACAACTACGCCACTCGTTGCTACTGGGACTAGAGCAGCCTGACCGATTTACTTTTTCGCGGAAAGGGTTCATTGTGTTATCGTTAGGTCAAAAACTGTGTAATTTACCCTATCTTGTTATTGTGTTCGCCTAACGGGTTATCTATTATCGTTATCGATTCCACCCGTTGTCTTCGCCTATTTCGCTGTTTTTCCCGTTTTCCGTTTCGTTTCGGTTTTATTTTTTTCGTGCGCTGTATACCCCGCAGCTAACTGCGTTCCCTACGATGCAGTGGAAAGGAAACGTTTTTTAGTGCTAACCGGCGAACGTTTTGTGTTCTCCGCTGTTTTTCGTCGGCCTCTATGAGTGTGTATGTGCAGGGGTTCGAGGAAAGGTCTTTCCCGGTGTAGCCGGGAGCAGTAAAATTATCTGAGGTATCGGAGGCTTTTTGTTGTTCCCGGAACGTCGGCTAAAGGCTACTTTAAACCGGCGTGTACAGCCGGGATGTAGAAGAGACTAAGTCTTCTCTTAAATTAACCGTGGTCTATGCTACAAAGTAGCTCGGGTAAAATTAGCTTCACGGGAGGATTCTTGTAAAGCGGCGGAGGTTAGAACGATACTTTGTGTTCCGTGGTATTCAAGTTCTCGTTATTAGGTTAAGGGTGAACGAATAAATAAATAAATAAATAGGTAGGACATTTTTAGTAACAATTCCATTTTACTACTTCAGCAATCGGCAATATACGTAATGGTAAATAATAATAATAATAATGATAATAATGAGTATCTATGTATATTCATAATGGTAAATAATAATAATAATAATGATAATGATAATAATGAGTATTTATGTATATTCATAATGGTAAATAATAATAATAATGATAATAATAATAATAATAATGAGTATCTATGTATATTCATAATGGTAAATAATAATAATAATAAGTATCTATGTATATACATAATGGCAAATATTAATAATAATAATGGTAATAATAACAATGAGTATCTATGTATGTACACAACGGTAAATAATAATGAGTATCTATATATATACTTAATAGTAAATAATAATAATGATGATGATAATAATAATGATTGGAGGTGTCCTGTGATCTGTAATCCAGCACTATTGATCCACTAATTCGCATAACGGTAAATAATATTAATAATGATTGGTAGTGTTCTATGATCTATGATCCAGTATTATTAGTCCAAGCATTCAAATTTAGTGGATATTTGAACACCTAAATCCTAATAACACCAACGTGACTCGATTTAGGCAGTCAAACTTTGTAGGTAGTATTTCGATTCATTGCAGGATCGATCAGTCTAAATGATCATAACTTATACACACCGAGCACTCGCTCAACAGTTCATTATCCTATCGAGTCCGTTTAATACGAAGCTGAACGTCCACGGGAACAGCTAAACCTGTATACTAAATAGCCTGTATACCGAACAACTCGTTACATTAAGCGCAGTTTCGCAGAGTACGTAGCTCAGTTGCAAATCAAATTGGGCGTGAATCCCGCCATCATAACGCTCAATCATTACGGCCCTGCAGGGGTCGAACACGTCAGAAAGCGAGCTAGCTGCAAACCGCAAGCAGAAAAGGGTTCTGGGGTCGGTTAACACAGTTCAATCCCTTGCTTTGTAATTACGAGTCGCATAACAAATGGACCGTGGACGTTTATCCGTTTCTAAAAAATTAAGTGTACGAAAAAAAGGACAGGTTGCTGATATCGTGCAGAAAACAAAATAAATTAGTTAAAGTATATTTCTTATCAAATACAGCTGTCTGATAATTTTCCTGAAAAATACTTTCTTTCGACGTTTTTTAATAGTACGGTAAATTAAAATTTGTTTGATTATGCTTCAGCTGAATAAGAATTGTACCAAAGGATAACACGGTACTTTAATTAGTAATTAATATTAATACTAGAACTACCGACAGTTAAAGTGTATTTATTTGTATTCGAGAGATCAAATAGAAACTTACATGAAAAATATATCAAATACATAGAAAACAAATCTTCATTTATACATTCTGCAGAAATTCATAGTACATTTTGGAAGCTTTATCGCAGTGAATTTATAAGGTTGCTATGAATAATCACCAATTGGTCATTTCGACTGCTCAGATAGTTCTAGTGTTAATATTCCATCACGTATGGACAATAGAATTTCTGGGTGTAAGACGTTCTATCATGTTATAATTAAATTTTTCCCCTCCGATCTTTTACTAAAATAGTTGTGGCAGTTTTTTGCCACCATAAATTGTTTGCGGAAGTTTTACCCAGGCATGGATGATGTCCGTTGAAATGTGACAACCAGAGCTAGGTGAATTTCAAACACGTCGTAACAAAATACTATTCTCAGGAATTTTTTTCTTATTTTCCATTTCTTTCTGTACGTCTTTTCTACCAGTAATTTATGGTCTCCTCGAATGAGTGTCTGCCAGAATCTCGTCAGAGTCCGGTCATCCCTTTGTTTGTATTTCGTGACCGGGAAGGCCATTCACTTTCTCTCCCACTTTTCCTGCTACGTTTCTCTAATTGCCTGTCTTTCTAATCTATCCCTATCCTATTTCTTTTCCACCCTTCTTAACCCCTTGTGCTACCGCGAATCTCTGAAAAAACCGTGCCAAACTTGGCCGTCGGAATGGTTGCAGGAGGTGCCGAGCGGCGGAGCTCGAGTGGTACAATTTGAAACACAATACCTTACGACTGAATTACATAGTCCCGCTCTCGTATTTACTTCACACGATGAAAATCTTTG
The DNA here is from genome assembly GCA_033822845.1 of Tetrapedia diversipes. NCBI lineage: Eukaryota > Metazoa > Arthropoda > Insecta > Hymenoptera > Apidae > Tetrapedia > Tetrapedia diversipes. The sequence goes on from JAOPTO010002259.1 coordinate 103,599, forward strand.
AAAATTTAAATGAATTTGAATAAAAAATTTGTAGAAATACTTTAATTATTACATATAATAATAATAATAATAATAATAATAATATAAATATAAATATAAATATAATAATAAAGGAAATAATAAACACATCAGAAATAAATTTTAATATAGAGAACCGAGAATGGACCTAAGCTGACCCGAGATTAGGATCACGAGTTAGACTCGTGATATTCATGTTTGGCACAAAACTTTCATCACGAGTCAGACTCGTCAAAGTAGTGCAAGGGGTTAAGGGCTTACTCTCTGACGCCCAAGAACAAAGTTTTAGTATGTGATACGCTGTTACGCTTTTTTTCGCAACTCGACATAGTGTTCACCTAGCGCTGGTGTACATATCCGCTGAAAAACTCGCGATGCAAGCGTTCGATAGTGTGTCACAGCATGTTTGTTGAACGGAAGCACCGTATTTATCCGCGGATCATCGTGTCCGTCGAGAGTGAGCCGCGCCTTTCGAATAAACTTCTATTTGCGGAGCGTCATCCCGGAGAATTGAGGATTATCGGATTCTCGTTAGAGCCTAGCTCTTGGCTAGCGTCACGCCGAAATCCGTGATCGGCTTTAGCCACGGCGAGGACGCGTTGTCGCGGCTATGGAAGGTTATCGATGAGCTGAGGGGGTGTGGTGTGTCAGGGTGACTCCGTAAGGCACATCTCTCCCTAACTTTATCTCATAAGCGATCCGGAGGCCGCACTTATCGATCCACTGTCGGCACGATAATAGCCAGAATAATTACCAGAATAATTAGGACGTGGCGTTGGCAGGCATTGAAGGGCATTGAAGCGCGCGCGATCGACCAGGACAAAGTCGCTGAGACTACTTCAGGGTTGAACACCTTCCCCTTTGGTTTGGTCCTTGGAACTCGTCGAGTTGCCGGTGAACCAGGCTGATTTCTGAACTACCTCCCGTTAGGTACGAACTGTGCAACGGTACCATAAATTTTGTTCACCAGTGATGGTGACTTGTACCCTTTGCACTCTGAACTGTTTTTCAATTTTGTTGCCAATAACTATTGGGTCGTTCGGAAAGTTCGTGGCGATTTTGAAGGAAGATTGAAACGCAGGGGATTTCAATTTTAGCATACATTTATTAGATTATATAGGTTCCATTCCTTTCTACAACATTTGTCCATCTTTCAAGCAACTTGAAAATTCTGTCCTTTCAGAATCTCTCAGGTTTTTCGGGCAAAGATTTTTTTATTTTAACGTCTAATTAAATGCATAAAATTCACTTTGTTTTCTTCCATATTCAAAGGTGTTCAAAACTGACAAATATTAACGTATCGTATCCAAGTTTTTTCCCACAATTTATTTGTTTTCAATCATTCTAATATATTTAGACCTATCCTTATGCCACCTATCAAAAATCGGCACGAAGATTCCGAAAAACCCAATAACTATTTTCATTTGAAATTTACTTCAAAGGACAATTCCTTGAATTGTATCTATATTTTTTTATATTTTATTAATTATATTAAACATAGCTCTCAAGCTTTGTTGTAACTTATATTTGTTTAATTTCGTTTGACTGTTTGGTCTTAAACTATTGCCCGCAACTTTATTTAAAATGTCACTTTAAAAGTGCCGAGTGTGACTCGACACAGGAGTTACTGTGATAAAAATCGACGTCGAGTCACACTCGATAAACAAATGCAAAGGGTTAAGAACGGAGACTATTTTTATTTGGTTTCTTCCTGGTCCGACGTATCACGGTGTAGAACTACTTAAAATGGTCCGAAGATAAATTGGTTAATGCCACTTTGCATTTCCTGAGTTGTGCAATTTTCGAAATTCTTGTAAATGCGAATTGCTATAGTTTAAGAAGTAGGAAAAAATATGATTGTGTTGAAAATAAATAAAAATGGTAAAAATTGCATATGTTGTAATTACCATCCGCAGTGTTGGTGTTTAATCGTTAACAAATTAATAGGGATACAAAGATGAAGATAGCTTCAAACTTTCACCAAGAGGTGTGAAATGATGGTTAATTAAAAATTTCTATTCAAGAATCGCGTTTCTTTTACACCTGTATTTCCTCTAAAAAGTGGAATCGTCATAGCGCAGCGATACCGTTGACAAATAATAACGTTAACAGGCTTTTGATCGAAGAACACCGTTTCAATGAAGCATCGATACAAAGGTGGAACTCGAACCATTGAAACTCGTGTTCGCAACGTTTTTCGTGCGGTCTTGATAATTGATACCGTCGCGTGTCCCGCGTGCTGTCAATTTTTTGCGTTATTAATTAGCAAATTGATACAACGTCGACGTTTTCATGGCCTCTAAATGTTACACGGTGTCACGATCTCGCTTTTGATAGAAGAAAGAGAAAAATGTGTAAAAAAAAAAAAAAAAAAAGGAAAGAACGAACGAACGCGACGACCAATAATATCGCCGGGCAGATCCATCAACGGATCCGTCTATTTCGTTAATAATAAAAGTGCATTCCGACGGGCAGCCGTGGCTCGTTCCATCTGCAAATGTGACGTCACAGAGGACAAAAGTATATGTGTACGGACACGTACGTATAAATGTGTATTGGAAAATTGTCGGCTGCATTCACGTTCATAACCGACTTTTTTCAATTAGCGAAACCGCGGCCTGATAGAAAACAAAAAATTGCCCTTGTGTACCCACGTGTATGTATTATATTTATGTATGTGTGTGTGTGTGTGTGTGTGTGTAGCGAATGACAAATCGAAGTTTATGTTGGCGCACCGAAAAATTTGTATAAATAGAAAATATTAAACCTGGGAATAGGTTGTTTCGCGGGACGCGTATTTACCGTTCAATATTTAACTGTTATGCTTGAAAATGGCACGAGAGATTTGGCCCGATATTTTTATACTTATTTAATTTTCTCTCGATCGAAAATTCAGTATACCGTTTGAATTTTCAATTTTCATTCGATCATTTTTACCAGCTGTTCCGGTACTCGAACAGCCAAACCGTGGATCAGCGAACTGGAACGAATATCATAGAGCTGTCGGCGATTCTATCCATCGTTGTTACGATATCGATGACAATCGAGTACAAATTTCCTTCGGCAATTACGAAAATTTAAAAGAATAAATAGAAATATCCACTCGTGTAGCTAGTGTGCTAGAATATTTATATAGTTGTGCGGATTACACTAAAATGAACTAAAAATTCGGTACTTCAATTAACGGAAAATCGTCGAAACGAACAGTTGCTTCGTATAGGCGGTTTTGTTCTGGTGGGAATATAGAGTGCCCTATGACACTCGAAAACAAATTAACGAACCAATCTGTCCTTCGTATTTCATCGAAACATGCGTCCAAACGACACTCCATTTTTGTTACCATCAACAAATCAATGAGAATCGCGTGGATAACAATTCCGATCACTTCATACTACGTTTACCTAACTGTACATGTTGACGTTATAAAAATCAAGTATTATGATGTTTAAAAATCAAATATCTTGAACGAATTTGATCGAATATACGAAGATATGAACTGTAAACGTTCTAAATGCATTTGTTTATTCGCGAATGATTGAGTGCAGTTTGCCTCGCAGATCCTCTGAATCAAATTAACCCCTTGACATACATATATAATGATATCTGGGAGACGTCATTCATTTCATGTGCCATTGTAGACTTTGACGTTTCTCCGACGTCAAGATGTTTTGAAATGTTTCATACTTTACAGAACTACTAATTTATTATTTTATAATGTTACTTAATTATTGTCCATTAATATGTTAGCGACACCGCATTTTGGGTGGTCGCTGAAAAAGGGCCTAGACCGTAATTTAGGCGAGTGACCGATTTATGACTGGGTATCTGGTGTGCCTGGCGAGAGAACTTGTTGGAAAGTATGAATGCAACCCCGAGGCACCCCTTGACGGCGGACGTCTCGAAGACGTGCAGCCATCAGGCGCCAAGGGTGGTATTGTTTATATTAGTCGTGGGAAAGCCTAAACATTTGCGAGCAACCCGACGTTGTGTCGCCAAAAAGAAAGGACCTTTGTCCTGTAGGATCTGGCCACGGAGTGGGGAAGGCTATGCAGCCTTCGGGAAAGAGGACTGTGATGAACCACACGGCACTTACCCCAGAACCGTCATCAGGCATAGTCCAACCTTTCTTTTATCATCTTTTCAAACTTTTAAATCTAACAAATATTATTATCTCAATCTGATTAAATGTTATACAACAATGCAAATTTCAAAATAAAATTTTCTGTTTCTAAGCTTGCACGTGACTGCTTAAGTTGAGCCAAATTAAATATTATTTTTCGAACGTATCAAATTCCGTTTAATTTGTATGTCAAGGGGTTAATGTACGTATATGATTGAATGAGTACGATTCTATGAAAGTGTGAAGAGTTGTTTGAGTTGAGCGATAGTCCTGTGAACGTGGAATATTAGAACTAGAGTATTTTTGAAGCGCGAAACAACTTGAGACAACGTTGCGACTGAGGAATTTTGGGTGAACCGAATGCATCAAGTGAAAAATCTCTAGATGAGATTTTTTTTTAGCAACGTCATAGTGCATAATTCTGGAACTAATCTTTTAGGCAGACCTATACGTACGACCCTAATTCCTCCATTACTAATTAATTTTTACGTGTAACTAACTTACAATAAAAATAAAGAATGGGTGAAGTTCGTTTTTTTTAAATCATCGATTAACGATACTCAATCGTTTGAGTGAAAATAAGTTTTTTGGAACAGGATTAACGCTAGAATTGAAATAAGTAAATCCTTAATTTATTGTATAAACTGCCTATTTATTAAGTCGATCGTACCTGATCTCTACGCTGACTATTCTCATATGCTAATCAACAATGATTCATTAGATGGCGTCGTAGATCATTAGACATTGTTGTCGAATCCTTATTTATGGATAAAAATAACTAATTTACCCTTACAGTAGCGGACAAAAGTTTAAGATAAAAGGATCAAAGAAAATAAATTAATTAATTAATAAGAAATAAATGAAATTTGTATTCTATGATAATCAATAAATAGTGTTCTGCCATAATAACAATAAAAATGAATGTACAGACAATATTTGCAGATCATAAAACTGTGCTCTATATTGCCTAAAACCAAAGGATCAAAGAAAATTAATTAATTAATTAATAAGAAATGACAGTATAAATAAAATTGGTATTCTATGCTAATGAATAGTATTCTACTATAATGACAATAAAAATAAATAGATAAACAATAATTTCGAACCATAAATCTATGCTCTACCTTGTCCTCTCGTCTTAAACGTTTGTCTGTTACTGTATATAACGAGGAGAATGAAAGCTCGAAACAGAACGAGCTTGATTGTGAGAAGAACAAGAACATCAATGTTGTTAAGTTGAAAATTTGTTTATACGTTACTATTAAGCTATTTTAACCCTCTATGGGCTGAATTTCTGTTTTAAACATAAAAAAATTTATGGAACGGAAAATTAACGATTATAATCTTATATATGTAGATGAAATTTTCCAGTTTAAAGAATTTTACTTCATAGAACATTATATAATTAATATGTATACGTCATCTCATGAAAAAAAAAACAAATTATTTGTTAAAATGTCAACAAAATTAGCATGTGACCTGAAAGTTACACGGACCCATAGAGGGTTTTAACTAAGGAATATCTAAGGGATATTTAACTAATATCTAAGAATTTTACTTCGTAAGAATTTTACCTACACCTAAACCCTACTATCTCTAAAAATAAATAAATCCTACATTAATAATTGTTCGCGCTTCGAGTTTCGGTCGAATTGCGCCCGCGAAATGGGGATGAACGGGGAGGGCAATGGGATGGCCGTTCCTTCCTTCTACGGTCCATAAATGGCGCAGTGATCCGAGAATGCATTAACAACTTCGGCATTATCAATTCTGGTATAATACCGCGGGAGAGAAGTTGGCCCGCAACTTTGCCAGCCGCTTTGCCTCGCAAACAGGGCTGCGTTCGCTGTCGAGTGCGACCTCGTCTATACAGAGACGCCACCAGGACGTATCGCAAGTTCAAGTTAGGCGAACGAATGGTTGGCCAATCGAGCAACTTTTCTTCGTTATATCTTTTTTCGTCTTCGTGACATTACAGACAGCGTGCATCACTTTATGCGTCACTCGAATGATTAAAAGTATTTGATTGTATTGAAGTATTTTCAGTGTTACACCCAAGACGTCGTGTTTGATATTAATATTGTTGTATTCCCGGTGAGAAGAAATACCGTAACACGAGGTTTATTTAAAAAGTTTATTCTTAAGAGTGAGGTCGAGCGGGGACTGTCGTGGACTGAACTCTAAGTGCTGGTGATCTGGAATCTGGTACCTTTAAATGTTAGGAAAAGTAGAGTGGTAGGGATGAGATAGGATGAGGAAAATTTGGAGTTCAAGGGGTACGGATGAGTTAGCGGCCAAAGGACGTGGATGAATCAGTAGAAAGTGAGGGTTCAAGCAGTACAATGTTTGGAATAGGATGACTATTGGACGGATGACTGTTGCGATAGGATAGTTGATAAGAAGGAACGATAGGAATCCAACAATATATCAAATTTATATTATCCCATCGTATTAAATTATATTAAATTAATATATTAAATTTAATATATTATTCATGCAGCGTTCTCAGGGCTGAATTTTTTGAACTTTATCGATTAACTTTGGTTGAAAACGTGGCTGGATAACGTTTTATGAATTTATTAGAGGTTGGAACTGGTTCAGTCGAAGGTTGTAAGCGTTTCTGTTCAGTGCCGTAATTGTTATGTTGAAGGTTGTAAGAGTTTTGTAGAAAGATTGGAGAAAATGGAAAAATGTTGAAGGGAGAGAGAAGGAAAATTAAATAGTAAAGATTAGGGTGGAAGGGTAAATGTAAATTCAATCAATCGTCAATCGATCACCTTTGACAGCCTAGGTTACAAAATTGCCACCATCAAGTTGGGCAGGGAGATGTGTTCGGTGTTAGGATCTGAATATTCAATTAGATGTTATAGTATTTTGTTGATGGTTACAAAAAAAATTTCTGTAATTAACTTATAATACCAAATAAAACTCTTAGACATTTAGTTCCATTAAATAGATTTACACCAATAAACTTCATGGTACTTGTTGAATTAATTAGTAATTTAATTGGACCCCTAATTCTAATATTCCGATTAATAGCAAATTTAATAGCTGAGCACCTTGTAGGAAAAATTGAGGAAAAGCATGTCAAATCTTATTAAAAAATTCGATTTTTCAAACTGATACAAATCAGAAATTGGAAAATCGATAATCTCTATAAAGAAATTTATATGCACAAAATTCATCATTAGGTACAAGGATAAACAAAGTATTCCTATCATTTTGTTCGACTGTCTTCGTAAATGTTTCAGTATACAATTTAACCCAACCATCGGGCAATCATTAACCCTTATAGCTCCAAGTGTCGATCTCAAACACCATCAATATAATTAATAATATAAATACTGTAATCAAAATTATATTACCTTTGAAATAAATAAAGATTGCTTCGAATAACTTTAATATTATTATTTACGTGTTACATTGTCGCATTTAAAGTCTGCCACTTAAAAATTTGCAACTCAAAATATAACGAGAATAAGTTGGAATTGCCCTGTTAATATTTTCTCACGTAACACTAGGTTTACGGGACCCGTAAATTTGACGTGTTTGACAGGTTTCGAAAGACAATTACTCACATTCTTAGCAATTTTTGTTAACTTTTAACAACTTTTTCAATAATACAAATATACCCACTTCTATTTCCCTCTCAATTCTGCAATTTCAACTTCTGTTTGATGTACACCTTATTCCTCAGTATATGTATAAGTAATGTCCGTAAATCTAGTGTTAACAGTACAAGTGTTAAGTGGTTAAACCACGTGAAACGCGATGATCGAAACGTTTCTCTGGAAACGTCCGTTTCCGTGAACTTAGCGTTTCCAATCATGCTCTGTGATTGATTCACGTATACACCCAGCGAAAGATGAATTCGCAAGATGCATGCGCTCGTAGCACGCCCGCGTGAATGTGTTCGACACGATGATTCTCAGGGGTTGGTGTACGTACACGTAATATCGTTCACAGCCGCCTAGTATCGAGTGTTGCGGCACACGTTCCTCGAAGCGGCGCATCCAAGGGGCCTTCAGCCTATTTGGGGTGGCGCGTTCGCGCGCGACTAGCTACGTGACACATAATTCAACCAACTCTATAACCAAGTTCGAAGTTATACCGCCCCCCCACAGCCGCAACGTGTTCCCAGACTACGTTTTCTCCGGTCCTACGATAAGTTGCTGGCACGGTACTTACCTGGTAGCTACGCCAACGCTGGCGAGGCACTACTTCGTTGCCCACGATGTACGGGATGGCGAGAGTCGAGATTCTGGGGAACGGTAGGGTTAGATAGGCGAATGAGATAAAATATTAGCCGTATTTTTCATATTTATGTAGGAATGCGATTCAGTGGGCAGCCTTTATATGCAGCCTCGATGAACCCTCGTTCGATCGCGTTCCCGTGTGTAGGGGTGTACGTCGGGTAATAATTAAATAACAGTACAGGAACATAATAGCACTTTATTTTAAACCGGCCACGACCGTTCCCCTACGTTCGCTAATGAAGGCGTTTTTTGATGCGGCACCGCAGAGGCAGTGCGGTGTCGGAAACATGAGACGGTGCCGAAAAGAACGAATCGGCAATCGTCCGAGATCCGGCTTCCTCGATGCCGTGGCGGGTGTGAAAGAGGACAGTCTTGATTAGCGCACGTAGGGGTACGGTCGTGGAGTTTAGAATAAAGTGCTTTTATGTTCCGGTACTGTTATTTAGTTTTACCCGACGTACACCCCTCCACTAATGAAGACTGTCCTGCAACCGTTACACCCGCCACGGCATCGAGGAAGCAGGATCTCGAACAATTGCCGATTCCTTCTTTTCGGCACCGCGCTTCCCTTTCGGCACCGCACTGTCCTTTCGGCACTGCACTATCTTTGCGGTGCCGCATCAAAGAACGCCTACGCGTGGTAAAAATTCGAGCGGGAATAACCATTAGCTTAATGTTGTACGACGAGTGAATGAGCGAGCTGATGTCTGGGAAGGGTCTGGTTTTAGCTTTGGCGGAATGTCGGAGAATAATTAAATTGTTTTATCGTTAAAAGTAAAATTTCTTTATTCTAAAATTCATCTGTGTACGGATGCGATTGGATACGATTTTGGGAAAGTGTGAACAGTGCTTGAGTTGAGCGATAGTCCTGTGAACGTAGAATATTTGGACTAGAGTGTTTCTGAGCCGCGAAAGATGAGTACTTGAGACAATTTTGCGACTAAGGAATTTTAGACGAAGAAAGCTTACGGGTTAGCGGACAAAAGTTTAAGACCAAATGGACAAAGAATGTAAATTAATTAATTAATAAGAAATAAATGAAATTTGTATTCTATGATAATCAATAAATAGTGTTCTGCCATAATAACAATAAAAATGAATGTACAGACAATATTTGCAGATCATAAAACTGTGCTCTATATTGCCTAAGATCAAAAGGTCAAAGAAAATAAATAAATTAAGTAATAAGAAATTACAGTATAAATAAAATTTGTATTCTATGCTAATGAATAGTGTTCTAGTATAATGACGATAAAAGTAAATAGATAAACAATAATTGTGAACCATAAATCTATGCTCTACATTGTTCTCTTGTTTTAAACTTTTGTCTGCTACTGTATATTAGTTGCCACTAACAAATTGATCAGTTTTAAGAGCAGCTCTACTAAACCAGAATCAAATTTCTTTCGTATAATTCACAGTTAACCTGCATCAATATTTTATACTGTTCTGTCGTCTTAAATTTTTGTCCGCTACTATATATGTGAATGTGCGAACAAGAGTATCAAAGTTGTAAGTTAGAAAGTTGTTAAACCATCATTACTATTAAAACTATTTTTAACACTAGATAACATTTCTTGTACATCTATTTCTAATACACATCTACTAAAAGATAGGAGTGTATTGTACAGAATTTGAAACTGCAGAGCTGAGATGAAAATAAATTTGGATATATTTGTACCAGTCCATCAATAAAAATCAACAAAAGTTGCTAGAAATAATAGTAATTGTTGTTTAGAAGTTTGCTCATGAAGTTTGAACCTTGTATTAATACAGAGTAAATTGCCCAGTAGATGGACGATTTAGTGATTTCATAACACTGCTGCAATGTTTCGTTAACACAAGAATGTATAAAGAATAAAATATAATAAGTGTTAAAAAAGAAAATTAGATTATTGAAACAGAAAATACAAAAATTCTGTAAGCATCAGTCTCACTTAGCAGTCTTTTAAATTCTTACTTTACTTGGAATAAGTAAAGATTTCAAACTTTTCACTTATAGTGTACGAAATGATTTGCGCAACTAACATTTCATTGCAAATTGAACCACTCTAGATGTCGAACACGTCGATTTACGTCTACCTTCACGAGCGAACGTAGTGACAATTTCGCTACAGTCTCTCCAATCCTTCCCGCTCCACACTCTTATCCGCAAATAACAAACGTACATCATCAGCCAAAAGTTTGAGGACACCAGATATTTCAAGTAACGTTACAATTTGGAAACCTTTATTGTCAGCTATTATTATATATTTATTTCAAACCACCAACCCAATCTTTATAATACTCTATGTACTTTTGCATATTGGATGCATCTGGTGTAACGTCGCAAATTTAAGTTTCCCATAAATGGAAAAACATCCACCTTCTACTTATAAATAATTACAGCAAAAGTTAGCCATTTATAATCTGTCAAATTTATAAATCTGTTCCCTTTTATGAGAAAAAAATCGTGTTCAATTACAATTAAGCACTAAGCTCCTTCCAGATTATAAAATAAATATTATTACAATGATTACTATGAAAGCACATTAATAGCAGTATAACTGCCCAACAATTAGATAAAATAATGAAACAAAAAGAAAATGACCAAAAAGTAAGAAAACATAACCGAATGGATACACTTCCAAGTCACACGGTGTTACACATGGTCAATTTTGAATTGATTGAAATATCAGCGACGGTTTTCGTACCGACTCAAACTAGAGAGCGAACTTAACCCTTTGCGCCCGAGAGGTGACTGCTAGTCGTCTAATAATATCAACTTCAAATATTCTCAAGAAAAATTCACGTATATTAAGCTTCATTCAGTTCAGATAAATTGTATACAAAAATTTTCATATACGACTATTTAACCTCCGAGTCAGACTAATAAACAAACTAACTAAAGTCTGAAAATTTGCCAAACTATCGTTTGACAACTAACGTTCGCCTTTCGAGCGCAAGGGGTTAAACTTT
>JAOPTO010002260.1:10190-44129 GCA_033822845.1 Tetrapedia diversipes
ATGAGTGTCTAAATCTCTTCTAAAATGATACAATTCTAATCTTCGGCATCGAAATGGCTCAGTTTTATATGGAGGAGTTCGACTGGTCACTCCTCCATACCTCAAGGAGATACGCTAATTGGTTAGAGCCAAAAAATCGAAACTCCAATCAGCGGTATGCCCTGAGTGCCACCAACCCCCGTTCTTGTGCCCTTAGCACGCGTTTCGAGAACGAGGGTGGGGCAAGTCACTCGGAGCGGGAAGGTTTCCCGAATTTCGGCAACGAAGGGGAAACTTCTTCCGGGCCCGTGTACCTCTCGCATGTGGGTACCGGCTGGGCGCCGGGCCTTTCGGAAGTCCCTTATTTATGCCACGCTCTTGGCTACTGAGGAATTACGGTGACTCGAAATTAAACTATTGTCCCTCTACGGATGTTAAGAGGGTTCGAAAAACGGCAAAACGGCTAAAACTTCCTAATCCTCAAAAGTAGCATTACCGGCACGCTCGTGCCATGAATGCCGATGGAAAACTTCCCGCAGCTGTTCCGAAGGACGGAACACAGTCTCGTAGCGTTTTGAAAAACTAGATGTCTACATTGTAAGACTCTGAAAATACCGTTGCGATATTCAAATTATAAATAGCCTTTTTCAAAATGAACGACTAGAATTAACTTGTACACCTGATAGGTTGCAATTAAATGATAATCAGCCGGGATACCAATTTCTCTTTCAATCGATAATTAATGTTCCGTCGATATTCAAAACACAAAAGCCTAATTAGCGGATTGCCATGATTTCGTCCGACCAAAGGATTCACTTTAATTAGCAAACTTTGGTAAACGTTCCGTGAATTCAATAATTTCCGGCTAATTTTAATTCTACCCCCGTACGAATCATTTCTCTCGCGACTCGCGAATTAATTAATCTGGCTTACTTAAAGACCGGGCTACAGAATTCACGAAACCCTATTCCTCCCTCGCGAAAAACCGATTTTCTTTCGATCCAACGCAGAATTTTCTCGTTTTTCCGTTCTGAAACGGGGGGAAAAATAGGATCGCCAATTTTTTCTCGGTTCGTGGAAAGAAAAAAAAATTAATTACTACGAATCTGTGGTTGCGAATAGAATCACAGATAGAGGTAATGAATATTACGACGTTATCGGGTGCAATAAAAAATTTTGTTCACCGGAAGCTACCAAAGGGAAATTTTTATAAATCCATATAAATCTCTTTCTACTTTCATCGCGAATTTTGTGCCACCGCCAAACTACATTACCGTTCAAAAGTTTGGAAGCACTTTTTCATTTATACCTATGTAACATTTTTCGCTAACTTCCTTATAAACTGTACTTATAAGAGTACTTGAGTTGGGCGATTGTCGTGCGAACGCAGAATGTTTGGGCTCGAATGTTTCTAAGGCGTGAAAGATGAGAACTTGAGGAAACAGTGCGACTGAGAAATTCTGGGTGGTCGTGACCGAATGCGTAGAGTGAGAAAGGTTGACAATTAGAATGAAAGGAAACGAGTGTTTGGAAGAATATATGACGGGGAAAATGCGAGCGCGAGGCAGAAAGTATTGGACGGTGAAGGCAGAAAGTATTGAACGTAGATAGAGTGTTAAAGTTGGTAAGTTGTAAAGTCGTTTAAGTTGTTTTTGTTAAATTGTTTTAAATATACTGTTATTAATATTTTAATCGCTTCACTTTTATTTTTCACACCTGAATTCCATCTTCCGTTCTACACTTTACAGAACATTTCCTATACATTAAATTCGAGTTCAAAGGGTTAATCGGTTAAACAAAATGCTGGGACAAATGGACAGACGAAATGACGACGTGAAAATAAAGATTGCACGACATCGGGGCTCTTAAGCTGTCCGAGCTGAACGCGATTTCGCGATAGAGATCGAAATTCCCGTGGAAACAGCGAGCTCGCCGGAAATTTCTGCGGCTGCCAAACGCTAGTATCTCAGCGTTTCTAGTGAATTCGAGGCACGTTCGTTCGGTATTCACGGGTATTCGGTCCCATTTGTCCCAAAAACTGACGCCGCCGTTCTTTTTACACTCGAATCGCCGGCATTAATCATGCTCCAAAGAGGGGGAACACAGATTTCCGTCTCTCCGCGCCCGATTCATCTCGCGTCCCCACGTTCCCTCGGTTTAAATCGGGATAACTAACCGTCCCGTTTCTTCGGAGTGGCTAAATCAGCGGTGGAACGGTAGGGAATCAATGCAGAATCGTGTAAAATCGAAAACAATGGAAATGATAATAATAATTTATTCATTTTATTTGTATCCTTACACTGGCAAAATACCTTTTTTAATATGTAAACTCATTAATACATAGAAAGTTAATTTTTCAATTAAATGTAGAAAAGAGTGAAATCGAAAGCAATGGAGGTAATAATAATAATAATAATAATAATTTATTTATTTATTATACTTGTTTCTTTATACTGGTAAGAAGCTTTTTTTAATATGTAAATTCATTAATACATAGAAGGTTAATTTTTCAATTAAATGTAGAAAGGTGTGAAATTGAAAATTATGGAAGTGATAATAATTATTTATTTATTTATTATATTTGTTTCTTTATACTGGTAAGAAGCTTTTTTTAATATGTAAACTGATTAATATATAGAAGGTTAATTTTTCAATTAAATATAGAAAGATGTGAAATCGAAAGCAATGGAAGTGATAATAATAATTTATTTATTTATTATATTTGATGGTTGTGAATAACAATGATGGCAGAGTGCTTAAATGACGTAAAAGAGTTACAAAAGAGGTTAATATAATGATAATGAATCATGCAATAAAAATAATCCAGTGATACAACGAGCATTGTAATGTAGAGTAAGTAGAACAGGTCAATAATTCTTGCGTCTGAGGATACTATGAAGTACCATGTAATATTCTCTACACTCAATACTTTTTAATTACCTGTTATAGTTAATTACTATCATGTGTTTGCTAAATAGTGGTCATTATGTCTTTAAATCATTCCTGATCACTATTTAACAGTCCACTATAGCTATGGTAGTCACTAATGGTCGTTAGTAGTGATTACACGATCCGAAATCGTTCCTGAACACTATTTAGGCATCTATAGTGATTAATATTTGTATTTTACTGGTTACTGACAGATATTATTGGTGACTATACAATACAAGATTGATTCTGATCATTATTTAAGCATCTACAGTAGTCAACGTCAATCTTTAAGCGGTCAGTTTTATCAAAATCTTTCCTGGCCACTAATAGGCTACTTATTATAGTCACAACCAATTTACAGTGCTCACTTAGCAATCACTAATAGTATGCACTATATTAAAATTCATTTTTGAAACTACTACTAACATATCTATTTTATGGTAGTTAATGTTCAAGTAAAAAGTGCTATGTAAAATTATACAAATATAACATTATCTACAGTGGTGAACCACTTTTAGGAATATTTAGAATAAATTGTAGAGGCAAATCTTCACAGTACAGTAAAAATAACAATAGCACTCTTTCTGAACAGAAATCAGATCCAACCTTTAAGGACACATGTACGTATAAACTAGACAAATATTTTGAAAATAAAGTTATGAATACAAATAATAGATGTCGTCATGATTATTGTCACATTTCAATATCACTAGTAGTGTCCAATGATCAAGCAGAGAAAAGCTACGTAAAATTGTATTAAAGTTACACGAACTTCCTTGACCTAAAAGTGTTCGGTGGTCTGACCGCGAAAGGACACATCTACTTAAACGGTGTATCGCTCTTTAACTTCGCAGCAGTGGCCACGCTCCACGACGTACCCAACCAAGCAAAAATAATCGGTGGACGCAGAGTCAGCATTTCTTTACGCGTCGTGAATACGTTGGTTTTCTTTTTGCTCGCAATTTACTACAATACTTACATGTGTGACCCAATTTTTTTTCCCCGCTACTGCAATTCATTCATTCCCACCGACGTCTCGTGAGAACCTTTTCTTACAATTAGCTGATTTTTAACCGAAGTGTTCAAAGGCTATGAAAAAATAGTTTTCAAAACGTGAAAGTAATTTATCACTGTGTATATACCTCCGTTCGACAATAATATCCAAAAACGACCTGTATTATGATGAAATTGAAACACGTTAAAGTTATCACATTTAAAATAGCGATTCCATCATAAAAGAGATAGGTCCTTTCTATGTGTAAATCCTAAAGTTCCCAAAATGTATACTATATGAATAATTCCTCCTAATATATTAATCAAAATTAAAAAATTCTATACACTATAAGATTTTGTATATTTGAGTTAAAAAATTTCAAATCAAAGTTAATTTGCATGCTTTGATCGAACTTCATTTCACTAATATTTCAACTCGAAAGATGTTCTCAAATTTCTTAAATATGAACGCCTGTTTTTTGTTCTTCGATACAACCGAGGTGCTCTTCTCTCACTAACTGAATTTTTATTCCCATTAAACGTAACCCAACATCATTCTATAACCCCCATTAAATCGGATATCGTACTGTCTAAACGCACATTAATCGAGACCTATCTGTACCACTTTTCAAAGTGACAAACTGTGGTCAAAAATTATCCCGTCACCCAATTTCATCCAACATCATTCTACAATCTGTATTAAATCGAATATCGTATTATCTGAACGCACATTAATCGAGACCTACCTACACTGCTTTTTAAGGTGACACAGTGTGGTCAAAAATTATCCCGTCACCCAATTTCACACTTGTGTTGTCGATAAATTACAGTTTCCACGCCTAAACATCGGCGACACTGCATTCAAGGAGAGACGAGGGGCTCACGGAACCGTTTAGGGGCAAACTTCAGATTATTTATACCGGGTGCCTGATATTAAGTTTCGAGGGCGTCGGTGGTGGCGTGACGCCACGCGATGTGATCACATTTTCGCCTTCGTTGTTGGGTCAAATTACGAAAGTTCTCTCGTAAAATTAATGCCGCGAACGCGAGCATTATGTCTACCTAAGAATTAGGAACTCCGGTGAGCTACGGGGGCTACACAGCCTCTGGCGAGCTACGGGGGTCACACAGCCTCCGGCACGGCACCGCGGCGTTTTCAAACTTCCATGACCCGTGCAATTAAGGATATTTGTTGGATTTTCGCATGAAGTCAGGGACAAAGTTGCTATTGGAGCGTTTTCCTTGATACCCATTCCGTATAAAATGGCGTTGGCTTTAAATAATCCAGGTCTCGATTAATGTGAATTCGAACAGCGAAGAAAGAGATTAGGAATATGAGATAGGGTAGGAATATGAATCACCAAGATTTCTAAATGATTGGAAGGTAATTTTTTCGAACAATATGACATTCTTTGCTGAAAAATCGATGTTGTTTGTTGTTATTTTTTTACTTAATAAACATTTCTCGTTTTTGATGCAACGAAAAGTTCTTGTATGCGCATATTTGAGTGCAACTCACTGTGAGTTATTGCGATTTAAAAAAAAAAAAAAAAGAAAGGATATATGTCGTTCTCTGTAACAATTATAGTTTTAGAACATAAAGAGAAATTTAAGGTTACTGTGTTTTCGATTGCAATGTAATGACAGAAAGATTCATCCACTGGTTTATGTTAAATAAGACGAGTATCGGTTACTCCACTTCAACTAAATTAATTACGTAAAATGAGTGAAATTGCGAATTTATGGCCGATTAAATATCGTCGTTTGGTATCAATATCGACTGAGCAAATACGAGTGTAAGAGTGGCAATTACTGACAAGAACCCATCAATTTTCCGTCGAAATACCATCTCGAAACGACGTTTGGTAAACTTTCATCGAATCCCATGGTCGGACGTATTTCACCTCTTCATGGACGTTGAAAATCGCTTTCAGGAGCTTTCATCAGCCGGCCCGACGTTTCCTCGTTCGATTGCCCGCACATTTCTCGGGAATTTTTTCCCGATTATTTTATGCATTTTCATAGATCACGCTCGTTTCACGTCGATCTTTACCAAAGCGAGCGGTTGCAAAACAAAAATAGCTTGAATTCCAAAAATAATAAATTCGTCAAAAGAACCTTGGAATTTGTAAGAAGCTCTTGACAAATTTTAAATAAAAAGATTTTAATTACAAAATTAAAAGAACGTTTCATTTTGATCCTCCAAGCAAATCCTAATTAAGTGATTTAAAAAATTGTAAAACTGTAATGAAGGACAGAAATAAATTACATTTCACAATTGTTTATACAATTCCAAGTATTTATAAATAAAAAGACAGAAAATTATATAATCACATGATATATGCACATAAGTGATTCATTTTTAATATAAGTATTTTATTATACCTTCGTTATACTTGTATACCATTCACTTTTACTATACCTAATTTATTATACCTTCACCATACCTGTATACAATACTATACTAATTCTATTACTTCACTGGCAATACTTTTTTCCTTGCACGAATTACGAATATTAACATTAGGACCACCGACAAATAAAGTATACTTATTTGCATGGAAAAAATTACAAGAAAAAATATTGAATACATAGAAAACAAATTTTTATTTATACCTTCTGCAAAAAATCATAGAAAATTTTAAAAGAGCTACTAATAAATTTTAACAGAACTGCCAACAATTAAAGTGTACTTATTTGCATGAAAGAAATCGAATTGAAAATTACATGAAAAAATATTGAATATATAGAAAACAAATTTTTATTTATACCTTCTGCAAAAAATCATAGTAAATTTTAAAAGAACTACTAATAAATTTTAATAGAACTACCAACAATTAAAGTGTACTTATCTGCATGGAAGAGATCAAATTGAAAATTACATGAAAAAATGTTCAATACATAGAAAACAAATTTTTATTTATGCTTTCTGCAGAAAATTATAGTAAATTTTGGAAGCTTTATCACAGTGAATTTATAAGGTTGCTATACGTAATCACGAATTACTCTCATTTTGATTGGTCTATTAGTTCTGGTGTTGAATATCGATTAAAAATTTTCAGCCACTGTAATTTTCACGAATCTCGCAAATTCTCTGTTTCAACGAGATTCCACGAATTCGAAAAATGCGCAGCGGCAAAATTAAAAATGGCGTCCACGAGGCAGAGAAGAGGACGGTCCGCCATCGCTGTAATCAAGCCCCACTCTTAATTGTCACGGAGACTTAATTGAACGGCCGCTGCAACTGATGCAGTCGAATGCAAATCCTTGGCGACAAAAAAGGCAGGAAGGGGAGGTAAAAAGGAGAGTAAACGACCGATGAAGGGAACAGTGTTCTCGATTTAATCCAGAAAACGACGAGTTGCGTTAATCCGTCCTTCAGACCTCTCAGTCCGGCCTCAGTGTAAAACAGATTAAGCCGGGACGCGGCAAATCTGCGCTGATAGTCGCAAAAATTATTAATTAAACCCCTTTCGACCCAAAACGATTACTCGCTCGAAAGGGAAGACGGAAGCTGACGGACGAACCGGTGCTCGGTGGATAAAACTCGTATACTGAATTCATGCATAAGGGATTTACTTAGTTTTGTAATTAAACAAAGTGGAGACGAGGTATGAAAGAGGAAAAGAATGGAGGATGTTGTGATGCGTTGCAAGTGGAATATTAAATTACATTTCATGCTTTTAAACAGGTCAGTATTGAAATAGCAACGAGCATTAAAATAACTATTTTCTGAAGTAATTTAAAGGCAAATTGTAAACCTCACATTTATAAAATTGAATTGAAAAATGCTTTCAAAGTTTTTACTGGTACTGTACAAATCGGGAAGCGTTTCCAAACTTTTGAATGTTAGCGTATAAACTGAAAAGTTCTTCCAAACTTTTGAACGGCAGTGTACAAACTGAAAAGTGCTTCCAAACTTTTGAACGATAGTGTACAAACCGAAAAGTACTTCCACGTTTTTGAACGGTACTGTACAAACCGAACATTGCTTTCAAATTTTTGAACGGTAGTGTACAAACCGAAAAGCGTATTCAAACTTGTGAACGGTAGTGTACAATTTGAAAAATGTTTTCAAAGTTTTGACTGGTAGTGTACGAATTAAAAAATGCTTTCAAAGTTTTTACTGGTACTGTACAAATCGGGAAGCGTTTCCAAACTTTTGAATGTTAGCGTATATACTGAAAAATTCTTCCAAACTTTTGAACGGCAGTGTACAAACCGAAAAGTGCTTCCAAACTTTTGAACGGTAGTGTACAAACCGAAAAGTACTTCCACGTTTTTGAACGGTACTGTACAAACCGAACAGTGCTTTCAAATTTTTGAACGGTACTGTACAAACCGAAAAGCGTATTCAAACTTGTGAACGGTAGTGTACAATTTGAAAAATGCTTTCAAAGTTTTGACCGGTATTATATAAAATTGAAAAGTGTTTCCAAACTTTTGAACGTTAGTGTATATTCCACGTCTGCTTTCGCGGCAAGGAGCCGGGGGGGGGTGCTACGAACGAGAAAAAGAAAGAACTTCAAAGGCCACGTCCCGCTGCCACTCGAGGAGAAATGTATCTCCACGGTAAAAGGGGAACGTGTTGTCTTTGTGCATGCACGCTAGAGTGATTGATCGGGAAATATTTGCATGAGAAACGCGCACCCGGAATGGCCGCCGGATCCCGTTCGAATGGAACACGGCTGAGAAAGGTTGTCGCTCCACGCGTGAATCAAACTGACTTCCGGTTGCTCGAGGTAATTATATTACGTCCACTTTAATGCCATTAACATTTAATGTTATCCTCTGCATTAACATTTAACGGGATAATACTCACTTAACGAAAATGGAATTAAACGTACAAACATACTAGTTTTGTTATTAATATATTTAATATTTAGTTACTATATTTTAGATTAATAGCAAAAAATAAAAGGTAACTCTTAAATTAGAAATTAACAACAAAACGCAACCACTCTTAATTATTAATCTACAACAATATACAATATATAAACACAAAAGTGTCGCATTTCGATAAATGTTCCTCTTCGGTCCCAGGTGATGAACATTTAACGCAACCAGATCTGTACTTTAGTTTCTTGTTCTTATAATTAATAACTTTATGACAACGACGTTTTCTTGGAACTTAATCATTATTTTATGAGGGGGGTCGACTGTAAAAAAATACATTCTCCGACAAAACCAAATTGAATCTCACATTTGCCACCCAATTTTCAAATCTATGAATTTCGTTTCACATTTTGACTTTCTGGACCGTTTTAAACTACACTTTCCACTAGACTCTTAAAGAATAAACAATTTAGCTTTCAAGCTTGTAATCACAAATTTCAGTCAATGTGTCCTTAATAAAAAATCATGAATTTCTCTTTAAATCGGTTTGAAATCCGGCAAAACTTTACCTTACCCGTGCAAGTGAAAAGAAACGAAGATCAACCATAGATCGAAACGTAGCCCTTTTTCGAACAGCTGTATTCCAACATTCCTTTATCCTCGACCTCTAACGTTGAACCAAATTCCCTTAACCCCTTCATACTCGCGCTTCATCCCTCAATCCGGAAGCATAACGGGATCGAGCCGTATTTCAAACGTTTTCCCGGTCCAACCGCGGCCCCCCTCACGCCTTCTGCTCGATTTCCGGTGGCTGGGGCCGACGAGGGCGAAACGGGGAACAAGAACCGTGAACGAATTGATGAACATTGTCCTCGCGTGACTCTGGACCAGTTTCTTTTCCGCGCGTTTTTCACGGCGCCACCGATGATGTACGGCACGCCTCGCTTTCGGTGAAGACCGCAACACACTGTTTCACGCCGGCGTTCCCGTGGGAAAACGCACTCGTTCCCGTGCTCCAGTTCCCACGGACACCACTCTTTTCACCGGGGAACACCGTCCCCGGGGAGCTGGCAGTCGTTTAGGGAGGGAAAAAAAAGAAACGCGAACGCTGAAGATCGGACGCCTGGGTCCCTGGCGCGCATTTATAAAGGTTTTGAGGTGAAACAAGTGTGATGTACAGGGTGTCCCGTTAATACGGCGTGCCGTATACGTGAAAATCATCTGTGGGTGGTTAAAACTAATTAAAATTAAAATGGTTAATTTTTGCACGATATGGAATTTTTTGAGATTCGAACTAAAGAAATGGAACTTATGGTGGCGGTTGTAAGTTTATGGGAAGTGATGTGGAAAATATAAAATTAGTGTGAGATTAAGAATATAAAAGGATTGGTGACTAATTTTTGCTGTACTTAAGGGATTATGAGTCAACGAAATAGTTGAGTGTGACTATTCGGACATCAGTTGGGTAGTTCTGAGTTGAAGGAATAGGTGTCTAATTTTTGCCATATCTAAGGGGCTAAGCATAAAAGCTACTGTAGGCCACCACTTTTACAGATCTATGGTAAAACAAATAGATGTTTAATTTTTGCTATATTTAAGGGGTTAAGAGTAAACGCAATACTTGAGTGTGACTATTGGGACACCAGTAGCTTTGAGTTGAAGGAATAGGTGTCTAATTTTTGCCATATCTAAGGGGCTAAGCATAAAAGCTACTGTAGGCCACCACTTTTACAGATCTATGGTAAAACAAATAGATGTTTAATTTTTGCTATATTTAAGGGGTTAAGAGTAAACGCAATACTTGAGTGTGACTATTGGGACACCAGTAGCTTTGAGTTGAAGGAATAGGTGTCTAATTTTTGCCATATCTAAGGGGCTAAGCATAAAAGCTACTGTAGGCCACCACTTTTACAGATCTATGGTAAAACAAATAGATGTTTAATTTTTGCTATATTTAAGGGGTTAAGAGTAAACGCAATAGTTGAGTGTGACTATTGGGACACCAGTAGCTTTGAGTTGAAGGAATAGGTGTCTAATATTTGCCGTATCTAAGGGGTTAAGAACAAAGGCTACTGTAGACCACCACTATTACAGATCTCAGGTAAAAGGATAGATGTCTAATTCTTGCCATATTTAAGGGGTTAAGGATAAAGACTACTATGGGCCACCTGTTGTGTAGCTCTAAGTTAGAAGAACAGATGTCTAATTTTTGCCAGGTCTAAGGGGTTAAGAGCAATCACAGTTGCCAAGTGTGGCTATTGGGCTACCAATTGTATAACTCTGAGTTTAAAGAATAGTTGTCTAACCATTGCCATATCTAAGGGGTTAAAGATAAAAGCTACTGTAGGCTACCAATTGTGTAGCTCTGAGTTAGAAGAATACCAATTGTATAACTCTGAGTTTAAAGAATAGTTGTCTAACCATTGCCATATCTAAGGGGTTAAAGATAAAAGCTACTGTAGGCTACCAATTGTGTAGCTCTGAGTTAGAAGAATAGGTGTCCAACTTTTGCTGTATTTAAGGGGTTGAGAATATAGGCTACTGTGAGCCTCCAGTTGTGCAGATCTGAGTTAAAGGGATAGGTGTCCAATTTTTGCCATATCTAAGGGGCTAAGGATAGAAGCTACTGTGGGCCACCAGTTGTGCAAGTCTGAGTTAAAAGCATAGATGTCTAATTGTTGCCATGTCCAAGGGGTTCAGGATAAAGACTACTATGGGCCACTACTTGTGCAGATCTGAGTTGAAAGAATAGATGTCTAATTGTTGCCATGTCTAAGGGGTTCAGGATAAAGATTACTGTGGCCACCAATTATGCAGATCTGAGTTGAAAGAATAGGTGTCTAATTTTTTTCCATATGTAAGGGGCTAAGGAATGTAGACTACTGCAGCCTACCAGTCGTATAGCTCTCAGTTAAAGAGATAGGTGTCCAATTTTTTACATATTTAAGGAGTTAAGGATAAAAGCTACTATGGGCAGCTATTTCTGTAACTTTAAATTAAAACTATAGATATTCAATTTGTGTCGTATCTAAGGGGTTAATAGTAAACGGAATAGCTGAGTGTGGCTACTGTGTGTCTCCAATTAGGTAGCTTTGATTTAAAAGAATAAATGTCTAATTTTTGCCTTGTCTAAGGGGTTAGAGATAAAAGCTACTGTGGGCCACACATAAAAGCTATTGTAGGCCACCAGTTGTGCAGGTCTGAGTTAAAAGCATAGATGTCTAATTGTTGCCATGTCTAAGGGGTTCAGGATAAAGACTACTGTGGGCCACCACTTATGCAGATCTGAGTTAAAATAACAAGTGTCCAGTTTTTGCCATGTCTAAGGGGTTAAGAATAATGACAATAACTAAGCATGGCTACTACGAGTCTTGAATTGTGTAGCTTTGCTTCAGACACTTAGAATTACGTTTCATGAACAGAATACAAGGGTTAATCGGAACGGTATATGAATCCCACTCGAGGTGGTGGCTCTCTGTTTCCAGCATCATTCATTTCGCATCGTGAAAGGCTATCGAACGCAGTGGGGCTGGTCGGGGGTGCCAATGGGGGGGTTGCTTGGTCCTCGAGCCATTCAGGCCTCGAAACAGGTGATTGAAAAGCGATACACAGCCAGCCGGTAATGCTTTGACGTTTTCCAATCTCTGCACCCCCCGCCCCTACGACAGGGGTTGTTTATTGAAAAAAGCAAGGGACAAGGGGTGCGATCTTTGTTCCGTTGACGTTGAGAATAGCTGAAACGGTGATCGAGGCATCGTCGAGTGCTTCGCAACTGGGATTCATTAGTATCGCTGTAATTTAACTCGATCCGTGATTATGGTCGCGGCACAATCAATTGAATGCTTTGAAATCGCCATAATTTGTGGCCGGTCTAATTAATAGGTAATTGCCACGCAACGACGTGGAGATTTTATGGAATTATTGCTTTAGCATTATTGAAATTACCAGATACATGCTCTTATTGTTATTCATCATAATTCACCAATTCGAGATACAATTATTGAAGTGGGTAACGTAGAATTATCATACCGATTCGCAGCATTGTTACGAGACTTCTGTGGGATTATCTCCAAATTTCTATAAAATTTGTTATACAGTCTTCAAAGGGTTACTTGTATAATTCGTCCATAGAATTCACTATTTATTTTAATTTCTAAATTACAATTAAATTTAAATTTAAATTTAAAATAATTATAATACTAATAAACATTTTAATTCTTACTTTTTATAAATGCTAATAAAAATTTTAATTTCTAATTTTTATAAATGCTAATAAAAATTTTAATTTCCAATTTTTATAAAACTAATACAAATTTTAATTTCTGATTTTTACAAATGCTAATAAAAATTTTAATTTCTAATTTTTATAAAACTAATAAAAATTTTAATTTCTGATTTTTTTAAATACTAATAAAAATTTTAATTTTTAATTTTTACAAATGCTAATAAAAATTTTAATTTCTAATTTTTACAAATGCTAATAAAAACTTTAATTTCCAATTTTTATAAAACTAATACAAATTTTAATTTCTGAGTTTTACAAATGCTAATAAAAATTTTAATTTCTAATTTTTATAAATGCTAATAAAAATTTTAATTTCCAATTTTTATAAAACTAATACAAATTTTAATTTCTAATTTTTACAAATGCTAATAAAAGTTTTAATTTCTAATTTTTATAAATGCCAACAAAAATTTTAATTTTTAATTCTTATAAATCCTAATAAAAGTTAAATTTTAAATAAAAATAAAGATTACAAATTACAACGATTAGTTCTAAATTTATAGCAGTCTCGAAACTGTGGACGTTCTGAAAAAAATATATTTCGATTCCGTAATCACAGGGTGAACGAAACAAAGGAACGACGCTGTATCTCTAAAATCTTTGATCTCCAAAAATCTGAACGATTCGTTTCGTTTTATTCCGTGAGCAGATTTCAAAAACTCGCGGCGCAGCACGTAAAGCATATATATATATATATATATATATATATATATATATGTATATTTTTTTTTTCGTCCACGAATATTTTTTGTTATCCCCTCCCCGTCGCGTTTTCCCCCCGGAACCGTGGAAAATAACCAGCCTCGGAGGCATTCGAGTTTCGCAGTTTACGGAAACGCGTTCCGGAACAGGCTAACGGAAGACGATGCCGAGGGTAATCAAAGTTTCATGCAAATTACCGGCTCGGGGTATCGGTATATTGACGAGCACCGGAGGTGCCTTAGGAATGTTAGAGGATTCGATGGTAACAGGATAAGCAGCGATTATGGATAATTAGGCGGCTCACGGTGAAGGTTCGTTATCCGAACGGAAACCGTCGAGAGACGGGACGAAGTCGTGATCGTTTTCGCCAGACATTATCGTTACCCTAATCGATTTCCTGTCGAACGAAAAACTTTGTCCCGAACGAACGATCGATCGAAACAGACGCCGCAAACTTTGTTGCTCGTTAACACCATTCCAACCACGACCGGTCAGATGACCGTTTTTAAAATTGTGATTAGAATTTCAAATATACCGGGTGTTCAACGTAACGGTCGCACCGATTTTTCAGGCATTTAGGCTAATCTGTCAAGAAAATGTTTGCAATAAAAGTTAATGGGTTCTTTGAGGCAAACAACTTGCAATGATAAAAATGTCAGAAAAATCGTTTTATTCGATGAAAAACACCGGTCATCTTGACTTTCTTAAATAGCACAATGCACTTTTGAGGTCACAGCGTTATAGCTGACGAAAAGACGAATTCAAGAACCTGCTACACTATGACCTTCGATTGACCTTTAGCTTAGAAATTCCCAGTAATGTAGGAAATAATTTTCCTACGCTTTTTATTTACGGGGACATATACAATCATTTGTTTATGCAAGTGACTACACCAAACGACTATGTGAATGTTGACAATCACCGGTGAAACACGACATTCTCCAGATTTCGGTGTTTCACTGTAACATATACAAGGTGTTCGGACAGACCTGGGTTTAAATTGAAAGAGTAACTCCCTGAGACATTCTAAGACGAAAATCAAGAGTAACGATTTTGCGTTTGAGGCTTTGTTTACGAGTTATAACTAGTTAAAGATATCGTTTAATCCGGACCGCTCGACGCTTGAGCACCACTGTGGACTCAGCGACGTTACCGACCGAGTTGCCTCGGTTACCCCCGCTCTCAAGCGTCGAACGGTATTATGATTATACAACCTTTACTTTTATACAACATTTATATTTAATTATGATTATACAACTTTTACTTTTATACAACATTTATACTTAATTATGATTATACAACCTTTACTTTTATACAACATTTATATTTAATTATGATTATACAACCTTTACTTTTATACAACATTGATATTTAATTATGATTATACAACATTTATATTTAATTATGATTATACAACATTTATATTTAATTATGATTATACAACATTTATATTTAATTATGATTATACAACCTTTACTTTTATATAACATTTATATTTAATTATGATTATACAACCTTTACTTTTATACAACATTTATATTTAATTAAGATTATACAACCTTTATATTTCCTTTCTTATCGCAAATTTAGAAGTCGTTCAACCAACGGATTTCTATAAATCCACGTTTTTTTTCTTTTTTTTTCATCGCTTCATGTATTATGCAATCGTGGATTCGCATTGGAGTTAAGGTTAGAAGGTTTGAACCTGAAATCTCTCGAGTTCCGTGCTACCTCGCCAGGCTATTAAGGTTTTCCAATATTTACCAGTGGTTCTGCATATTTCTTGCGGATGCTTGTGCAATTTCTATGAAAAATATTTTCGACGTCGAACACGCGCTGCCTGTACCTCGATTTACATAATATAGAAAAACCAATTTTAAGCTATAGAACCGTTTTCATGCGAGAATATTGTTACCCTGTGCTTCTAAAACAAAAATCGATTGACGGTGTTTTCAGTGTTTGCAATTCAAATGACGAAAAAGTAGATCCTCGATGAATTGTGAAATATTTCGTTATAGCCGGAAAATTCTTTAAAATATTTTCGCGGCACCTTTTTTAACTGCAACCACAGATTTGTCAAAGAAAAATCTGTAAAACAGTTGTGTTCAAATATCTGAAACATTTGACAGCCAAAGTACAGTAGATGAGAAAAGTTTAAGACGTGAGGACTATGCAGAACACAGTCTTATGGTTTGAAAATATTTGTACATTCATTTTTATTGTTAACAAGGTAATATAGGACTTGTTGATCAATTCAGAACACGAAATTTGTTTACTGTACTATTTTTCATATATTAATTACTTCAATTTTGTTGACCCTCTGGTTTTAAACTTTTGTTCACTACCATATATGCTCTCTATGGTTGTTACAGTATTAAAGGACAGGGAAAATAGTTAAAGTTCGATTATAATCACCAGATAACGTTTCGACAAGTCTGGGCTAGCCCTAGGAACTTATTTTTCCTCTAGTTTCTTTCTATCTCCAGTATTGCAAGATGGCGACTCTCTGGTCTTAAACTTTTGTCCGTTACTGTAGCTTAAATATTCGAACAAAATTGAAAATGTGCTTGAATGTTTGAACAGATTGGTAGAATTTACGTTAAATCATCTCAAATTATTTAAATATATTAAATATGTTTTTATTATTTTGCAGTATAACTCTGATTACTTTTGACGTTGTCCAAATTTATCCAAATTTTATTATTCTATTATTAGACTTGAATATTATATTAACGTAATAATACATAATTTTTAAGGTTTATTAAGTTTTCTTGAAAAATTAAATTCTTTTAAGCAGGTACCTGATTATTCAAACATTTGACACAATTTAAACAATTCAAACTAAGCTTGACTCATTCCGTATTTTCAAATACCTTTGATACTTCTACGGGAAAGGTATTGACGAAAATTAACCTTTGACTAATGACTTGTTGGATTTGTTCTATTTCTAACAGGAGAAAATAATTTTAGTTTCAATTTTTAACGAAAAACTATACCACATCTGCAATGCGCCTATGACATTAAAATAAAAAAGGCACCCCACCGTCAGTGTTAGAAAAAACGTGACATCGTCAATTGAAGGTTAATGTTTTTTTAGGTTATGCGAACGAGCCGCGGGCATAGCGTTTGAATACATATGAGAGGTGCCATGGGTCCGAATCTCGACGATAAAATGGTTCTCTGGTCTCGAACGAACGCCACTCCCGGGCAACTTTTCTTTTATTCAGCCGGAAGCGTTTTATGCCTGATAATTCATTCATGATTCTGGCTTTTATCGTTCTCCTTAAGACGCCTCGCGGATATCTCGCGGCTGTACCCTTGGTCCCGGTCGAAAATTATTCATGAACCCGGAGCACCTTACCTCTTATTTAGCCTTGTTTAAATTTACGCGGAATATTAAAGCAGTGTTTGGAATTTTGAAATTCGTCGAAGAATACTCGAAAAATAGTCTTCAAATGATCGACATCTGTATACGGCATAATTATATAGACAATGAGAAGCATTAACATTCGTCGTATGTAGATAGCGTAGTGATTAAAGCGTTCAACTGTTAACCGAAAGATCCCGGGTTCAATCCCCGGTTAGGTTTTGTGTGATTCGTTCAAATCGTTTTTCTGATTGTTTTTCTGCTTGTAATTCTCAAAAATGGGATTGTGAGACCTTTTCCCCTGACATTTGTGGTTCCTCGCTTATGTTTGGAATTTTGAAACACGCGACCGAAGAGATCACACACCCTCTTTTCCCCTCGAAATAAAAGGATCATCGATTTTAACAACAGGTTATCCAAAACAAAGTACTTAATTCAACTCTCCTGCCTATAGTTAGACAATCAACATATTGATTGGTTGTTCAAGGGGGAGGGGGAATATCAGGCACGATCAAGTTCAGGGTGCGCAAGAGGGTTAAAACGGGAGCTCAATGTAGCAGAAGCGCGGAACATGCCGCAATTCATTTGACCGGCTTGGAAAGTGGATTATCAGGATCCAATTTCACGTTACACACTGCGATCTGACGCGTGTATGAGAATGAACGCTTATTAGAACCGATGGGAGTTAATGCCAAGGTATCGGATGTCTAACTAACGCTTTCGATGTTTTCTTGATTTCGAGATTCGTTGCGTCTACACCATCGAACAAAACTGTATGATCTCTGCGAAATCCTAGAAACGTGATTCTCAAAAGAATTTCGAAATTTTCTGAAAATTTGTGGATTAAAATTTTTTTTGTATAAAAACAATAATAATCTAAATATAAAGGATAAATTTAAAATATAAAAACTAAATGTAAATTATAAAAATTTCTAAATATAAAGATATATGCATTATGCGAAAAATGCAAAATAAGATGTACGTTTTTAGAATCCCTTAATCACAAAATATATTTCTCTCCAGATCCCGTTGTTTTATGTTTTCTGTAAAAAAATATGCATTCGCGTGAATATTTGGAGTCTGTTAATAACCGTCACGGAACACTTTAAAATCTCTCGTAGATCCGTCGCGTTCTAGACTTTCCCTGCACCTTCTCGCAGTGTCTGAGGTTAATCATGCTGGCTGATGTGCCAGCCGCGGATTCCTCTCGAGTTTTCACATGCAACCGTGAAAAGTGTCACCCGACTGCCTGGGAGCCTTGGTGTTTCACAACGCGAACGCTTCTTTCCGGTGTCGCGCGACTACGGAACGTGTAAATTAAATTGAATCCAGCTCGCAGACGGGATTGATCAATCTGTGTCCTGATTGCGACGCTGGAGACAATATTCTCCGGGAAAAACGACGAGAGCTTGGTACCCGTTGCGTTCAATTTCGAATAAGAAGCTGTTGAAAAGGTTTGAAAGAAGTTGAGTACAGTGTCGTTCAAAATTTTTAGTCAGAACTTTGATTCCGTTTCGTGAACAGCATTGGCACGCGTCACATCTTTACTTTGAAAGTGATACATATGATACAGTAGCGGATAAAAGTTTAAGACGAGAGCAAACATGACACTTTTTCAATTCATATTCGAACATTCCAATCTGACAGTCATGAACTATGTACTTGAAAAGGTCTCACTGAATTTTTCCAAAAACATTTTGTTCACCTTCCACATATACGAAAGACCATGTCAAACTTAATAGACCCCAGTGTGACGTTTCATAATTAAAGGAAAAGGGGGATTGCATGCTTAGTGTGCGTTATATAAATGCTCAGAGGCTTCAGCTGGCATCCAAGGCACCTAGTGGCTCCAAATGTTAAAAGGAAATTGCTTTCGCCGTCTCGTAAATCATAATACAGCCCCAGAAAAGCCGAAACCGGTCCTGCAGGGAATTCCAGAAGACGTTCTCCAAAGCTTGGAAACGTGACCGTCCATGCGAGCAACCCTTTTCCACGAAGTATCGAATAGCCTCTGCTCGGAATCCTCTGGCTGTAATTCTTTTCCAATAGGCCAATCCATTCCTCGATACGAGGCGGGAATACCAGGGCAAGGGGGGTGGAGAAGGAGGGGGTGGGGGCACAGGCGACACAAGGCTTTATCGGCGAACCCCTAGAAAAGAAAAATCGAAGTCCACTCCAATTATTTCTGCTTCAATTTAACCGTTTTTGTTTAATCGGCTTCTCACTCGCCCACCGGTCCCTGCTTTGGGCTCTGTCTTCGTTCGTTTGCTTAACGACTTCCGGTTTCTTTGCTGAAGTTACTCTGTTCCTCACTCTGTGCCTTGAATCCTGTACCTTGTTTGCCTGCTTCTGGTTGCCAGTCGTTGGATTCTAACGTTCGAGTTGTTAGAGGGATTTTTGGTCTGGTGCGGTGGAGTACGTCGAGGCAAAATGTAGCAATGGAATGTAGAATGTAGGACGGTGTTATACCAGTGAAATGGTAGATATGGGGTGTAGGTCGTGGGATACAGGACGTGATACGTAGAATATTCCAAAGAGCTGTATAATTAATGGGATACGATAGGACGAACATAAAATATGGGGTATAGAGTGTAAGATACGGAATATAGAATATAGCAATAAAATGTAAAAGATAAAATATAGAATGGAAAATATAGCAATAGAATGGCAAGCAATCGGAGTCTGTTTATGTGTGGGTTATGTAGACAAGGAGAAGAAGTGCTGTCGGTTTGATATGGATAGCTTAGTGGTTAAAGCACTTAACTATAAAACGAAAGATCCCGGGTTCGATTCCCGGTCGGGGTGATCGGAAGAGATTAGGTTTTTTACTTGCAAAATATAGAATGTAGAATGCCTAATATAATAATAAAATAAAAAAATAGAGCCACAGGATGAAAGACATGGAAAATAAAATATAGTAATGAAATATAGAAAATAATGTGGGATATAAAGTATTGAAATGTAGAAGAACAAGAATATAGAGAATATAGCAGTAAAATGAAGAGAATATGAGATGTAGAATATAACAATATAGGAGAATATAGCAATAATAGAATAGAATTTGATATAGAACGTGGAATGTGGAATATTATTATATGAAACATAAAATGTGAGATGTAGAACCATACACAATATAAAATACAAGACAATAGAATGCAGTATGTGTAATGTAAAGTAGATGCAGAACGTAAGATATAGAATATGGCAGCAGTAAAATATATAAAAAAGTAAAGATTACATTTATAGACTAATTGAATAGAACCAATATAATAGTAGGAAGAAACAGAGTAAGTAGTTTGAAAGCTAGGGATTCCTTCTGAAAACTCGGAAATTTTTGAATAAAATTTATTAATTCTGCTTTACTATAAAATGTGGACAGCTATATAAAATAATGAACTGGTTTTTGCGTTAAACTTGATTTCAATTTGATCCTCAGTTGATTTCTCTTATAACTCTTTGCAGCTTCCAAAAGAACGACGGTGTAATAGGCGTGCTCGATGAATTCATTTCCTGTGCTGAACTGGGTCTGAGCTGGCTCTCGGTTGGAATTAAAATTTTAATTCTATCCCCGCCTTTCCCGCCGACCCCTTTTTGAATATTCACTGTGTAGCGGAGAACATTGGTTAATTCGTTCTCCAAAGTAGATTAGTCTTAAATCACGTCTATATTTAATCCGAAATTAGGTTCCCGTTAACCAGCTCCGCGGATCGATACGAATTTACGAACGCGGCGCTTCTCTCATTAAAAATAGAAATGATTTCGTATTTATTAAAGCTTGAAATTATAATTACCCTTATAAAAGTTAAAACGTATAGCATTTAGAGATACCGCGTCATAGAAATTACTCATAAATTTTTGGTAATTGAAACATTATTAATACAGTTATTCAATCATTATCATCAGGATTCATACTAATATTTAATTTTCATTTCTCATTTCAAATAATGTTTAACAAACTCTGTTTCACAGGAACAAATAACAGAGATTTCGAGGCGTGCAAATTTCGAGGAAAAATTGTTTTCCCTCTGCTCGCTTATGCGAAATCGCTTCCTTTTCTCCGTTCAAACAAGTTCCCGTCCAAGGAGCGAGCCCCGACTCGCACAAGTGCTCGGTTAAGGGACCATGTTCGAGGCGGATGTCCCTTATCTGCAATATCACAAGCAATCCGGTCCTTGCGTCACCAACTATCCGGAGCCAATTCCACACGAATCCCTCGAGAAAATCGAGGTATGCAAGGTCGGCCAGGGCACTTACTTCCCAGACCTGGGACGTCCCATTTGCTGTCGACAGATTGTCGAGGTAAAAATGGAATGCGAAAATCTAGCGTTACCACATAATTGGCGCCTTATATAGACAACAAACACTGCTGAAATTATTTTTGAACGGTTAACGTAGTTCGCATAATTAGTGAAATTGTCGATATTGTCAATTGAACTTTTGTGATGGAAAAATTGTTACGAAGAATTGGAAACTACTAAATTGCTAATATTCTCGGATCATGGGGATAATCCCCTATAATATTCTTGAAATAATATTTTTAGTCTAATTGAATCTAGCATCGAAAGATTAATTTTTCCCCAGTGTAGTGATTATTTTTGACGACATTTTATTAGTATTCCCTCCTAACCTTCGGTCATTTGTAGAAATCAACCTTCACTTTGTGTGAACCTAACCTAAAATCATCAATTCCTACCGTACATATAATTTCGTATATTGCATCTATATTAACATTATTTGTAAAACAAAATCATGTTATAGCAATAAGCTCAAGTTTAAAATAAATTTATGCCAAACTTAACCTCAAAATCTTAGCATAGTCTATGATATTTCCCTATTATTCTCTTTATCCCTATTAACCTTTTACCATTCTGTTCCCAAGCACTAAAATCTAGTTCCTTCTTCCAATTAATCGCCTTTCTGTTTATTCTACAAATAGATTCAATTAATTCTAATCCACTATTCCCACAATAAGCAAGAAAATCCCTAGCGACGAAATCGCGTTTTATTTTTTCCCCTAGAAAATGTATCTTACGCGCCACAGGCTAAGAAAATGAGATTTACATTTTTTTACTTTCAACTCGAGTACGCATTTTAAATCTAACCTAAACCTAACCTCAAAATTTCAGTCTTCTCCCAGATAGTTCTCTGTTAATCTCTCTTTATTCCTGTCAACCTTTCATCGTTCCATTCCCAACCGCTAAAATTCATTTTCTGTTTCGCAATTGATCGCTTTCCCGTTCGAACAAAAACAGATTCAATTAATACCGATCCACGGTTCCCACGACGGGCAAGAAAATCCCTAGGAACGACACCGAGCTTCGCGTTTCCCCCTAGGAAACGCTTCTTGCGCGCCTCAGAACCCGGAAACGAGGTGCTCGTGCTCCAGTTTCAGCTCCAGTTCCCCGTCACCCGGGGTGCAGTTTTACGATTTCTAGGTACCCGGAATTGACCAGCTCCGGGACCAGCTCGTGTCTCATCGAATTTCAACGTCTTCCCGTGCTGGATCACAATCGCTGTTCCAAGTGGATGAAACGCAATCCGTTTGATTCAGAGCCGGCCAGGAATTCGGCCGTGGCCCTTTGAGAGTTAGAGAAATTAGAGGAGCTAGTTCGTCCTACGGGTACTTTGATCTCTCTCTAGGGACAGCCAAGTTTCTATCAGATGGGGTGCAAAATGAACGGAGGGCAGGGGTTGGGGGAGGCTACAGGTGACGCGTATAAGGAAAGAAGAGATATTATTACAGTCACGTTCAAAAGTGGGCAGGAATTTTTTGCCAATTTTTTAACCGTCTCGAAATTGATATTACGGTACAGTAACGGACGAAAGTTTGAGATGGAAAGGTCAACCAAGACGAATCGATTGATTGGTAAGGAACTACAGAGTAAACGAAACTCTTATCATGTGCTGATCCAAAAATAATACTTTATGTTAGTAGTGATAAAAATGGATGTACAGAGGGATGTAAATAAAATGAAGTGGCTAATCTGAAAAAGTGTCATGGTCGAGAAATCATTGCATTATTAATTAAAATTGAACAAGATGACCAACATTATAATTGCCTATAATTTAGAAAGAATACCATAATTAACAGAATTCAAGAAACTATTATGTAATAAATTAAAATGAAATAAAGCAACTAATACTATAATTACATGTAATTTATGAAAACTGCCGCAGTTAACAGAATTCCAGAAACTATTGTGCGAATAACTGAATTATAATTAATTAATTTATTTGTTTTCTTTGACCCTATGGCCTTAAACTTTTGTCCGCTACTGTACTTATTTTTATCATCATTATTGTAGAACCTATTTATTGATTAGCATAAAATACGTTTTTGATTTATCGTGCCATTTTTCATAAAACTAATTTGTTTATTTTTGTTGACCCTTTGGTCTTAAACTTTTGTCCGCTACTGTACTTATTTTTATCGTCATTATTGTAGAACCCTATTTATTGATTAGCATAGAATACGATTTTTATTTATCGTATTATTTCTTATTAATTAATTAATTTATTTTCTTTGATCCTTTGATCTTAAACTTTTGTCCGCTACTGTACTTATTTTTATCGTCATTATTGTAGAACCCTATTTATTGATTAGCATGAAATACGATTTTTATTTATCGTGTTATTTTCCATTAATTAATTAATTTATTTTCTTTGATCCTTTGATCTTAAACTTTTGTCCGCTACTGTACTTATTTTTATCATCATTATTTTAGAACCCTATTTGTTGATTAGCATGAAATACGATTTTTATTTATCGTGTTATTTTCCATTAATTAATTAATTTATTTTCTTTGATCCTTTGATCTTAAACTTTTGTCCGCTACTGTACTTATTTTTATCGTTACTGTAATTATCCCATTAATTAATTAATTTATTTTCTTTGATCCTTTCGTCTTTTCGTTACTGTAATTATCCAAGACTGTTAAAACGAACATAACCTTACAGATTCATAGTCCAATGTACAGTCTGCGTGCGATACACGTGATAATGAGATTACTCGACGTAAACGGTGAATTAAAAGCTATCTAATTCGCCTTATGCTTCGTCGAAATTCAATTCACACTCCGGGACGGCAACAAAATTTTCACGTGCCCTGTTTCCGGGTAAATTGTGTTACAGTTACAGGCTACGTACTAGCGGAATACATGTATTTAGAGCGGAACGATGTTTGCACAGAAATTACCCGAAACATATTTACATTCAATATTACGTCATATTCACGGAGGCCGCGTGATTCGCGTTCGCGTTGAATATTATGTTGTACGGAAGAATAATGGGATTATAAATAACGTGCACCGGAAGTGACGCACCGTGCACGGGGAAATTTGCATTTTTATTGAACCCCTACGGTATCCTTTCGACAAACAACCCTGTTTCGAATTATTTTTTGTTTTTCCTGTAATTATATTTGTACACTGTGCTCGCCGTCAGTCGGACAATGGGACATTTAATTTTGCATCGACTGCGCTATTATATATCGGGACTGCCGCATCATCAGCACCGTATTGTTCGATGTGATATTCCAGTGAAAAGAAAATAAATGAAATGCAATGAAATGAAATTAGTTGGCAGGTACAGCAGCGGACATAAGTTTAAGACGAGAAGACGATATAAAGTATTGTTCCATATAATATCGTGAAATTTGCATATCGAATAATTGTAGGATTTTATTTTATTTTAGAGAGAGAGAGAGAGAGGGGGGGGGAGAGAGATGGTAGGGTTCTGGTGTAGGTGTAACAAAATAAAATTCTTAAATATATTTAAAGTAGTTTAATAGTTAATATCGTAAAATTTGCATATCGAATAATTGTAGGATTTTATTTTATTTTAGAGAGAGAGAGAGAGATGGTAGGGTTCTGGTGTAGTTGTAACAAAATAAAATTCTTAAATATATTTAAAGTAGTTTAATAGTTAATATTGTAAAATTTACATATCGAATAATTGTAGGATTTTATTTTATTTTAGAAAGAGAGAGAGAGATGGTAGGGTTCTGGTGTAGTTGTAACAAAATAAAATTCTTAAATATATTTAAAGTAGTTTAATAGTAAATGTCGTAAAATTTGCATACCGAATAAGATTTTCATAAGAATTCTAACACTTTCTAGCAATTTTAAACAATTAGATGTAAAAATAGGAACGGAGAAAAATTAATTACAAGTTAATTATTAATTGTTACGATTACTACTTCTTTTTTCAGTGATCACAAATGTAAAAGTATCGATTATAATAATAAGACAAGTGATACAAAATAAGAAATCTATAAATCATCAGCTTCTCTTCAATGCTTACAGGTTTATTGTGTGAAAAACATAATTTTTATATGCACCGTGATTATTTTGAATCCACGACCATTGGTCAACATCATTTTTAATTACCGTGCATTTATTTTTACCTCGACAAAAAAAAAAACAGTAAGAACAAATCAATATAATTTTACGCCGGAAATGAATGTCAATCGAGAGAAAATAAAGCTTTAATTTGCAAAAGAATGTTTAAACTATTAAGTTAATTGTTATTAACAATCTGTTCGTATCGTAAATTTATAAAAAAAAAGTGAACAAATAACGAATAAAAGGGTTTCATTATTGAAAAATCACTGTCGATGATTTCGACAGCGATCGACGGCGATCCAGAAATCGGTCGGGAGTGGGGGGGTACTCGTGCTATATAAGGAGCTCTCGAGGAGGATCCAAGTCATTTGCCACTCGATTCTCAGATTGGAAACATCTATGTTTCCATTTCCGAAAATTGTCAAGGTTGTCAGCGTGGTCGTGGGGGACCTCTCCTCTTTATTCCTTTCGATGGTTTTGTGTTTTTTTCCACTACTCTTCGTTGGATTTTTTTTTCCTTTCATTTCTCTTTGTTGGATTCTCTCCCTTTCTCTCTCTCTCTCTCTCTCTCTCTCTCTCTGTCTCTCTCTCTCTATCTCTCTTCTAATTTTTCATCGTAGGTTCGTCTATTCTTATTTCTCATCGATGGGTTGTCTCTTTTTATTTTTCATCGTTGGTTTATCTCTTCTTATTTCTCTTCGATGAATCGTATTTCCAATCACTATATATTTCCTTGTATTCTCTAATAACTAATTTGCATAACATTATTTTTTCTCTTTTCTTAGACTGAATTGTAGGAAGCAGCACTTGGATTTCGACACTTGGACTTCTACAACCTAGGGACAAGGACAACGAGGGATGCGAGCGTTCTAGTTTCAAGTAGTATTAAATAGCTATAAGTAGTTTTAAGTAAATAAAGGTAACCGTAACGGTTTCCCTTCTTCTTTTTCCTCTTCCTCTACATGAATTCACAGGTGAAGAAGATTCAAGAATTCCACATACACCAAGGACAACGAGGGATGCGAGCGTTCTAGCTTTAAGTAGTGTTAAATAGATATAAGTAGTATTAAGTAGTTTTAAGTAGATTTAAGTAAATAAAAGTTTTCCCTTCTTCCTCTCCCTCTTCCTTTACATCGATTCACCGGTTAACAAGATAGAAGAATTCCACACACACCAAGGACCACGAGGGATGCGAGCGTTCTAGCTTTAAGTAGTATTAACCAGTTTTAAGTAAACATAAGTAACCCTAACGTTTTCCCTTCTTCCTTTTCCTCTTCCTTTACATCGATTCACAGGTTAACAAGATAGAAGAATTCCACACACACCAAGGACCACGAGGGATGCGAGCGTTCTAGTTTTAAGTAGTATTAAATAGCTGTAAGTAGTATTAAGTAGTTTTAAGTGGATTTAAGTAAATAAAAGTTTTCCCATCTTCCTTTTCCTCTTCCTTTATATCAATTCACAGGTTAACAAGATACAAGAATTCCACACACACCAAGGACAACGAGGGATGCGAGCGTTCTAGTTTTAAGTAGTATTAAATAGCTGTAAGTAGTATTAAGTAGTTTTAAGTAGATTTAAGTAAATAAAAGTTTTCCCTTCTTCCTTTTCCTCTTCCTTTATATCAATTCACAGGTTAACAAGATAAAAGAATTCCACACACACCAAGGACCACGAGGGATGCGAGCGTTCTAGCTTTAAGTAGTATTAAGTAGTATTAACTAAATTTAAGTAACCCTAACGTTTTCCCTTCTTCCTTTCCCTCTTCTTTTACATCGATTCACCGGTTAACAAGATAGAAGAATTCCACACACACCAAGGACAACGAGGGATGCGAGCGTTCTAGTTTTAAGTAGTATTAACTAGTTTTAAGTAAACATAAGTAACTCTAACGTTTTCCCTTCTTCCTTTCCCTCTTCTTCTACATCAATTCACACGTAAACAAGAGAAGAGAATTCTACAGACACCAAGGACAACGAGGGATGCGGGCGTTCTAGTTTTAAGTAGTATTAACTAAATTTAAGTAACCTTAAGAGCTATCTTATAAGTATGTACTATCTATTGTACTATTACTATTAATAACTATTTTAGTGGGACAGGTAATGAATAATAAGAACATTCTGAATTTTTAATTAATATAATTAAAATTTATTATTGTCTAATTAACCCATACTAATAATTTTATTGAACGGGATAAAATTATTGAACTAATATTCAATAAATGACTATTAATTAATATGGGGAAAGGTGAAATACTAAGGTTTAATAAAATGAGTAAACAAATAATTATAATATTATTGAGGGGTTAATAAAATTAATTATAACATATTTAGAATTATCTTTATTCTTGTAATTTATTATATTCTTCGAATATTTATTATATTTCTTGAACATTTGATATTCCATTCAAAGGGTAAACAATTCTTTGAATGTTTAGCTGTTTCGTTTAAACAATTTGCATACGTTGAATTTACAACAGAACCTTTGCGGTGAATTTGACTTGGTTTCATGAGTACATATTGAACTTTATCCCATCGTTAATCGCGTGAGGCTGGGTAACCGGAGAGGCTCGACAGACCGCGAGAGATATCGTGCCAGCCGGACACCAGAGCTTCCGGTATCGCGCCCGAGGCTGGATCTCGTTGTTTGTCAAGGAGATACGGGATCCTTGGTTGCGTGTTTCGACTGTTGCACGGGGCTCGAGAGCTGACAGTCGAATATAATTGGCTGGCAGAAATGGACACTGCACGCACATATAATTTGGTCACCGTCGAAATGCAAATATATCAGAATGATCGAGGCGGTGCAACGTACAGTAGCGGACAAAAGTTCAAGACGAGAGGACAATCTAGAACAATTTTATGGTCTGCAAATATTATCTGTGCATTCATTTTTATTGTTATTATGGTAGAAGACTACTTATTGTTTAGCATAGAGTGCAAATTTTATTTATATTGTTATTCCTTATTAGTTAATTAATTTACAGTAAGGGACAAAAGTTTAAGACCACAGGATAATGTAAAACATAATTTTATGGTTCACAAATGTTATTTATTTATCCATTTTTATTGTTATTATGGTAGAAGACTACTTATTGATCAGCATAGAGTGCAAATTTTATTTACATTGTTATTCCCTATTAGTTAATTAATTTACAGTAAGGGACAAAAGTTTAAGACCACAGGATAATGTAAAACATAATTTTATGGTTCACAAATGTTATTTATTTATCCATTTTTATTGTTATTATGGTAG
The DNA here is from genome assembly GCA_033822845.1 of Tetrapedia diversipes. Lineage (NCBI taxonomy): Eukaryota > Metazoa > Arthropoda > Insecta > Hymenoptera > Apidae > Tetrapedia > Tetrapedia diversipes. The sequence continues at coordinate 38,881 of JAOPTO010002260.1, forward strand.
AAGACTACTTATTCTTCAGCATAGATTGCAAATTTTACTTACATTGTTATTCCCTATTAGTTAATTAATTTACAGTAAGGGACAAAAGTTTAAGACCACAGGATAATGTAAAACATAATTTTATGGTTCACAAATGTTATTTATTTATCCATTTTTATTGTTATTATGGTAGAAGACTATTTATTGATCAGCATAGAGTGCAAATTTTATTTACATTGTTATTCCCTATTAGTAAATTAATTTACAGTAAGGGACAAAAGTTTAAGACCACAGGATAATGTAAAACATAATTTTATGGTTCACAAATGTTATTTATTTATCCATTTTTATTGTTATTATGGTAGAAGACTACTTATTGTTCAGCATAGAGTGCAAATTTTACTTACATTGTTATTCCCTATTAGTTAATTAATTTACAGTAAGGGACAAAAGTTTAAGACCACAGGATAATGTAAAACATAATTTTATGTTTCGACACTATCTCCCAACCCCGAAAAGGGAAACAAACACCCCACTCCTGACACCTTTATATAAACGCATAACATCCCTCCAGCGACAGAGATTTTGTATAAAAACATTAAACAGTAACGTTCAATCACGCTCGTGTAATAGAAATATATTTAGTCTTGTTATATCTAAAAACATCAATCATTTCTTGTACTGTACCTGCATCGACCTCAAATATTCGAGTGTATAAGTTACCACTCGAAATGCAACAACGTTTAATTTTAAACATTATTAAACTCTATGTGCGCCCTGTACACGACCGGTAACAGTGTTGCCAACCGAAAATCAATTTTTACCATATGTTTCAACAGGACTGGTCGTGAGACCGTTCGACGGAAGTTGAGAACCACTGACGCGGAGGCTTCCTGCGCGAAAGGAGACCGCTGAAAAGGAATTAGAGACGCGGAAACAGAATCGAACGGAGGGTGGGAGGTAAGGCAAGAGGGGGGGGGGGGTTAGTAGTAAATCTCGCCCTCCGTCGTCCGGCAGGCCGCTGAGAATGCTAATTCGACAGGGCGACCGTTGCGGAAGAAAGGCTGGGTCAGACTTAAGGAGCTCTATTGATTCCGCCCGTTTGTTCGCCGAGGACAGACGTAAATTATATTCGTGGCCGTGTGTGGCCGCCCTTATTTGCATGCCATCCCTTTCGTGGCGGCCTCCGTGCACCCCGCGACCGACCATAAGTTGCCGTAAAGTGACATAAACTGCTCGTCGTGTCCATCGGATGGGGTGGAAATTTAAAATTGCAAGAAATCATTGAGGTATCTATATACGTGCATTTATTATTATTATTATTTTTTTTTTTCTTTAATTCGTGGTTAATACAGTGATCATGGTTGGGCTAAAATAAGGAACACAAGTCTCTCTTAACCCTTTAAACTCGAGATATGACTGTTAGTCGTTTAACGACACTAACTTCAAAATGTTGAAATTAGAAGTATTTATTAAAAAAAATTTGCATATATGAGTGTTTAACCTCTAAGTCTGTCTAATAAATAAATTAACTAAAGCCTGAAAAGTTGTGAAACTATTATATAAATTTTGAAATTAAAATTATTTACTAAGATTCGCCTACATTAAACGTGATTTAGTTTAGTTAAGTATATACTAAAATTTGCATATATGAGTGTTTAACCTCTAAGTCTGTCTAATAAATAAATTAACTAAAGCCTGAAAAGTTGTGAAACTATTATATAAATTTTGAAATTAGAATTATTTACTAAGATTCGCCTATATTAAACGTGATTTAGTTTAGTTAAGCGATATACTAAAATTTGCATATATGAGTGTTTAACCTCTAAGTCTGCCTAATAAATAAATTAACTAAAGTCTGAAAAGTTGTGAAACTCTTATATAAATTTTGAAATTAGAAGTATTTATTAAGATTCGCCTATATTAAACGTGATTTAGTTTAGTTAAGTGATATACTAAAATTTGCATATATGAGTGTTTAACCTCTGAGTCTGCCTAATAAATAAATTAACTAAAGTCTGAAAATTTGGGAAACTATCATATAAATTTTGAAATTAGAAGTATTTACTAAGATTCTCCTACATTAAACGTCATTTAGTTTAGTTAAGTGATATACTAAAATTTGCATATATGAGTGTTTAACCTCTGAGTTTGCCTAATAAACAAATTAACTAAAGTCTGAAAAGTTGTGAAACTATTATATAAATTTTGAAATTAGAAATATTTACTAAGATTCGCCTATATTAAACGTCATTTAGTTTAGTTAAGGGATATACTAAAATTTGCATATATGAGTGTTTAACCTCTAAGTCTGCCTAATAAATAAATTAACTAAAATCGAAAAATTTACGAAAGCATCATTTGATGACTAACAGTCGCTTCTCGAGCACAAAGGGTTAACACTAGAATTACCAGAACGATCAAAGTGACCAACTGGTAATTTAATAAATTCACGATGGTAAAGCTTTCAAAATTCGCTATGATTTTCTGCAAAACGTATAAATAAAGATTTGTTTTCTGGCGTTTCACTGAAAAATTATTCAAATATTTATAAAAATGAGAATCTGCATATTTAAGATCAACAAGACACGAGAAATGCACGAAAATGGCTATATTTTTAGTGATACAAAACACAAAGGTTAAAATGTACATTAAAACACATTTTTTTCCTTTTTTATTGTTTGGAATTTACGAGATTTTTGAGTTAGAAACGATCCGATGGTCGCAAGCTGGAGAAGGCAGCTGTACTCTCGTTGTCCATAGCTTTATATTTCACGGTGTGCGAGTAACAGTCTCGTAAAAATTACTGTCACTTCCGGTCCGCCTGTAGAGCAATAAAGCCCGTGATTTAGGACGAAGACACTCGCAGCCGCGATTTTTCTCGTGAAACCCGCTTCGATATCGAGCTCGAGATGGAGAGGGCCACGGGCCCTTGTAATTTGTTATATCTGGAAAATGGGTTCTTTCCAAGTGCACGCGATTTATATCGAGTTCAGTTTTTTAGCGTCCGCAAGATTTCAGATTTCTGTGTTTCGTTTATACGGTGGCGGACAAAAGTTTAGAGTCAAGAAAAATGAAATAATTATTATATGAGAAATTAACTGTTGTTAAAAAAAAAAAAAAAATTTTCAACCTTCAATTAAAATTGCAATTTTATAAGCCCTTAACTTGAATTTCAATCAGACAGTTAAATAGTTACTAATTTGTACAGTGATTGCTTCAAAATTGGCAGACTTTCAAACAGGCTTTCATTTTATTTTTATTATTTCACCCCATTAATTTAATTTTTCATTATTTTACTCCCTTGAGGGTTGATTTTCCAAAAACGTTGAAACACGTATTTCTTTGTTTCTAACCAAACAGTTAAGTACTAGTTTTCATAGTGCTTATTTCAAAATCGATGGATTTTAAAACAAACAAAACATCCCTTATTCTGTTCCTCACATATATCGTGCACTCCTAAATTTTACTTATTAACGATCATAATAATTCTTGAGAATTTAATTTGGACTTCACATACATCCCATACTGCAAATTCAAGTCATTAAAGATTATAATAATTCCTGTGAATTAATTCTGTACCTCACATATATCGTGCACTCCTAAATTCTACTTACTAAAGATCACAATAATTTTTGAGAATTTAATTTGGACTTCTCATACATCCCATACTCCAAATTCAAATCACTAAAGATTATAATAATTCCTGTGAATTAATTCTGCACCTCACATATATCGTGCACTCCTAAATTTTACTTATTAACGATCATAATAATTCTTGAAAGTTTAATTTGGACTTCCCATACATCCCATACTGCAAATTCAAATCACTAAAGATTATAATAATTCCTGTGAATTTATTCTGTACCTCACATATATCGCACAGTGAAAATTCAAATCATTAAAGATTATAATAATACCTGTGAATTAATTTTAGACACATACTCTGGTAGCTGTAAATTTCTAATAATTAAAAATTATAATAATTTCTCTGAATTAATTCTGCACCTCACATATATCGTGCACTCCTAAATTTTACTTATTAACGATCACAAAAATTCTTGAGAGTTTAATTTGGACTTCACATACATCCCATACTACAAATTCAAATCACTAAAGATTATAATAATTCCTGTGAATTAATTCTGTACCTCACATATATCGTGCACTCCTAAATTCTACTTACTAAAGACCACAATAATTTTAGAGAATTTAATTTGGACTTCACATACATCCCATACTACAAATTCAAATCACTAAAGATTATAATAATTCCTGTGAATTAATTCTGCATCTCACATATATCGTGCACTCCTAAATTCTACTTACTAAAGATCACAATAATTCTTGAGAATTTAATTTGGACTTCACATACATCTCATACTGCAAATTCAAATCACTAAAGATTATAATAATTCCTGTGAATTAATTCTGCACCTCACATATATCGTGCACTCCTAAATCTTACTTATTAACGATCACAATAATTCTTGAGAATTTAATTTGGACTTCCCATACATCCCATACTACAAATTCAAATCACTAAAGATTATAATAATTCCTGTGAATTAATTCTGTACCTCACATATATCGTGCACTCCTAAATTCTACTTACTAAAGATCACAATAATTTTAGAGAATTTAATTTGGACTTCACATACATCCCATACTGCAAATTCAAATCACTAAAGATTATAATAATTCCTGTGAATTTATTCTGTACCTCACATATATCGTGCACTCCTAAATTCTACTTACTAAAGATCACAATAATTTTAGAGAATTTAATTTGGACTTCCCATACATCCCATACTACAAATTCAAATCACTAAAGATTATAATAATTCCTGTGAATTAATTCTGTACCTCACATATATCGTGCACTCCTAAATTCTACTTATCATAACGATGATAATGCGATTCTCAAGAATTAATTTCGGCCATCGAATGGAACAGCGTTTGAGCACGTTAAACGGTAATCCGAGGCCTCTGGAATTTCAAGGGACGGAAGTTTCCGGCTAAATCGTCACGTTCCCGACGCTTCCGGGACATGTTAATAAGGCGGGGGATGAGTTGTCTTCGTTAGGAACGAAACGTGACAATTCCCGGGGCTCGTTTAGGGATTTTTGGGATCGAGAGACAGCCAACGACGCGACGAACCATCGAGAGAGTAATTGAGAGAACGACGAACGCTTTTATTTCCCAGCACCGTGTGACGAAACACTGTTCTCCCCTTCTTCACTTTTAACGGGGTGCAAATACAGTACGCG